>JARQOC010000007.1:232049971-232421195 GCA_033576535.1 Allobates femoralis | reverse complement strand
CCCCTGCCTACCCCCTCTGCCAAGCCGTTCACTGGCCCCTCCGGCCCACAGAGAGCTCACTTTAAAACACTGACCATGACATTCAAAGCCTTACACAACCTATCCCCACCATACATCTCCGACATGATCTCCCGATACCATCCCTCACGCAACCTGCGTTCATCCCAAGAACTTGTCCTACAGTCCACCCTCATCTCCTCTTCCCACAACCGCATACAGGATTTCTCCCGGTCATCCGCCATGCTATGGAACTCCCTGCCCCACCTCATCAGTCAGTCGCCTACCCTCTGAACCTTAAAGATACTTATAAAGACTCACCTCTTCCGACAGGCCTACAACCTGCCATGAGACCCCGCTACACGCCCCACGACCGACACCTTCCCCACCCTATTGTATCCCCACCCACCCCTCGTAGAATGTGAGCCCACGCATACAGGGTCCTCTACTATTGTACCTGTATGACCTTATTGTCTATGTTTATTGTACTTGTCCTTCTCTACCTTTTCCTCATGTAAAGCGCCATGGAACCTATGGCCGCTATATAAATAAATAATTATAATAATTATGATGACTTGAAGCCCAACCAAAAAAAAAACTCCACATTCATTCCTTGAAAAAAGACAGACACAAAGCTGGTTTTTAAAACTGTGTTTAAAAAAAAAATGGCAGAACTGTTTGGACATTCCCAAAAATAATACTTTTTACAATTTAGGTATTACCCAACAAATGGAGCCCTACAGGTCCTGGTAGGTGGGCTGTCCGTCCTGCAAAAGGTCAAGGGCCCCACGGATGGCCTGGCCGAACCCTTCAGGGTGGATCATCTGAACAGGTGTAGGGAACGGTGGTAGGTCCCTGTTAGCTGGCCACTGGCAGTGAGGCAAAGCCCTGTGGGGTGGGACTTGGCTGTCCCGTGTTGTGGGCCTGCCCAGCCTGTTACAGTTTATTTTCCACCCATCCAAATATTGGAACACATCACCGGGGTCGTTTCCTGGCTGACAGGCTTCCAGCACTATCTGTAATGCTGACCTTGGCCGCAGTAGCCTGTCAAATGGAATATTATCCATGAATGGTATAATACTGCGGGCAAAGTCAGCATTACTCTGTTGCACACTTAATTGTGCAGACCCCGGGATGGTACCATAAGCTGGGCCTGCCGCTGGTGGCGTCGGTGGTGGTGCTGGCCCTGCCGCTGGTGGTGGCGGTGGTGGTGCTGGCCCTGCCGCTGGTGGTGGCGGTGGTGGTGCTGGCCCTGCCGCTGGTGGGGGCGGTGGTGGTGCGGACCCTGCCGCTGGTGGCGGTGGTGGTGGTGGTGGCGGGGACGGCGGTGGTGGTGTTGATGGGCCTGCCGCTGGTGGCGGCGGTGGTGGTGCTGGCCCGGCCGCTGGTGGCGGCGGTGGTGGTGCTGGCCCTGGCGCTGCTGGCGGCGATGCTGGTGGTAGTGGTGGTGGCGGCGGCGACGGCGGTGGTGGTGGTGGCGCCGGCCGTGGTGGTGGTGGTGGGTGTTCTCCACGCCGCCTTCTGTTTGGCGGTGGAGGGTTCACAGCACGCCGCCCTCTGTAGTAAGCTTCTCTGTGGGTAAAGTAAAAAAAAATTTGGTGAATGCATTGCATTTGGAAACAAAAACATAGGTCAAACATTAAGTTGCACGCTTTTTAGACTCTGTGTATCTGTGTATTATTAATCAGATATTTGTTATTATTATGAAAGAATAACCAACTGTACATAACATAAAGGAATACGTGACTTTCTTTGCTAATTCCATACTAATACATAATTTTTCACCCCCTGATTAACACCCCCCCCCCCCCATCCCATCTAATCTAGACGATCAATAACACCAATGGTTCACATGAAAAAAAAAAGTCCCCTGACTTCACTTTTCACTTGACATACTTAATTCACAAAACTTTTAGCTTATATCATCTATATAAAGCAGGGAAGGGGTTGAAAGGTATACAATATATATATATATAATCTATTTATATAATCGGGAGTTTGAAATTCCGGCACTGTAGCCTAATCCCAAACTCCTTAGCGTCACTGCGAGCGGAGACGCGTATGCGCCTTCGCGAGCCGCAGACGCTTAACTCACACAGCCGCTATAGCGTTTTCTCGAGCGGCCTCGCGCCCTCCGCTCACAGCAAGACCTGCGCCCCTCACAGCGCCCAATCCGCCCCGGCATGCTGGCATTTGTACTTCCCCCGTCTGTGCACCCACAGGTCTTAGCAGATCACTGATGCTGACAGCGGGGGGGGACAACACAGACAATCAAATCAGGAGGAGGTCAGTGTCAGGAGGAGATGACAGACGCCCGCCGGGGCCTGTGACACTGCAGAGGTCACAGCGGGGCTGTGTGTGCGGACAACGGGGAGGCCGGGGGCTACGGACGTACCGGACACGTCCTCTGCTCCTGGAGATGTGCCGCGGTTCCGCGCTCGCAGCGTATCTGACGCTGGAGCAGCGCTCACCACGCCCACACCACGCCCTCTGCCAAACAACCCACACCTCTCACTAACCTCCTGCAGCTAACCACACCCCATGTTTACCTTTGCCATGATGTCATTTAGCTGCGGCCGCTATCTTTAATAAGGTCAGAAATTATGGCAGTAATCGGATCTCTGCTCCCTCTAGCACGCCCCAACACTGTAGCACCATCTATTAACCCTATTCTCATCACCTATATACTCTGCTACCCACAGAGCCGTCTTTATACTCTGCTACCTCAGACCCGCCTGTATACTCTGCTACCTCAGACCCGCCTGTATACTCTGCTACCCACAGACCCGCCTGTATACTCTGCTACCCACAGACCCGCCTGTATACTCTGCTACCTCAGACCCGCCTGTATACTCTGCTACCCACAGAGACGCCTGTATACTCTGCTACCTCAGACCCGCCTGTATACTCTGCTACCTCAGACCCGCCTGTATACTCTGCTACCCACAGACCCGCCTGTATACTCTGCTACCTCAGACCCGCCTGTATACTCTGCTACCCACAGAGACGCCTGTATACTCTGCTACCTCAGACCCGCCTGTATACTCTGCTACCTCAGACCCGCCTGTATACTCTGCTACCCACAGACCCGCCTGTATACTCTGCTACCCACAGACCCGCCTGTATACTCTGCTACCCACAGACCCGCCTGTATACTCTGCTACCTCAGACCCGCCTGTATACTCTGCTACCCACAGAGACGCCTGTATACTCTGCTACCTCAGACCCGCCTGTATACTCTGCTACCTCAGACCCGCCTGTATACTCTGCTACCCACAGACCCGCCTGTATACTCTGCTACCCACAGACCCGCCTGTATACTCTGCTACCCACAGACCCGCCTGTATACTCTGCTACCTCAGACCCGCCTGTATACTCTGCTACCTCAGACCCGCCTGTATACTCTGCTACCTCAGACCCGCCTGTATACTCTGCTACCCACAGACCCGCCTGTATACTCTGCTACCTCAGACCCGCCTGTATACTCTGCTACCCACAGAGACGCCTGTATACTCTGCTACCTCAGACCCGCCTGTATACTCTGCTACCTCAGACCCGCCTGTATACTCTGCTACCCACAGACCCGCCTGTATACTCTGCTACCCACAGACCCGCCTGTATACTCTGCTACCCACAGACCCGCCTGTATACTCTGCTACCCACAGAGCCGTCTTTATACTCTGCTACCTCAGACCCGCCTGTATACTCTGCTACCCACAGACCCGCCTGTATACTCTGCTACCCACAGAGCCGTCTTTATACTCTGCTACCCACAGACCCGCCTGTATACTCTGCTACCCACAGACCCGCCTGTATACTCTGCTACCCACAGAGCCGTCTTTATACTCTGCTACCCACAGACCCGCCTGTATACTCTGCTACCCACAGAGCCACGTGTATACTCTGCTACCCACAGAGCCGAAATGGAACCTAATGTATATATTAATAAATAATACTAAATGTACACAACAGTGCTGCAGACACATACCTTGGCATACGGGCCACCGGGTGAAGGAAGGACAGCCGGTCATAAAAGTGGTAGTGGTTGAGCAATGGAGCGGCTCCCGGTTGTCTCTCTGAGTACTGCCGGTACTGCTTCTTATGCTGGTCCCGGCAGCTCCTCCACCGTTTTTTAAGATGGTCAACTGTGAAATGATTTGAAACCGGCTTTAGAGATGTGTAATATTTGAAACAACAAAAGTATGTGTACAAATCAACAATAACATTTTATTCATTTTGTGTGTGTAATGTGTATACAAGGCACAGTGACACGACAGTGTGGAACATCATCAACAGCATTACGGACATTGAGCTCACGTGGCCACAATCACAAATGAGGCAGGACACATGTCAACGCATAGAGAATGTAATAGTGCGGGCACCAGACTCTGGTCATTAGTGGTATTTATATACACCCAACCCCTTGGCCGAAAGAGCCAGGAGGATCAGACATTAAACTCATTGTACTGTTGTGACCCCATCCAAATATAGGCAACTATGCGGTGGAGCATGATAACACATTCAGGGTCCTGTATACCCTGCTATGGGGGCCCTGTATTCCCACTGCTGGGGGCCCTGTAAACCCACTGGGCCACTGTCTACCCACTGCTGGGGGCCCTGTATACCCACTGCTGGGGGGGCCTGTACACACACTGAGGGCCCTGTATACAGGGACTGACTGGCACCCTACAGTTTGGGTCGCAACCCTCCCTCACTGGCCCGACACAGGTGAGGACGGGGGGTGGGGGGGGTGATGACTGGCGGCCGCCTCACAGTCACCGCAGCTCCCGCATTATCCTATGGCTCGCTCCCAGCCGCAGCCTCGCGCTCCTCACAGCCGCTCGCTAACAGTCGCAGCCGCACGCCACTCACAGACGCTCACTCCCGGACGCAGCCGCGTGCTGATGACGTCATTGCGCGGCCAGGAGCTTCCGTTTCCGCCTGCTGCTTCAGGGACATGCGGATTATTCATGCTCCTGCAGCCGCATGACCCGTGGCACCTGGGCCAGTCCGCCCCTGCCTGTATACCACAATATGGGGGCATGTATACCCAGCTGGGGGCCTGTATACTCTGCAGGGGGAGGTGTATACTCTGCTGGGGGGCTGTCTACCAGTGATAGCCGCTGTATAACAGGATGGCGGTGAATATGTTTTCATAGTTTTTCGGGGCAAAAATAGGGGGGTCGGCTTATACACGGGTCGGCTTATACACGAGTATATATACAGTAAATGCAATATATAACGTGTGAACTCATTTAACTTACTTAGATTGCTCTGTTCCTCATGGTCACTCCGATGGAACGCAGGGAACATCTCTTGGGCGATCTCTCTCCAGGCTGTATTAATTAGGGTCGTATCCCCATACTCAGGATCTGTAGGGAGCCACAGAAATGGACGAGCCTCCACAAGTGCAATAAGACGCAGTGTGTTCACCGTGCCACGTCCTGCTGCCATGATTGCACTGATGAATGGATCGCTCTGTGTGTGCGCCTGTCAGCGCGACTCGCTTCCTGTTTCCTTAAAGCATGGTGTGTGCTGGAGAATCCCTTCCCTCGCATCATCGGCTACAAGCCTCAAAATAAGAGAAAAACCAGCGAGTTTGGACTCGCACACTTTCAGAGACACATCAGCGAGTTGTAAATGTCATTATTCGCTATTACTCGGGTCCCTATTCATTAACATTGGACTCGCTGGACTCGCAACGAGTCCCGAGTCCTTGACTCGGACTCGTTGGGGTCTTGTGATTCCGAGTCTTTTCGGACTCGCTCATCCCTAGTTATGTCCTATGTCTTAAGTCCTTAGTTCTAAGTGTATTGTAATAAGTCATAAGTGTTATGTAATAAGTCCTAAGTCCTAAGTGTTATATAATAAGTCCTAAATGTTATGTAATAAGTCCTAAGTCCTAAGTGGTATGTCCTAAGTCCTAAGTTATAAGTGTTATGTAATAAGTCCTAAGTGCTAAGTCCTAAGTGTTATGTAATAAGTCCTAAGTCCTAAGTGTTATGTAATAAGTCCTAAGTGTTATGTAATAAGTCCTAAGTTTTAAGTCCTAAGTGTTATGTAATAAGTCCCAAGTCCTAAGTGTTATTGTAATAAGTCCTAAGTCCAAAGTGTTATGTAATAAGTCCTAAGTGTTATGTAATAAGTCCCAAATCCTAAGTCCTAAGTGTTACGTAATAAGTCCTTATGCTAACTCCTAAGTCCTAAGTGTTATGTAATAACTCCTAAGTCCTAAGTCCTAAGTGTTATGTCCTAAGTCTTAAGTCCATAGTTCTAAGTGTTATGTAATAAGTCCTAAGTCCTAAGTGTTATGTAATAAGTCCTAAGTCCTAAGTGTTATGTCCTAAGTCTTAAGTCCTTAGTTCTAAGTGTTATGTAATAAGTCCTAAGTGTTATTTAATAAGTCCTAAGTGTTATGTAATAAGTCCTAATTGTTATGTAATAAGTCCTAAGTCCTAAGTCCTAAGTGGTAATGTCCTAAGTCCTAAGTCCTAAGTCTTATGTAATAAGTCCTAAGTGTTATGTCCTAAGTCTTAAGTACTTAGTTCTAAGTGTTATGTATTAAGTCCTAAGTGTTATTTAATAAGTCCTAAGTGTTATGTAATAAGTCCTAATTGTTATGTAATAAGTCCTAAGTCCTAAGTGTTATGTCCTATGTCTTAAGTCCTTAGTTCTAAGTGTATTGTAATAAGTCATAAGTCCTAAGTGTTATGTAATAAGTCCTAAGTCCTAAGTGTTATGTAATAAGTCCTAAGTCCTAAGTGTTATGTAATAAGTCCTAAGTCCTAAGTTATTATGTCCTAAGTCGTAAGTCCTTAAATTCTAAGTGTTATGTAATAAGTCCTAAGTGTCCTAAGTGGTATGTACCTAACTCCTAAGTCCTAAGTGTTATGTAATAAGTCCTAAGTCCTAAGTGTTATGTAATAAGTCCTAAGTCCTAAGTGTTATGTCCTAAGTCTTAAGTACTTAGTTCTAAGTGTATGTAATAAGTCATAAGTCCTAAGTGTTATGTAGCATAAGTCCTAAGTCCTAAGTGTTATGTAATAAGTCCTAAGTCCTAAGTGTTATGTAATAAGTCCTAAGTTATGTAATAAGTCCTAAGTTTTAAGTCCTAAGTGTTATGTAATAAGTCCTAAGTCCTAAGTGTTATGTAATAAGTCCTAAGTCCAAAGTGTTATGTAATAAGTCCTAAGTGTTATATGTAATAGTCCCAAATCCTAAGTCCTAAGTGTTAGTAATAAGTCCTAAGTGCTAACTCCTAAGTCCTAAGTGTTATGTAATAACTCCTAAGTTATCCTAATGTTATGTTAGTCTTAAGTCCAAGTTCTAAGTGTTATGTAATAAGTCCTAATCTAAGTGTTATGTAATAAGTCCTAAGTCCTAAGTTATGTACCTAAGTCTTAAGTCCTTAGTTCTAAGTGTTATGTAATAAGTCCTAAGTGTTATTAATATCCTAAGTGTTATGTAATAAGTCCTAATGTTATGTAATAAGTCCTAAGTCCTAAGTGTGTATGTTAAGTCCTAAGTCTGTCTATGTAATAAGTCCTAATGTTATGTCCTAAGTCTTAAGTACTTAGTTCTAAGTGTTATTAATTAAGTCCTAAGTGTTATTTAATAAGTCCTAAGTGTTATGTAATAAGTCCTAATTGTTATGTAATAAGTCCTAAGTCTAAGTGTTATGTCCTATCTTAAGTCTATTCTAAGTGTTTGTAATAAGTCTAAGTCCTAAGTGTTCTGTAATAAGTCCTAAGTCCTAAGTGTTATATAATAAGTCCTAAATGTTATGTAATAAGTCCTAAGTCCTAAGTGGTATGTCCTAAGTCTAAATCCTTCGTTCTAAGTGTTATGTAATAAGTCCTAAGTCTAATTATATTAATAAGTCCTAAGTGTTATGTAATAAGTCCTAATGTTATGTAATAAGTCCCAAGTCCTAAGTCCTAAGTGGTATGTCCTAAGTCCTAAGTCCTAAGTGTTATGTAATAAGTCCTAAGTCCTAAGTGTTATGTCATAGGTCTTAAGTCCTTAGTTCTAAGTGTTATGTAATAAGTCCTAAGTCCTAAGTGTTATGTAATAAGTCCTAAGTCCTAAGTGTTTAGTCCTAAGTCTTAAGTCCTTAGTTCTAAGTGTAATGTAATAAGTCATAAGTCCTAAGTTATGTAATAAGTCCTAAGTCCTAAGTGTTATGTAATAAGTCCTAAGTTTTAAGTCCTAAGTGTTATTTAATAAGTCCTAAGTGCTTATGTATAAGTCCTAATTGTTATGTAATAAGTCCTAAGCCTAAGTCCTAAGTGTATGTCCTAAGTCCAAAGTCTAAGTCTTATGTAATAAGTCCTAATGTTGTGAAATCCTTCCCTTTGTTCAATGTTAGCTACAAGCCTCAAATAAGTAGTAAAAACCAAGCTGAGTTTGTAATCCAATTGTTATGAGAACTAATCACGTAGTTGTAAATGTCATTAATTCCGCTATTTATTAAGTCCTAAATTCTACATTTGACTACAGTCTCGCAACGAGTCCTAGTCATTGATAGTCTCGGACCTTAGGGTCTTTGTCTAGTCCAGTCTTTTCGTATGTATACCCTAGTTTATGTCCTAAGTCTTAAGTCCTTAGTTCTAAGTGTATTGTAATAAGTCCATAAGTGTTATGTAATAAGTCCTAAGTCCTAAGTGTATTATAATAAGTCCTAAATGTTATGTAATAAGTCCTAAGTCCTAAGTGTTATGTCTACTAAGTCCTTAGTTATAAGTGTTATGTAATAAGTCCTAAGTGCTAAGTCCTAAGTGTTATGTAATAAGTCCTAAGTCCTAAGTGTTATGTCTAATTAAGTCATCTAAGTAGTTATGTAATAAGTCCTAAGTTTTAAAGTCCTACCTAAGTGTTATGTAATAAGTCCTAAGTCCTAAGTGTTATGTAATAAGTCCTAAGTCCATAAGTGTTATGTAATAAGTCCCTAAGTGTTATGTAATAAGTCCCAAGATTCCTAAGTCCTAAGTGTTACGTAATAAGTCCTTAGTGCTAACTCCTAAGTCCTAAGTGTTATGTAATAACTCCTAAGTCCTAAGTCCTAAGTGTTATGTCCTAAGTCTTAAGTCCATAGTTCTAAGTGTTATGTAATAAGTCCTAAGTCCTAAGTGTTATGTAATAAGTCCTAAGTCCTAAGTGTTATGTCCTAAGTCTTAAGTCCTTAGTTCTAAGTGTTATGTAATAAGTCCTAAGTGTATATTATAAGTCCTAAGTGTTATGTAATAAGTCCTAATTGTTATGTAATAAGTCCTAAGTCCTAAGTCCTAAGTGGTATGTCCTAAGTCCTAAGTCCTAAGTCTTATGTAATAAGTCCTAAGTGTTATGTCCTAAGTCTTAAGTACTTAGTTCTAAGTGTTATGTATTAAGTCCTAAGTGTTATTTAATAAGTCCTAAGTGTTATGTAATAAGTCCTAATTGTTATGTAATAAGTCCTAAGTCCTAAGTGTTATGTCCTATGTCTTAAGTCCTTAGTTCTAAGTGTATTGTAATAAGTCATAAGTCCTAAGTGTTATGTAATAATCTAAGTCCTAAGTTATTAAAAGTCTAATGTTATGTAATAAGTCCTAAGTCCTAAGTGGTATTCCTAAGTCCTAAGTCCTAAGTGTTATGTAATAAGTCCTAAGTCCTAAGTGTTATGTCCTAAGTCTTAAATCCTTAGTTCTAAGTGTTATGTAATAAGTCCTAAGTTCTAAGTGTATGTAATAAGTCCTAAGTGTTATGTAATAAGTCCAAGTCCTAAGTCCTAAGTGGTATGTAATAAGTCCTAAGTCCTAAGTGTTATGTAATTAAGTCTAGCTAAGTGTTATGTATAGTCTAAGTCCTTAGTTCTAATGTTATGTAATATGTCCTAAGTCCTAAGTGTTATGTAATAAGTCCTAAGTCCTAAGTGGTATGTCCTAAGTCCTAAGTGTTATGTATAAGTCCTAAGTCCTAAGTGTTAATGTCCTAAGTCTTAAGTCCTTAGTTCTAAGTGTTATGTAATAAGTCCTAAGTCCTAAGTGTTATGTAATAAGTCCTAAGTCCAACGTTTATGTAATAAGTCCTAAGTGTTATGTAATAAGTCCTAAGTGTTATGTAATAATCTAAGTTCTAAGTGTTATGTAATAATCCTAAGTTCTAAGTGTTATGTAATAAGTCCTAAAGTGTTATGTAATAAGTCCTAAGTCCTAAGTCCTAAGTGTATGTCCCTAAGTCGTAAGTCCTTAGTTCTAAGTGTTAATGTTTAATAAGTCCTAAGTCCTAAGTGGTAATGTCCTAATCCTAAGTCCTAAGTGTATGTAATAAGTCCTAAGTCCTAAGTGTTATGTAATAAGTCCTAAGTCCTAAGTTTAAGTCCTAAGTCGTAAGTCCTTAGTTCTAAGTGTTATGTAATAAGTCCTAAGTCCTAAGTGTATGTCCTAACTCCTAAGTCCTAAGTGTTATGTAATAAGTCCTAAGTCCTAAGTGTTATGTAATAAGTCCTAAGTCCTAAGGTTATTATAATAAGTCCTAATGTTATGTAATAAGTCCTAAGTCCTAAGTGTTATGTCCTAAGTCTAAGTCCATAGTTCTAAGTGTTATGTAATAAGTCCTAAGTCCTAAGTTTATGTAATAAGTCCTAAGTCCTAAGTGTTATGTCCTAAGTCTTAAGTCCTTAGTTCTAAGTGTTATGTAATAAGTCCTAAGTGTTATATTAATAAGTCCTAAGTGTTATGTAATAAGTCCTAATGTTATGTAATAAGTCCTAAGTCCTAAGTCCTAAGTGGTATGTCCTAAGTCCTAATCCTAAGTCTTATGTAATAAGTCCTAAGTGTTATGTCTAAGATCTTAAGACTTAGTTTCTTAAGTGTTATGTATTAAGTCCTAAGTTTATTTAATAAGTCCTAAGTTTATGTAATAAGTCCTAATTGTTATGTAATAAGTCCTAAGTCCTAAGTGTTATGTCCTATGTCTTAAGTCCTTAGTTCTAAGTGTATTGTAATAAGTCATAAGTCCTAAGTGTTATGTAATAAGTCCTAAGTGTTATGTAATAAGTCCTAAGTCCTAAGTCCTAAGTGATATGTCCTAAGTCGTAAGTCCTAGTCTAAGTGTTATGTAAATAAGTCCTAAGTCCTAAGTGTATGTCCTAACTCCTAAGTCCCTAAGTGTTATGTATAAGTCCTAAGTCCTAAGTGTTATGTATAATCCTAAGTCCTAAGTATTATGTCCTAAGTCGTAAGTCCTTAGTTCTAAGTGTTATGTAATAAGTCTAAGTCCTAAGTGGTATTCCTAACTCCTAAGTCCTAAGTGTTATGTAACAAGTCCTAACTCCTAATTGTTATGTAATAAGTCCTAAGTCCTAAGTTGTTATATATAGTCCTAAATGTTATTAATAAGTCCTAAGTCCTAAGTGTATGTCCTAAGTCCTAAGTTATAAGTGTTATGTAATAAGTCCTAAGTCCTAAGTCCTAAGTGGTATGTCCTAAGTCCTAAGTCCTAATTTAAGTATAAGTCCTAAGTGTTATGTCCTAAGTCTTAAGTACTTAGTTCTAAGTGTTATGTATTCTAATGTATGTCCTAAGTCCTAAGTTATTCCTAAGTTTATGTAATAAGTCCTAAGTGTCTAAGTGTTATATAATAAGTCCTAAGTCCTAAGTGTTATGTCCTAAGTTTTAAGTCCTTAGTACTAAGTGTATATGTAATAAGTCCTAATAAGTGTTATTATAAGTCCTTAAGTCCTAAGTGTTATGTAATAAGTCCTAATGTTATGTAATAAGTCCTAAGTCTCTAAGTGGTAGTAAGTCCTAAGTCCTAAGTTTATCTAATGTTATCCTAGCTAATGTATGTCATAAGTCCTAAGTCCTAAGTGTTATGTCCTAAGTCCTAAGTCCTAAGTCGTTATTTTAATAAGTCCTAAGTCCTAAGTGTTATGTAATAAGTCCTAAGTCCTAAGTGTTATGTAAATAAGTCCTAAGTGTTATGTAATAAGTCCTAAGTCCTAATGTACCTAAGTCCTAACTTGTTATGTAATAAGTCCTAAGTCCTAAGTGTTATGTCCTAAGTCTTAAGTCCTTAGTTCTAAGTGTTATGTACCCCGTAGTAGCGGCGTGTGAAGACGGTAGTAGCCACCCGGCAGTAGCGGCAACTTTTTCCGAGCACTGCCCTGAAACAGGTGGCTACACAGCCGATTGTAGCGACCTGTATCAGCGTGTAAAGAAGCAACAGAAGGGATGTGTCGACACCAGGCTATGTACCTGGTATGTAGCTGGGGCGTGACACAGGCTCCGGGAAACCACCCCCCTTCAGCGATCCTTGGAGGAAGTTCCTGCATTACGATTGGTAGTCGTGCATAGGGAGGCATATTTAAGGAGCTGACCAGTCACACTACACAATTGCTCGAGCGTCATGTATTAAACAGCCTCCTGCGATGCCTGCCCAATCGTGATGTTCTTGCTTTGTCCTATCAGCGTACGGACATCTCGTAATCCTCAATTGTGGCACGCCTATGTGTTGTCCCTGCTGCACCAGGTCCGCCCATATTAGCTTGTTGTAGCGGTGTGTAAATGAGGTAAGCTGAGCTACAGAAGGTACCTTGAGACACCCGGCGGTGTATCTAGAGATAGATGTAACCTACTGTAGCGCAACTTGTGGCGGCGTGTAAAGGTGGTGCGATTACCTTTTGTAACCGTTTGTGCGTGCTCGTGCACGTGAAGTAGCTGGTTGTATCCACCCGCCAGTAGCGGCGTGTAAAGGTACCCTTACTGTTCAGCCAACCTTAGTGATCTGAACCACCGAGCCTATACGGCCTCGGGAGCGACATCATGACAGGGAGCAGCGACAGCCCGAGAAGTGCACACCCCGGCTACGGTGAGTCACATCTATCTCTGTAACCATTGTTAGGTAGCGACCCGGGGAACTCGCTTGCGGCATATCGACACCAACACGTGCTTATAATTTAAGCAATGACTAACTGTTTATTTGCTCACATACATAACATAACCCAGGTAGCATATTTGACACATTGCACATTGATTATAAGCACAGTACATAAACACACAATACATTTACATATAACATTACAGAACACATATATTGCACATAACGTCCTATAGTTACCCGGGACCTGTCACCACCTCTCTTCCAAACCCTTGGAGCACGAACAACCGCTCCCTTGGTGGTTACGGCCTCCGGCCTATCTACACGATCCCCATACATTAGCAGTACATAAGTAACTATATTCATCAACGGGCCCTGTGGGTCCCAAAAGTGGGACCAGCCACCTGGCTTTATTTACCCAGCTCAACACTATCCCGGAGTACAGGCTCCCTCCGGCCGTGTCTCGCCACACGTCCAGACCAGCCTGGCCGGGCTCTTCCACACCGCATGTGATCCATCACATAAGCATCCATGGATCACATATACGTCCTTTCACACGCTCACAGCCCATCATATAATTATCCATGGACTGTGGCTCCTTTGGGTTCAGAACAGGGATTGAGCAATCTGAGTCACGGGTACACCATGCATCCCCAAGGGGTTCTTTCCTGGACGTATCTCGCCACACATCCAGACCAGCGCCCACCTGGTTCAACCATGGTTTCCCCACTCTAGGAGCCCTTCTAACCCCTGCTTCTGACCACCGCTACATACAGTTCAACGGGTCCCTTCACTGACTGTTTTAGTACAACCCAATGGCTGCTATGCCCGCCTGGCACACTTCATACATCTGCCTCCCGTAGGGCTACATACACTTCAATGGGTCCCTTCACTGACTACTTAGTCGGACCCAATGACGGCTATGCCCGCCTGGCACAATTCATACATCTGCCTCTCATAGGGCTACATACACTCGCTGGGTCTTTTACATCAGCCATAGAATACACATACACTTCAACAGGTCCCTTCACTAACTATTTAGTCGGACCCAATGGCGGCTATGCCCACCTTTCACATTTTACGCACAGAGTACACAGTTCACTCTAGCATACGGGAACTTCCTTCTTACTGGGCACGGATCCGGGTTTCGCTACCTGAGTCACGGGTAGACTAAGCATCCCCAAGGGCTCCTTCCTGGACGTATCCCGCCACACGTCTGGATCAGCGTCCACCTGGTTCAACCACGGCTTCCCCACTCCAGGAGCTGTCACGACCCCGGTCCTGGCCAACGGTATGGAGCTAGCAAGCTCTCTTAATGTCTGCACACCACAGAGCCCTGCACTGCTCTGCTCTCACTCAGACTGGATCTCAATCTCTGGCTTAATCTCCTGTCTGGTGCTCTCTGGCTGATGATGAGGATCACACTCAATCAGCTGGCAGGCTCTTTATCGTGCCTGCCACGCCCACACTGACACATCCATCTGGGCTGCTATTACTCAGCACACACCCACCTGGGCTGCTACCAATTAGGACACACGGTTCCCATGCAGCCGCTCATCAGGCTCATCTATGTGTCAGATCTACAGCACTCACTCTCACATTTAACTCATTGTCCGGGTAGGTTCTCACAGCATCATCACAATAAAACTGGCCAGTGTGGACAGGATCATATCCTGATCCTCCATGTGATGCACCCCGGCCATGGGGACCATGCCGGCTGTGCCTCCCACCATCTATCTATGTGTATATATATCTATGTATCTATCCATTTAAGTAGCTATCCATCAATATCTATTTATCTATCCATCTGTATCTAGCTATCCATCTATCTCTCTATATATCGATCTATCCATCTGTTGAGCCCCAGGGTATGAAGTAGTCAGAACTTTTCTGGGGAGTCACAGGGGTCGAGATCCGGTTCTGTGGCCCTGGGTGCAGCTGTAAAGGAGGATTTTCTGGCTTGATGGGGAAAGGGGATTATGAAAGGGAGTTTTTCGTGATGCCACCCGTGGTATGTGGCTATGGTGGACCACCGCTGCTGCAGAATCTCTGGGTGATGGACTGGCAGCAGGGATGGAGTGGCTCTCCACGGGCAGAGTGGCCATAAGCAATAGGCAGACTCACTGTTTTGTTGGTCACTCAGTCTTTTACTTGTAATGGTGGTTTGGAGCAGCTGTCCACGGAGTCTTGGCTGAGAGCAACTTAGGGTTCCTTCTCACCTGGCCGGGTATTTGGCCTCCTTACTGCGCTCTGTGTTGGCTCCTGCGGCTGCATCAGCTAAGCTGCCAGCCCTAACTCTTCCTGCGAGGTGCCGGTATGACAGGCAACATGTGTCCTTTCTAACCCTCGTCTCAGATGTCAGTTTCTTAACTCTCTCTATTGCTGTGTCTCCAGGCATGGTATGGCTGAGGAACCTGGAATTCCCCACTTTCCGGTGTTGCCTGCTGGGACAATAGACCCTGCACAGTCTCGGACCTTGTGTCCATTCTCTGCGCCTTCCTCTGGGGTGAGCACAGTGTGGCTCGGCTATCCAGGTGTTCCTGCGACTCTCCTCAGACCCTAGTCTTAGGCCTGACACCGAGTCAGTGATCCTGGGATGAGCTCTGCAGCCTCTAGTCCACCAGGTTGCCTGCCTTAGTCCTCCTAGGAACTGATCGGCTGTACCTAGGATCAGCTTAGCACAGCTCGATCCTCCAGGTACTCTTCACAGTCCTCATGGGAACTGAACTAACTGGCTCGGCCCAAGACCAGAATTTATGAGGGCGCTCACCCTGACCCCGGGCTTGGTCACCCCTTCTGGCCTGGAGGCAGATGGCGTTATGTGTGGTTTTCCTGCCTGATGAGAAGACCTGGTTGTTGCTCTCAGCGTGACACCACCACCCGGGGGCAGTGATGACACAGTGGCACTAAGACCCTGGGGTGCCACATTCCCCCTTAGTGAAAGACAGTACTCCAGGACTGTTGCAACTTTTCAAAAGTTAAACACAAATAACCAATAACAATTGAAAGTGTACAGAGTCTTAAAATATAAAAATTACAAAAACCAAGAAAATGTAAAATGTCAAAAATTCAAAAAGGCGGACTCTGATAATCAGTCCTTCCACCTTTGGCTGATGAAGTTATTTCAAGAATGTCTTTACCACAACTAGTCCAATGGTATTATGGTCCATATTTTAATTAACGGTAAAAGTTCAAGAACATGTAAGAGTTCATACAGGAAAGTCTCTGTAGGTGCTAAGCTTAGTGATTGCAAGGTTACACATTTATACTATACAAGACAGACATTTTCTCTATGGGCATCTCGTCTTAGCAGTCCTGGTTTCAATCTTTCACCCCCAGGAACTTTCTTTTCCTAACTTATTGTGCATGGGGGCATGGGGGTTAATCCAGTTCCTCCACCCTTCTATACACTACTATTTACATACCTTTACATATATACACTCTCTAGTCATAGTACACTTTTCTCCCTGTACCGGGCTGTAATTTGGCTTTAAGTACTACGCTACGAACTCCTAAGCTCTGGAGTGTCTACTGCAGGTGTACTTAGTATGATACTGTGTGTGGAGGTGTACCTTGCGGGTATCTCTGGCTCTGAGTGAGATGTTGACCTGACAGCAGGACTGGCAGGTTCACTGGGAGCAGGAATCTGTTCTTCCTGTGCTTCCTCTACTGGTGCCATCACTGCTTCTTCCACTCTTGGGGCTTCTTTCTGTGCTGCTTCAGGTATTACCACTTGAGGGAATGCTAACATAGGTACGATGACAGCTCCATTGTAGTTTTTCCAAGTCTTTGGAAAGTCTCCGAGGACTGTATGAAACACATCTTCTTCTTTAGGCGGTGTAATTATGGAAACTGAGACTTTAGGTGTCTTCAGGGTTTTAGGACACAACTTTAGATGGTCCCTGGATACAACTGATGTTGTCTTCCCTTCATCCTTGCTGACCAAGCACACTTTAGTGTTGTCAAAACTTGATGGTAAAATGGTACATGGCGTTGTTTCCCATTGGTCATCCAACTTGTGGATGCGCCTTTTTCTTTTAAGCACTTGCTCACCAGGTTGTAAAGGAGTTGCGGGAGCATGTTGATTGTAGATTCTTTCTTGTCTCTCTCTGGCCTGTTGGAGACTTCTTTCTACAAACTCTTGCACTTGGTGATATGTCTGTTGGCGATTGGTATCCCAGTTGGCTTCTGGTACTCCGACATCTGGCTAAGATTCCCATGTCTAAATCTATTGGCAGCTTACCAGGTCTTGCTCGCATTAAGTAAGCTGGGGTGCAGTTGGTGGAACTCACCGGTACATGGTTGTACAGGTCTTCCAGGTCTGGTAACTTTTTTGGCCACAAGTTCCTTTCTGCCACCGGCAAAGTCTTCAATAGGTCTATTATATTTTAATGCATCTTTTCACATAGACCATTTGTTTGAGGATGGTACGGTGTTGTCCGGATCTTCTTACACCCATACATGTGACAGAATTCTTGCAAGATTTCAGCCTCAAATGCTGGACCTTGATCTGTAAGGACCTGTTTCGGATAGCCATATGCTCTGCAAAAGTAAGTTTGGAATGCCTTAGCCGCTGTTCTGGCTGTTAGATCCTTCACGGGCACCACCACTAAGAAACAGGAATAGTGGTCCACTATGGTCAGGGCATAGACATAGCCAGATCTACTTGATGTGATCTAGGGCTACCAGTTCTAATGGCTGTTTTGTTACTATGGACTGGAGTGGAGCTCTCTGACTATCTTTATCTTTTCTTCTTAGGTTGCACGGGCCACAGTTTCTGCATCAATCTTCAATTGATCTTCTCATGCCAACCTAATAGAATCTTTCAGCAGAACCTCCAATTTCTTCCATCCAAAATACCCTGCGCCATCATGGTAGGCTTCCAATACCATCTTGATATCTCTTTTTGGTACTATGATCTGCCAGACCAATTTATAATTTCTAGGGTTCATGTGTCTTCTGCACAGTTTACCTTCATACAGGAACAGTTTACTTCTTTTCTTCCACAGCTGTTGAGCTTCAGATGGGGAACTCCTGCGTCAGTAGCTTCTTGATTAACTTCTCAGCCGAATCACTGTTCTGTGTTTCAGCCCATCCATGGTGTGGTAATGGGTTTAAGGTGGCTTTCTGGTGTTTTTGATACACACCTGGTCTGTACTGTGCTGCTTTAGAGTGGTGAAAGACCAGTAGCTCTATCTCTTCCAGCTCTTCCGGATCCTCTTCCATGTCCTTCAGGTGTGGCATCCTGGATAAGGCATCTGCATTGGCATTCTTGCGGCCTGCCCTATACTTGATGGTAAAATCATAATTAAAAAATAAAGAATCAAAAAAACGGGCACCACGGGAAACAGAGGGGGCAACTTTAACTGATTAATGCCTGCTGTGCTATATGGTGTCTGAAAACCGGTGTTGCACATCCAGAAAAGACAAATATATAGTACTAGATGGCAGCCCGATTCTAAAGGATCGGGTAGTCTAGAATCCATGTATAGCTTATTTACTAATAGTTAGGGTAGTGCGGTGAAATTAATTGTGTGTATACAGGCGGCTCTGTGGGTAGCAGAGTATATGGTGGCTCACTGGCTAGCACTGCGCGCGGTGAGATTAGTCAGCACAGCGGCGTGGGCAGAGTGGTCAGCGCAGCGGCGTGGGCAGAGTGGTCAGCGCAGCGGCGTGGGCAGAGTGGTCAGCACAGCGGCGTGGGCAGAGTGGTCAGCGCAGCGGCGTGGGCAGAGTGGTCAGCGCAGCGGCGTGGGCAGAGTGGTCAGCACAGCGGCATGGGCAGAGTGGTCAGTGCAGCGGCGTGGGCAGAGTGGTCAGCGCAGCGGCGTGGGCAGAGTGGTCAGCACATACACACACACACACTCCGCTATACTTACCACCGACCCTGCGTCTTCTCCGGCGCCTGGATCCTGAGTCAACATGTGGCCACCCCCGGACGACTGGAGAGGGCAGAGGACGGCTGGAGAGGGCAGGGGACGGCTGGAGAGGGCAGGGGACGGCTGGAGAGGGCAGGGGACGGCTGGAGGGGGCAGGGGACGGCTGGAGGCGGCAGAGGACGGCTGGAGGCAGCAGAGGACGGCTGGAGGCTGGAGAGGGCAGAGGACGGCTGGAGGCTGGAGAGGGCAGAGGACGACTGGAGGCTGGAGAGGGCAGAGGACGGCTGGAGGCTGGAGAGGGCAGAGGACGGCTGGAGGCTGGAGAGGGCAGAGGACGGCTGGAGGCTGGAGAGGGCAGAGGACGGCTGGAGAGGGCAGAGGACGGCTGGAGAGGGCAGAGGACAGCTGGAGGGGTTAGAGGACAGCAGGAGGGGGCAGAGGAGGGCTGTAGGCTGGAGGGGGCAGAGGAAGGCTGGAGGCTGGAGAGGGCAGAGGACGGTTGGAGGCTGGAGAGGGCAGAGGATGGCTGGAGGCTGGAGAGGGCAGAGGACGGCTGGAGGCTGGAGAGGGCAGAGGACGGCTGGAGAGGGCAGAGGATGGCTGGAGAGGGCAGATGGAGAGGGCAGAGGACGGCTGGAGAGGGCAGAGGATGGCTGGAGAGGGCAGAGGACGGCTGGAGGGGTCAGAGGACGGCTGGAGGGGTCAGAGGACGGCTGGAGGGGGCAGAGGAGGGCTGTAGGCTGGAGGGGGCAAAGGAGGGCTGTAGGCTGGAGGGGGCAGAGGAGGGCTGGAGGCTGGAGGGGTCAGAGGAGGGCTGGAAGGGGCAGAGGAGGGCTGGAGGAGGCAGAGGACGGCTGTAGAGGGCAGAGGACGGCTGGAGAGGGCAGAGGACGGCTGGAGGGGTCAGAGGACGGTTGGAGGGGTCAGAGGACGGCTGGAGGGGTCAGAGGAGGGCTGTAGGCTGGAGGGGGCAGAGGAGGGCTGTAGGCTAGAGGGGTCAGAGGAGGGCTGTAGGCTGGAGGGGTCAGAGGAGGGCTGTAGGCTGGAGGGGTCAGAGAAGGGCTGTAGGCTGGAGGGGGCAGAGGAGGGCTGTAGGCTGGAGGGGCAGAGGAGGGCTGTAGGCTGTAAGGGGCAGAGGAGGGCTGTAGGCTGGAGGGGGCAGAGGAGGGCTGTAGGCTGGAGGGGGCAGAGGACGGCTGGAGGGGGCAGAGGACGGCTGGAGGGGGCAGAGGACGGTTGGAGGCTGGAGAGAGCAGAGGACAGCTGGAGGCTGGAGAGGGCAGAGGACGGCTGGAGGCTGGAGAGGGCAGAGGACGGCTGGAGGCTGGAGAGGGCAGAGGACGGCTGGAGGGGGCAGAGGACGGCTGAAGGGGTCAGAGGACGGCTGGAGGGGTCAGAGGACGGCTGGAGTCGGCAGAGGACGGCTGGAGTTGGCAGAGGACGGCTGGAGGCTGGAGAGGGCAGAGGACGGCTGGAGGCTGGAGAGGGCAGAGGACGGCTGGAGGCTGGAGAAGGCAGAGGACGGCTGGAGACTGGAGAGGGCAGAGGACGGCTGGAGGCTGAAGAGGGCAGAGGACGGCTGGAGGCTGGAGAGGGCAGAGGACGGCTGGAGGCTGGAGAGGGCAGAGGACGGCTGGAGAGGGCAGAGGACGGCTGGAGAGGGCAGAGGATGGCTGGAGGGGTCAGAGGACGGCAGGAGGGGCAGAGGAGGGCTGTAGGCTGGAGGGGGCAGAGGAGGGCTGTAGGCTGGAGGGGGCAGAGGAGGCTGTAAGCTGGAGGGGGCAGAGGAGGGCTGGAGGCTGGAGGGGGCAGAGGAGGGCTGGAGGCTTTAGGGGGCAGAGGAGGGCTGGAGGGGGCAGAGAAGAGCTGGAGGGGGCAGAGGACGGCTGGAGGGGGCAGAGGACGGCTGGAGGGGGCAGAGGACGGCTGGAGAGGGCAGAGGACGGCTGGAGAGGGCAGAGGACGGCTGGAGAGGGCAGAGGACGGCTGGAGGGGTCAGAGGACGGCAGGAGGGGGCAGAGGAGGGCTGTAGGCTGGAGGGGGCAGAGGAGGGCTGTAGGCTGGAGGAGGCAGAGGAGGGCTGGAGGCTGGAGGGGCGCAGAGGGAGGGCTGGAGGCTGGAGGGGGGCAGAGGAGGGCTGGAGGGGGCAGAGGAGGGCTGAGTGGGGCAGAGGACAGCTGGAGGGGCGCAGAGGACGGCTGTGGAGGGGCAGAGGAGGCTGGAGAGGGCAGAGGACGGCTGGAGGGGTCAGAGATGGCTGGAGGGGTCAGAGGAGGGCTGAGGCTGGAGGGGTCAGAGGAGGGCTGTAGGCTGAGGGGGCAAGAGGAGGGCTGTAGGGTGGAGGGGGCAGAGGAGGAGCTGTAGGCTGGAGGGGCAGAGGACTGGCTGGAGGGGCAGAGGACGGCTGGAGGGCAGAGAAGGCTGGAGGGGCAAGAGGAGGGCTGGAGGCTTAGGGGGGGCAAAAGAGGGCTGGAGGGGGCAGAGGGACAGCTGGAGGGAGGCAGAGGACGGCTGGAGGGGCAGAGGACGGCTGGAGGGGCAGAGGACGGCTGGAGAGGGCAGAGGACGGCTGGAGAGGGCAGAGGACGGCTGGAGAGGGCAGAGGATGGCTGGAGGGCAGAGGACGGCAGGAGGGGCGAGAGTGAGGAAGGCTGTAGGCTGGAGGGGCAGAGGAGGGCTGTAGGATGGAGGGGGCAGAGGAGGGCTGTAGGCTGGAGGGGGCAGAGGAGGGCTGGTAGGCTGGAGGGGCAGAGGAGAGTGTAGGCTGGAGGGGCAGAGGAGGCTGGAGGGGCAGAGGAGGCTGGAGGGGCAGAGGATGGCTGGAGGGGCAGAGGACGGCTGGAGGGGGCAGAGGACGGCTGGAGGGCAGAGACGGCTGGAGAGGCCAGAGGACGGCTGGAGGGGCAGAGGACGCTGGAGTGGGGTCAGAGAGGCTGGTAGGCTGGAGGGGAGAAGGAGAGGCTGTAGGCTGGAGGGGGCAGAAGGAGGGCTGTAGGCTGGAGGGGGCAGAGGAGGGCTGTAGGCTGGAGGGGGCAGAGGAGGGCTGTAGACTGGAGGGGGCAGAGGACGGCTGGAGGGGCGGAGGACGGCTGGAGGGTCAGAGGACGGCTGGAGGGGTCAGAGGACGGCTGGAGTCGGCAGAGGACGGCTGGAGTCGGCAGAAGACGGCTGAGGCTGGAGAGGGCAGAGGACGGCTGGAGGCTGGAGAGGGCAAAGGACAGCTGGAGGCTGGAGAGGGCAGAGGATGGCTGGAGGCTGGAGAGGGTAGAGGACGACTGGAGAGGGCAGAGGATGGCTGGAGAGGGCAGAGGACAGCTGGAGAGGGCAGAGGACGGCTGTAGGCTGGAGGGGCAGAGGAGGGCTGTAGGCTGGAGGGGCAGAGGAGGGCTGGAGGCTGGAGGGGGCAGAGGAGGGCTGGAGGGGGCAAGAGGTAGGGGCTGGAGGGGCAGAGGACGCTGGAGGGGCAGAGGACGGCTGGAGAGGGCAGAGACGGCTGGAGGGGTCAGAGGACGGCTGTAGGGGTCAGAGGAGGGCTGTAGGCTGGAGGGGCAGAGGAGGGCTGTAGGCTGGAGGGGCAGAGGACGGCTGGAGGGGGCAGAGGAGGGCTGGAGGGGGCAGAGGAGGGCTGGAGGGGCAGAGGACGCTGGAGGGTCAGAGGACGGCTGGAGGGGTCAGAGGACGGCTGGAGGACGGCTGGAGGGGCAGAGGATGGCTGGAGGGGGCAGAGGACGGCTGGAGGGGGCAGAGGACGGCTGGAGTCGGCAGAGGACGGCTGGAGTCGGCAGAGGACGGCTGGAGGGTCAAAGGACGGCTGGAGTCGGTAGAGGACGGCTGGAGGGGCAGAGGATTGCTGGAGGGGCAGAGGACGGCTGGAGTCGGCAGAGGACGGCTGGAATCGGCAGAGGATGGCTGGAGTCGGCAGAGGACGGCTGGAGGGTCAGAGGATGGCTGGAGGGGGCAGAGGACGGCTGGAGGGGTCAGAGGACGGCTGGAGAGGGCAGAGGACGGCTGGAGGGGCAGAGGACGGCTGGAGGGGGCAGAGGATGGCTGGAGGGGGCAAGGACGGCTAGGAGGTGGCAGAGGAGGAGGCTGAGGCTGGAGAGGGCAAGGACGGCTGGAGGCATGGAGAGGGCAGAGGAGGCTGGCTGGAGGGGGCAGGAGGAGGGCAGAGGCTGGAGGGGCAGAGGAGCTGGAGCTAGGGCAGAGAGGGCTGTAGTAGGGCAGGAGCGAGCTGGGAGGCAGAGGGTGCATAGGCTGGAGGGGCAGGGAGACGAGCTGGAGGGGCAACAGTGAGGAGGCAGGAGGGGCAGAGAGGCTGGAGAGGCAGAGTGAGGCTGGAGGGACTGAGGGGCAAGGAGCAGAGGCTGGAGGGGCAGGAGGCTGAGGCTGGAGGGGCAGAGGACGGCTGGAGGGGCAGAGGAGGCTGGAGGGGCAGAGGACGGCTGGAGGAGAGGCGAGAGGGACGGCTGGAGGGCAGAGGAGGCTGGAGAGGGCAGAGGAGGCTGGAGGGGCAGAGGACGGCAGGAGGGGGCAGAGGACGGCTGGAGGACTGAAGGGCAAAGGACGGTGAGGCTGGAGGGGCAGACGAGCTGAGGGGCAGAGCTGGAGGGGCAGAGGACGGCTGGAGGGCAGAGGAGCTGACGGCAGGGACGGGAGGCAGAGAGGCTGGAGGCAGGAGGGAGGGACGAGGCTGGAGGGGCAGAGGAGGCTGGAGCAGGCAGAGGAGGCTGGAGGGGGCAGAGGAGGCTGGAGGGGGCAGAGGAGGGGAGGGGCTGAGGGGCAGAGGACACTGGAGGGGCAAGGGACCTGAGGGCAAGCAGGAGGCTGAGGGGCAGAGGGCTAGGCGGATGGAGGGGCGAGGCTGGGGGGCAAGGCTGAGGGGCAGAGGGACTGAGGGGCAAGGAGGAGAGAGGGACTGAGGGCAAGGACGGCGGGGGCAGAGGGGTGAGGGCAAGGCTGGAGGGCAGAGGATGAGGGGCACAGGCTGGAGGGGGCAGAGGCTGAGGGGCAGAGGGGACTGGGGCAGAGGCTGAATGGGGCAGAGGGAGCTGAGGGGCAAGGCTGGAGGGGGCAGAGGGGCTGAGGGGACGGCTGGGGGGCAGGGACTGAGGGCACAGCGGCGAGGGATGAGGGGCAAGGCTGGAGGGGCAGAGGGCTGGAGGGCAGAGGACGCTGGAGGGGCAGAGGATACGGGCAGAGGAGGCTGGAGCGGCAGAGACGGCTGAGGGGAGAGGGCGAGGGAAGGAGCTGAGGGAGGAGACGGCTGGAGGCTGGAGTAGGGCAGAGACGGCTGGAGCTGAGGCAGAGAGGCTGGAGGCTGGAGGGCAGAGGACGGCTGAGGCAGGAGAGGGCAGAGGACGGCTGGAGAGGGACAGGGAGGCTGGGCATGAGGGCAGACGCTGGAGGGGAGAGGCGGAGGGGGCAGAGGGTGAGACTGAGGGCAGGACGGCTGGAGGGCGGCAGTAGGGGAGAGGGGCAAGGCTGGAGGAGGGGCTGAGGAGGGCTGAGGAGGGAGGCAGGAGTGGAACGCAGGGGGACAGGCTGGAGGGGCAGGAGGGACTGGAGGGGGCACAGGCTGGGAGGGGGCAAGGGGAGGCAGAGGCGGACAGGCTGGAGGGGCAAGAGGGCTGGAGGGGGCAGAGGGCTGAGGCAATGGAGGGGCAGAGAGTGACTGAGGGGGCACGAAGGCTGGAGGGGGCAGAGGAGGGCTGGAGGGGGCAGAGGACGGCTGAGGAGAGGGGCTGAGGCACGAGTCTGGAGGGGCAGAGGACGCTGGAGCAGGAGGACGGCAGGGAGTGGAGGGGCAGAGGACGGCTGGAGGCTGAGGAGAGGGCAAGATGGACGGCTGGAGGCGGGGAGGGAGAGGACGCTGGAGGCTGGAGGGGCAGAGGACGGCTGGAGGCTGGAGAGGGCAGAGGACGGCTGGAGGCTGGAGAGGGCAGAGGACGGCTGGAGAGGGCAGAGGAGGGCTGGAGGCTGGAGGGGAAGAGGACAGCTGGAGGGGGCAGAGGACGGCTGGAGGGGGCAGAGGAGGGCTGTAGGCTGGAGGGGTCATTGGAGGGCTGTAGGCTGGAGGGAGCAAGGAGGCTGAGGGGCATGGAGGCTGGAGGGGGCAGAGGAGAGCTGGAGGGGGCAGAGGATGGCTGGAGGGGGCAGAGGACGGCTGGAGAGGGCAGAGGACGGCTGGAGAGGCCAGAGGACGGCTGGAGGGGTCAGAGGACGGCTGGAGGGGTCAGAGGAGGGCTGTAGGCTGGAGGGGTCAGGAGGGCTGTAGGCTGGAGGGGGCAGAGGAGGGCTGTAGGCTGGAGGGGGCAGAGGAGGGCTGTAGGCTGGAGGGGGCAGAGGAGGGCTGTAGACTGGAGGGGGCAGAGGACGGCTGGAGGGGGCAGAGGAGGGCTGGAGGGGGCAGAGGAGGGCTGGAGGGGGCAGAGGACGGCTGGAGGGGTCAGAGGACGGCTGGAGGGGTCAGAGGACGGCTGGAGGATGGCTGGAGGGGGCAGAGGAGGGCTGGAGGGGGCAGAGGATGGCTGGAGGGGGCAGAGGACGGCTGAGAGGGGCAGAGGATGGCTGGAGGGGGCAGAGGACGGCTGGAGTCGGCAGAGGACGGCTGGAGTCGGCAGAGGACGGCTGGAGAGGTCAGAGGACGGCTGGAGTCGGCAGAGGACGGCTGGAGGGGTCAGAGGACGGCTGGAGGGGGCAGAAGACGGCTGGAGGGGGCAGAGGACGGCTGGAGGGGGCAGAGGAGGGCTGGAGGGGGCAGAGGACGGCTGGAGTCGGCAGAGGAGAGCTGGAATCGGCAGAGGACGGCTGGAGTCGGCAGAGGACAGCTGGAGGGGGCAGAGGACGGCTGGAGAGGCAGAGGACGGCTGGAGAGGGCAGAGGACGGCTGGAGGGGGCAGAGGATGGCTGGAGGGGGCAGAGGATGGCTGGAGGGGGCAGAGGACGGCTGGAGAGGGCACAGGCTGGAGGGGGCATAGGGGACTGAGGGGCACAGGCTGGAGGGGGCACAGGCTGGAGGGGGCAGAGGGGCCTGAGGGAGCACAGGCTGGAGGGGCAGAGGGGCCTGAGGGGGCACAGGCTGGAGGGGGCAGAGGGGACTGAGGGGGCACAGGCTGGAGGGGGCAGAGGGGACTGAGGGGGCACAGGCTGGAGGGGGCAGAGAGGGGACTGATTTGGCACAGGCTGGAGGGGGCAGAGGGGACTGAGGGGGCACAGGCTGGAGGGGGCAGAGGCTGGAGGGGGCAGAGGGGACTGAGGGGGCACAGGCTGGAATGGGGCAGAGGGGACTGAGGGGGCACAGGCTGGAGGGGGCAGAGGGGACTGAGGGGGCACAGGCTGGAGGGGGCACAGGGGACTGAGGGGGCACAGGCTGGAATAGGGCAGAGGGGACTGAGGGGGCACAGGCTGGAGGGGGCAGAGGACGACTGGAGAGGGCAGAGGACGGCTGGAGGGGGCAGAGGACGTCTGGAGGGGGCAGAGGACGGCTGGAGTCGGCAGAGGACGGCTGGAGGCTGGAGAGGGCAGAGGACGGCTGGAGGCTGGAGAGGGCAGAGGACAGCTGGAGGCTGGAGAGGGCAGAGGACGGCTGGAGGCTGGAGAGGGCAGAGGACGGCTGGAGGCTGGAGAGGGCAGAGGACGGCTGGAGGCTGGAGAGGGCAGAGGACGGCTGGAGAGGGCAGAGGACGGCTGGAAGGGCAGAGACGGCTGAGAGGGCAGAGGATGGCTGGAGGGGTCAGAGGACGGCAGGAGGGGGCAGAGGAGGGCTGTAGGCTGGAGGGGGCAGAGGAGGGCTGTAGGCTGGAGGGGGCAGAGGAGGGCTGGAGGCTGGAGGGGGCAGAGGAGGGCTGGAGGCTGGAGCGGGCAGAGGAGGGCTGGAGGGGGCAGAGGACAGCTGGAGGGGGCAGAGGACGGCTGGAGGGGCAGAGGACGGCTGGAGAGGGCAGAGGACGGCTGGAGAGGGCAGAGGACGGCTGGAGGGGTCAGAGGACGGCTGGAGGGGTCAGAGGAGGGCTGTAGGCTGGAGGGGTCAGAGGAGGGCTGTAGGCTGGAGGGGGCAGAGGAGGGCTGTAGGCTGGAGGGGGCAGAGGAGGGCTGAGGCTGGAGGGGGCAGAGGAGCGCTGTAGGCTGGAGGGGGCAGAGGACGCTGGAGGGGGCAGAGGACGGCTGGAGGGGGCAGAGGAGGGCTGGAGGGGGCAGAGGAGGCTGGAGGGGCAGAGGACGGCTGGAGGGGTCAGAGGACGGCTGGAGGGGTCAGAGGACGGCTGAGGAGGAGGGCTGGAGGTGGGAAGAGGGGTCATGGAGGGGGCTGGAGGCTGGAGGGGGCAGAGGAGGCTGAGGTGGGCGGGCAGAGGACAGGCTGGAGGTGGGCAGAGGAGGCTGGTGGAGGGGGCAGAGGACGAGCTGGAGGGGCAGAGGACGGCTGGAGGGGGCAGAGGAGGCTGGAGGGGGCAGAGGAGGGCTGGAGGGGGCAGAGGAGGCTGGAGGGGCAGGGGAGGTGGAGGGCAGAGGAGGCTGGAACGGAGGGAGGACGGCTGGAGGGGGCAGAGGACGGCTGGAGGGGGCAGAGAACGGCTGGAGCGGCAGAGGACAGGCTGGAGGGGCAGAGGACGGCTGGAGGGGCAGAGGACGGCTGAGGGTCGGCAGAGGACGGCTGGAGGGGCAGAGGATGGCTGGAGGGGGCATAGGGACGCTGAGGGGGCACAGGTGGGTGGGGGGCACAGGCTGGAAGGGCAGAGGGGCTGAGGGGGCAAGGACGGAGGGGGCAGAGAGGACTGGAGGGGGCAAGGACGGCTGGAGGGGCAGAGGACGTGAGGCTGGAGGGGCAGAGGACAGGCTGGAGGGGGCAGAGGACGGCTGGAGAGGGGGCTGGGGGGCTAGGGACTGAGGGGGCACAGGTGAGGGGACAGGCTGAGAGGAGGGGCCAGGGGACGGCTGGAGGGGTCAGAGGGACGGGGGGCACAGGCTGGAGGAGGGAAGAGGTAGGGCTGGAGGGGGCAGAGGACAGCTGGAGGGGCAGAGGACGGCTGGAGGGGCAGAGGAGGCTGGAGGGGGCAGAGGACGGCTGAGTCAGAGGACGGCTGGAGGGGTCAGAGGAGCTGGAGGACGGCTGGAGGGGGCAGAGGAGGGCTGGAGGGGGCAGAGGACGGCTGGAGGGGGCAGAGGAGGCTGGAGTCGGCAGAGGACGGCTGGAGTCGGCAGAGGATGGCTGGAGGGGTCAGAGGACGGCTGGAGTCGGCAGAGGACGGCTGGAGGGGTCAGAGGATGGCTGGGGGGCAAGGACGGCTGGAGGGGCAGAGGAGGGCTGGAGGGGGCAGAGGAGGGCTGGAATCGGCAGAGGACGGCTGGAGGGGGCAGAGGACGGCTGGAGGGGGCAGAGGACGGCTGGAGAGGGCAGAGGACGGCTGGAGGGGGCAGAGGACGGCTGGAGGGGCAGAGGACGGCTGGAGGGGGCAGAGGACGGCTGGAGAGGGCACAGGCTGGAGGGGGCATAGGGGACTGAGGGGGCACAGGCTGGAGGGGGCACAGGCTGGAGGGGGCAGAGGGGCCTGAGGGGGCACAGGCTGGGAGAGGGCAGAGGACGGCTGGAGGGGGCAGAGGATGGCTGGAGGGGGCAGAGGACGGCTGGAGGGGGCAGGGGACGGCTGTAGGGGGCAGGGGACGGCAGGATGGGGCAGGGGACGGCTGGAGGGTGCAGGGGACGGCAGGAGGGGGCAGGGGACGGCTGGAGGGGGCAGGGGACGGCTGGAGGGGGCAGAGGACGGCTGGAGGGGGCAGAGGACGGATGGAGGCTGGAGGGGTCAGAAGATGGATGGAGGTTGGAGTCGGCAGAGGACGGCTTGAGGGGGCAGAGGACGGCTGGAAGGGGCAGAGGACGGCTGGAGGGGGCAGAGGACGGCTGGAGGGGTCAGAGGACGGCTGGAGGGGGCAGAGGACGGCTGGAGAGGGCAGAGGACGGCTGGAGGGGGCAGAGGACGGCTGGAGGTGGCAGAGGACGACTGAAGGGGCAGAGGACAGAGGGGGCACACAGGCTGGAGGACAGAGGGGGCACACAGGCTGGACGGCAGAGCAGCGTGTGGGACTGCAGACTCACCGCGGGCCGGGCATCAGGTGTACTGTAGGAGGAGAGGAGGGGCGGGCAGAGCTGCAGGAGAGGAAGTCCCGCCCTCCTTCCTCTCTAGGCACGCGGCAGGGAGCCCGGGTACCCCATGGTGTGTGTGTGTCCCCGAGGTGGCAGGCAATGGGCCCCCCCTGCCCCCCACCGGTATGTGCGCTAGTGTCTGGAGGGCAGAGGGTGGAGGGGAGTGGCTGGAAGGCACACGGAACTTCCGAGATCGGAACGTTCCTGTGCCGCTGCCTGTATCCGGGCTGGGCGCGGCTACAGTGCACTGGATGACGTCACCAGCCCTGGGCGAAGACCATCACGGAAGTGGGCGTCGCCTTTTCCAGAAGTGGCCTTCGGGTTTTATATATAAGATACAAGTATTTACCGGTTTATTGGAGCGCTGGGATGGAAATCAGACAGGGGACACAATTAAAACAGACATTCATTGGCCCCTTGTGCTGCCACTACACTTTTCCATGAAACATACTTTATAATCTTTATAATAATATATAATAATAATAATATAGTATAACTGAACTAACTGGCTCTGCCCCAGACCAGAATTTATAGGGGAGCTCACCCTGAACCGGGGCTTGGCCTCCCCCTTCTGGCCTGAAGGCAGAAGGTGTTGTGTGTGCGTGGTTTTCCTGCCTGATGAGATGACCCTTTTGTTGCTCTCAGCGTGACACCACCACCCGCGGGCAGTGATGACACAGTGGCGCTAAGACCCTGAGGTGCCACATTAGCTCATCATCAACTCTTCATCAACTACATGCCGTTACTGATGAGCGAGTCCTAAATTACTCGGAATCGCTTGACTCTACCGAGTCCGAGCCCGGGACTCGCTACTCGTTGCGAGTCTAGCGAGTCCAATGTTAATGAATGGGGAAGCGAGTAATAGCGAGTAGTGTGCGATTTACAAATCGCAGATGTGTCTCGGAAGCTTCAGCCGGAAGCAATCCTAGTTTTGTCAGAGACTCTGACAAAACTAGGATTGGCATTGACTTGCATTGGACTCGTTTACTGTGCAAGTAATCGCTGGGAAACTCCCACAGTAAGGAGTCCAGCTGTCTGCTCTGTACAGGCTGCCGCAGCTCCAAGGTCCTAGAGCCTGCCTGCTCTTCCTGTGTGTAGCAGAGCTGAGATTGTTCTCAGTCTGCTCATCCCTGTGCATAGACATCTATATATATGCACAGGGATGAGCAGAGAGGACATCGCGTTTTGGACTACGTCGGACGGAAGAGGATTTTTTTAATCAAAGATGGAGTCCCTAATGGCTTTTATTTTTTATTTCTAATAAAAATTTTCTCTGTGTTGTGTTTTTTTTAAAACAATTTAATAGAAATTCATGGCGGTCATGTCTAATATTGGCGTGACCGCCATAAATTTCGGGCTTAGGGCCAGCTGATAATACAAAGCTAGCCCTAACCTCTTTATTACCCAGCGTGCCACCACCACCAGAGCCGCTGGAAGAGCGGGATTCAGCACCAGAAGACGGCGCTTCAATGAACGTGCCATCTTCTGGGGCGGCTGCGGGCTGCAATTTGCAGCGGGGTGTGCCCAGAAAGCTTGGGCCTCCCTGCGCTGCGGATTCCAGCCCCCAGCTGCTTAGCTGTACCTGGCTAGACATAGAAATTGCACGGAGCCCCACGCATTTTTTTTTTTATTATTTCATGAAATTCATGAAATAATAAAAAAAAAGGGCTCCCCTATATTCTTGTGTCTGGCCAGGTGCAAATAGGCACCTAGGGGTTGGGGGCAGCCCGTCGCTGCCTGCTGGATCCGGCTGGTTCCAGAAATACGGCGAAGCCCATGTAATTTTTTTTCTGAAAAATCAATAAAACAATCCTAAAAAAGGGACTGCATCTTTATTAACCCCTCGCCCATGGTCCAGGGGTTAATAAAGATGCAGTCCCTTTTATTTACATTGTTTTATGGATTTGTCAGAAAAAAATTTCACGTGGGCTTCGCCGTATTTCTGGAACCAGCCGGATCCAGCAGGCAGCGACGGGCTGCCCCCAACCCCCAGGTGCCTATTTGTAACTGGCCAGACACAAGAATATAGGGGAGCCCTTTTTTTTAATTATTTCATGAATTTCATGAAATAATAAAAAAAAAATGCGTGGGGCTCCGCACAATTTCTATGTCCATCCAGGTACAGCTTAGCAGCTGGGGGCTGGAATCCGCAGCGCAGGGATGCCCAAGATTCTGGGCACACCCCGCTGCAAATTGCAGCCCGCAGCCGCCCCAGAAGATGGCGCGTTCATTGAAGCGCCATCCTCTGGCGCTGAACCCCGCTCTTCCAGTGGCCCTGGTGGCGGTGGCACGCTGGGTAATAAAGGGGTTAATACCAGCTTTGTTATACAAGCTGGTATTAAGCCCGAGATTCTTAATGTCATGCCACATTTGACCCGGCCACTAAGAATCTCCAATAAAGGGTTAAGAAACACAACATAGAGAAAATTTTTTATTAGAAATAAAAAAAAAAAGCCATTAGGGACTCCATCTTTAATTAAAAAAATCCTCTTCCATCCGACGTAGTCCAAAACGCGATGTCCTCTCTGCTACATCCCTGTGCATAGATATAGATGTCTATGCACAGGGAATGAGCAGACTGAGAACAATCTCAGCTCTGCTACATCATCTCTGTGAGCAGGCGGGCTCTAGGACCCTGGAGCTGCGGCAGCCTGCACAGAGCAGACAGCTGGACTCGGCTTGCAAAGTAACAGCAGTTACTTTGCGAGTTTCCCAGCGATTACTTGCACAGTAATCAGACCAATGCAAGTCAATGGCAATCCTAGTTTTGTCAGAGTCTCTGACAAAACTAGGATTGATATTGATTTGCATTGGACTCGTTGCTGTGCAAGTAATCGCTGGGAAACTCGCAGAGTACCGAGTCCTGCAAGTCCCTTACTACTCGCCGAGTAACGAGTCCTAGCGAGTAGACTCGCCCATCCCTACATGCCGTGCTGCGCTTGCCAACAAGGGTTTCGCCACCAAGTATTAAGTCTTGTTTATCAGATTGATCAAATACTTATTTCCTTCTGCAAAATGCAAATACATTTATATAATATAGACAATGTGGAATTCTGGATTTTATTTTTATATATTATCTCTCACTGTTAAAATTAATCTACCCTTAAAATTATAGACTGTTCATGTCTTTGTCAATGGGCACTCCCAGCACTCATATAGTTGTTGTTTTGCTCAAGGTGAATTTATTTACAGTTTATGCAAATGTGTCAGGTGACATGCAGGACAAAGACGTTTCGGCCACCACTATGGCCTTGTTCACAAAGTCACTATAAGAGGAGATATACAAAAAATGAATACAGTGCAGGTGAAGTATGTTAAAGAAGTTGTCTGATCTTTGTATCTGCTCTTTTTGGCAGCCATTTTGTTCTCTCAGTGAGCCATTTTGTGGCTTATCATTCTATTCCTTTTAATATCTCTTTTAAACTTTATATACCCTTTTTAAGTGATACAATATGGCTATAGTTGGAGGACACAGGACATAGGAAAATGTGCAGACACAGGTATGGGAGTAGAGCCAAAATTCCTCAGCCTGTCTCTTTTTGTTTTCCCGTAAAATAATAATGGCCATACAAATGGCCATACAGGCGGCAGAGAGTCAGCGGACCGTGACCCTGAGCGAATAGAGTGCAGCTAACAGATGTCTAATGACTATAACAAATAGTCCATGACCGGCGAATAAGAACATTCATTGATTGGGAGTCATATCCCTATGAAGGTGTTGATAGTTCTATGTCTGGTTTCTAGGACATTACTTGCATTTTTGTACATTTTTGTATGACTATGTCTCCACCATCTTGCCACGTATTATCCTGTTATGTAATATCCCATTGTATGAGTGTCCCATGAATTGGTTATATAATCTGACCCTCCAAATAAAGAATCAGACTCTCTCTTGGAAGACAAGCTGCCTGATGTGTCTTTCTCTGTGAGCGTCCCCATACCGGATCAGGTGCCGATCCAACTATTATTTTACAAATCAGTCTATTCTGGTTAGCATAAGCATTAAAGCCCGGCTTTCGGCTTTATCATTTGGAGCCCCCAGCTCGTTTTCTCCACCCCGAGGTTATTTTTTTTATTTTATTATTATTTTTTTTCTTTCCACCTTTTTGTTCTCTTGATCTGAACATACAGGCTGCCATTTCCTTGGGTGAACCACACGAAACCGCGGTAAGTTGAGCCTTTGACTCACGGTGTGCTCCACCCCGGGGGCACTGGCCGCCTGCGTCAGATTACGGGGAACACAAACCTGGAAACTCTCAGGTAGACTGATTTAATTGTTCTCACTCACTCTCTCTATTTTTTTTCTCTTGCTTTCTGTTTCCCTTTTCCTACTTATCCTAAACCTGTTTATTACTTGTATGTGATATGTTTTAACTTTGTTTATATCCCTTACTGTTTTCAGGTACTTAATTCTGTTTCTTATAATTTTGCTAATTACGGTATATTATTGTTGTTTGCTGTGCTATTGCCTGTCTTCTACTCCAATTGTCTATTTCTCTTGACGCGTGAATAGCCAGCGTGTAGAGGGGGAGAGGGAGGGAGAGAGAGGTAGAGAGAGAGAGGAATCTCCAGCGTTGAGACCTCTCTGACCTTTCATACGCATACGCTGTCTGGTCACGCTCCTCACCCCTCCCTTCTTCCTGCTTTACGAAGCAGCTAAAAGAGCAGTTAATGTGAATTGTATTTTGTATTTTCTCCTTAATGCCGTGTGATAACTGTCTTTGCAGTCTCCTTTTGCACTGGCATATTGGGTGGGAATTGGAACCAGATATAAGATTATTTTCTGTATTACCTGTGTTGACGGGCCCTTTGGGTTGGGAGTCTGCATTTAGTCAGGGAAACGGCAGAAGGTGTGTTGAAGTTAGGATCAACTCTCATTATGTTCCACACCCGGAGAGTGTTGGGTTAACACTTGAGCAAGTGTTTGCAGGTATTAGACTACATACTGGTGCCACGGGGGAGTTACTGTGTCCTCCTGCTGTCCAAGAGCTAAGACTTGTCGTTGAAACCTTTGCTTGTTACCGCCGATGTGCCACCTAAAGTAAATACTATACTATAATAGTGTGTTTGTTTTTGTTGCATCATTGAATCAGTGTGCGTGTGTCAGACAGTGAATACAAGAGAATTTATTGCTATAACGGCTCCTTGGCTGAATTGCCTGGTTGTATGAAAGCTGTACGGATCTGAAAAAGGTCCTGATTGACAGGAGCCCATTAGGTTTGATTCCTGGTTAACTGGCACCTAGAATACTTAGTCAGGAACACTAGGACGTATAATCACATAGACACATTCGCCTGAATGAAATAAGCCTATACCAGCTGACGCTTGGGCAGGCTGTATGAGCAGTATATGTGCAGCAGCGTGATTGGGTTCCAGACTTTCTAGAAATTGAAATCTTTGCATTTATTCTAAATCAATTAATATTATACCTTTTGTAATGGAAGTAAGAAATTTTCAATATGTCATGTTCTGATTGCAAACTTGGTTTGATGTTAGCTATATCATTGGCAGGCTGGAGAATTGTTAAAATTACAGACTACGGGTATAACAAAGAGCGCACTGGGTTTGGACCTCTATCTGCCACACTTCCAAATTATATGGTGTTCCGTCTCAATGTTCATGGTACCCCCTTTGAGGACTGGGCTTTAGGAACATTGTTGACAGATATTGAGGGATACAATCTTTGGTATCCTGGTGATATACCATTCAGGTGCCCCCTGAATAACGGACAGCCAGAGGATCATACCCAGTCCGCAGCAGCTTCTGTTCTCCTCCTTGGATATCAATTATAAAGTGAATAGTTTTATTTCTTTCAGCTGTCCTGTATAACTGTTTACACTGCGTTTTATAGGGCATAGCAGTATTGAAGTGTAAGTGTCTTGATTTGATATGACCTGTGAATATTGCCTTTGTACTGTGACATTAGAACTAAGGGGTACAGCTCAGACTTGGTATTTGGAACACATTTATCCAGAGCCTGTATCTGCACACGAATATATCAACCTGCGAGGTAATCCCTGCATAGTTATACCGCTACATGTAATCCCCTACACATATACAGTTAAGAGAAGTTGGAAACAGGTGATCCGGTTTAAGTGGTATTCACCAAACACTAGGAGACAGGTGACACACAATTTCAGATACTCAGAGAGGGTGTAGATTCTGGCATTGAGGTGTCAGCCTCAGATGAGGATTCTGAGTGATTTTGTTCTGCTGTAAAATATGATGTATGAGGAATACATTGGAGTAAGTTTTGGCATCGCATTGTATGCATTAGTGTTTATTTGCATACTAAGACAGATTTACAACAGGCTTAAAGCAGATCAGAAAGCTCAGTTAGCACTACTTGCCCGAGAGGTTGTGACAACTGGACCGGAACAGAGACTAGAAGATAGGGTTGATTCTAGTTCTGTCTAAAACAGGTGGCTCAGCAAAGGTCTAGTCTGAAATAAGAGACTAGAGGATAAGGCTGAACCAAGTTTTATTCAGCACGGGTGAATCAGCGGAGATCTAGTCCAGAAATAGCAAATACTGTGGGAGGGATCGCTACCCTTCACAGACGCTATGGGGACCAGTTTCAGTAAGCATCTCACTAGGTCGGAACAAGAGAAGGATCCTAGACCAAAAATGATAGATCTAGTGAGGGCACAACATGGACAGAGGGCAGTTAAGGACGCAGCCAGGATTTTGCTTAAAGCCGGAATGCCAGCTTCGGGATGTCTGGATGTTTTTCGTTGGCGAGAGTTTTGTCGCGAAAATGACCAATGGATTCAGAAGCACGGATACGGGCATCAAGTTGAAGCCTGGATCCGGACTTCTGAACGCCATCATCCCCTTATAAATGACGATGATGAAGAGTTTATGCGCAGGCATAGAGGACAGAGACAAGTACTACCAGGTACAGTGCCGGCCGGACATCTGTCTCCTTCTGGGGGCAGTGGCCAGCTCGCTATACCCATGCCAGCTTCAGGACAGCAGAGCCCTGACATGAAGACAATGTCACCAGTTAGTGTATCAGATGGAACTTCCAGTCCAGTCACGACAGAAGACAGTAGATCACCAGCTTCCACATCTAGCATCAGTACAGTACACTATTCGCCCCCTACAGTGGAGGTACGGAGGAGGGTAATGCCACATGCCATGTACCCTGGAGCTACGACCTCCCCCCCTCCATATGATTACCGTAACCTCTATGGACAACTCCCAGACACATCTTTAGATGATTCATTTGGTTCTGACACAACAGAGGGCGGTATTCAGGGAACACGCAGACAAGCATTTAAGATGCAATTATCACTATCTCCAGCTTCTGGAGACACGGAGAATCACGAACACAGCACCTCAGTTAAGCACACACATGCTAAAGATGATGCCATAGTTCAGCAACAGCGACCACAGCCCTATGCACCTGACTGTGACATATTTACACGTTCAAAAGCCTGGGCTTGTAAACAATGCAGCACAGTCAACTCAAACCAACATAACCACTGTAGTGACTGCAACACTGAGAGAACAAAGGGCACCATATGCACGCACGAGACAGTTCTCCCAGTTGTGACACAGGTCACTTCAGAAACAGGAGCTAATGGTCAACCAGGGGCTGCGAAAGAGGTAACACAATGGTTTCGGCCGTGGACCAAAGTTGATCAATTATCTTTAATTGATTCATTCCCTGATCCCTTTAAAAATCCTATGGGGTTTTGTAAACGGATGAATGATATAACTCAGAATTATGAGGGAACATGGTGTGACATGCATGGTTTATGTACTCTAGCAGCAGGAGCCCCTTTTGCAAGCAAGGTAGAAGACATAAAAGAGGCAAAAGATGGAAGTCAATTCCCTGAGATACCTGCAGACAAAAAGACAAAGGAATCTGGTGTCCTCTACATGAATAGACTCAGGGCTGTAGCTAGACAGCTTACAGATCAATTGTATGCAGAATTGCCAGAGGTTATGCAGGAACAGGATGAGACTGTTGATAAATTTCATGCCCGTTGTGTAACAGCATTTACTGACCATGATTATGATGTCAAAAATGAGAAAGAAGCAAAATTCCTAAAAGATATGTTCTTTAAGGAGTTAAGAGAAGACCTTAGGGCGGAGGTGACAAAGTCACGGGTGGAATGTCTTTACCAACCCCTCACTTTGTCACTGCCAATAATAAGGGCCATAGATGATCAATTGACCAAGACAAGGCAGAAGAAGGCTAAGAAATCTGCTTCTGTAATGGTCAATTTGCAGCCAGGGGGACCCCTGGAGGCCATACAAAAATCACTGGAATCACTCCAGTATGGCTTGAGAAAACCTAAATCTTACACTTCAGAGGAGTGTAAGAAGAGAGGATTGTGTTTTGAATGCGGGCAGAGGGGACACATGAAAAGGGACTGCCCAAACAGGAAAGGATCAGGACAACCAGGACACACAAAATTTGCAATGAATATTGCTACTGTCAGTAATGACTCAGACTAGGAAATAGGCAGCCCCTTGAAAACCAAATGATTGTAGTCCCCCCTACAGGCGGACCATCAGCCATAGCAAAATTAACCCTTCCCACCGGCAAGAGTGTAGATTGCCTAATTGACACGGGGGCGAGCCGCACAATAATCAGGAAGCAACATATGCCGGAACAATACATAACAAACAGAACAATTGAAGGGATGGGGCAGGGGGCAAAATGAATCCCCTGAGAGAAACTAAGCCAATGATGGTGAGGATTGCACATACAACAGACTTGTGTGCACGGTTGCTTGTGTCTGACACTTGCCCTGTAAACTTGATAGGTGCTGACATACTTAATGCTATGCATGCTGTTATTACCTATGGTAAGAAAGGAATCACAGTAAAGGGTCCTTTGTCTGAATCAATTCTTACTGTAATGATGTCATTCCTTCAGATAGGTGATGACAGACTGCATACGGATTTGGATGAGCAGATAAATCAGATGCTGCAGGAGGTGCCAACCGCACTATGGGTAAAAGACAAAACTGATGTCGGTTTACTGAAAATAATGCCAGTGAAAATTAAATTGAAGCCAGGTGTCATACCGGTATGTATCAGACAATATCCCCTGAGCAGAGACCAAGACACAGCCATTTCACATCAGGTGGACGACTATTTGAAGGTGGAAGTTGTAAGGAAATGCCGATCCCCTTATAACACACCACTTTTTCCGGTAAAGAAAAAGCAAATACCTGGTCAACCTGCTGTGTATAGAATGGTCCATGATTTACGCGAAATTAACAAATTGATGGTTATTGACACCCCCATAGTGCCTAACCCGCATACCTTGCTAAATCAAATTCCTCCACAGGCAACCGTCTTTACGGTGATTGATCTAAGCAATGCATTCTTTTCAGTTCCGCTACATCCGGATAGTCAATTGCTTTTTGCATTTACGCATAAGAACACACAATATTGTTGGACAAGACTGCCACAAGGTGGCGCCACTTCTCCATCTGTGTTCTCAGAAGCAATGGCAACCATACTTTTGTCCTGGCACCCAGGGAATGAACATGTTCAATTGATTCAGTACGTCGATGATTTACTGCTATGTACACCTGACAAACCAACTTGTTTACAGGAAACACTGTCTTTGTTGAGGTTTTTGTTTCAGGAGGGATGCAAGGTGGCAAAGGGACAAGTTGCAGATAGCCCAGACTAGGGTAATTTTTCTTGGCCATTGCATCTCTGCTCAATCAAAACACATTACAAATTATAGGAAAACGGCAATCAGTCAGGCCAAGCAACCTCACAGTGAAAGAACATTGAGAACCTTCTTAGGGTTGGTGGGTTACTGTAGAGAATGGATTCCTTCAGCATCAGAGAAAATGCAGCCTTTATATGATGTATTGGCATCCTGCAATAAGGGCAAGCCGTATGAAATGACCCCAGAAGCCAAAGAGGGGTTCGATATGCTGAAGAAGGACATTCTCTCTGCACCAGCACTTGGAATCCCAAATTATGATCTCCCATTCTATCTGTTTTGTTATGAATTGAGTGGACATGCCAAAGGAGTGTTGGCACAAAAACATGGGGGAAAGTACCGACCACTGGGTTATTATTCTGCCCAACTTGACCCAGTGATAAAAGGAGCACCTTCCTGTATCAGGGCAGTGGCGGCCTGTGCAATTTTAAAAGATAGAGTTGCTGACTTGGTATTGGACAATACTTTGGAAATACAGGCACCACACTCTGTGCAGGAAGTGTTACTCCAAGCACGCACAAAGCATTTATCAATGAACAGGCTGACCAAATATGAAGTGGCTTTACTGACACCTCCAAACATCACCGTGAAGAGGTGTACAGTACTTAATCCAGCCACCTTATTGCCGGAAACAGACAATGATTTGACAAATGAAGTTGAGCACAATTGCTTTGAGCTAATGGAGATTGAGACTCAGCCATTGGCAAATGTACAGGAGACACCAATATACAATGCAGATTTAGAACTCTATGTTGATGGGTCCAGATTCTATACAGATGGTGTGCCGCATACTGGATATGCTGTTGTTACCCTACATGAAGTTCTGAAAAGTGAACCACTGCCTGCTAGGATGTCTGCCCAGGAAGCTGAATTAAAGGCTCTGACAGAAGCATGTGTCATTGGAGAGGGGCTACAGACGAACATTTTTACCGATAGCCGCTATGCTTTTGGTTGTGTGCATGATTTCGGCCCCATATGGAAAAGCAGACAGTTTGTGGTAGCCTCAGGTAAACCCATAAAGAACGCAGACTCAGTAGCGCAGCTTCTCCGAGCACTGGAGCTGCCCAGAAAGGTTGCAGTGATCAAGGTGCAGGCTCACACCAAGGAGCGCACCAAAGAGGCTAGGGGAAATGACCGTGCAGATAAGGCGGCCAAGGCAGCTGCCCTGCTCCCTCTCCCAGCAGAAATCTACACTGTGCAAGTGTCTGGGAAGGTGGATCTTGACCTTTTAATGCGCCTGCAAGCGCAGACTTCGAAACGTGAAAAAGATGAATGGATACGTGCAAATGCCCAAAGAGAGGATGATCTATGGAAGGTAGGTACTAACTATTGCCTTCCTAGAGCACTATATCCTATGATGTGCGCCCTCTCACATGGGCCAACTCATCAGTCCAAAGACGCAATGGCAGAACAAGTAAAACATCACTGGGTGGCACCTGGGTTCCATTATGCTGCTGCTAAACACGTACAGGGTTGTGTAATCTGTGCATGCCACAATGCTGGTAAGACGGTTAAGGTACCGCAAAAGTGTACGCCTAGGCCACTCTACCCCTTCCAAAGGTTGCAGATTGACTTTATTCAGCTTCCAAAGGTAGGCACCTATGAGTATGTACTGGTTTGCACAGACCTATTCTCAGGATGGCCAGAGGCCTGGCCCACAGCCAAAGCCACTGCCAAAACTGTTGCTAAGAAATTACTATCTGAAGTAGTGTGCAGGTATGGAGTGCCAGAAGTAATAGAAAGCGACAGGGGAAGTCACTTCACCTCCCAAGTCTGTCAGGAGGTCTTGCAAGCTCTAGGAATAGAGCAGGCTTTTCATACCGCATACAGGCCACAAAGTTCTGGGAAGGTCGAACGCCTAAATGGGACCTTAAAGTTGAAAGTTCAAAAGGTCATGGCAGAGACAGGGAAGCCATGGACAGAATGTCTCCCAATAGCCTTGTACTCTGTGAGGGTTACTCCAAACAAAAAGACTGGGTTGTGCCCTTATGAAGTGTTGTTTGGGGAACCACCAAAGACAGGACTGTATTTTCCTCAGCAGCTGCAAACATTGCATTCTGACATGACAGCTTATGTGGGAGCTTTACAAAAGGTGTTGTATCAAATTCACAAACGTGTTTTTAGTTCCATTCCAGATCCCTCCTCCTTGGAAGGTACACACTCACTGAAGCCAGGAGATTGGGTGACAGTTAAGAAGCACGTGAGGAAAAGCCTGGAACCCAGATTTGAAGGTCCATTTCAAGTTCAGCTCACTACACCAACCTCAGTGAAGCTTGAAGGGAAGACCATCTGGATCCACGCATCCCACTGCAAGAAGTTTCACAAAGAGTGAAAAGATGACCGTGGGGAAGTATTGTTTGATACCCTTACTTTTATTCTGTCACACTGCTTCCCCAGGGAAAGAGATAAGAGATGAAACCCCACTTAAGCCGTGGGTGAGAGGAGTGCTTCAGCAGAAAGAGGTAGCTGAGGAAAATGGCTTGTTATCAAGCGAGGAGCAAACAAAAGAATGGATAATAAGTTTGTTAAATATCATGAGTATATAACACAGGCCCGCAATCTCTCAAATTGCTGGATATGTTCACATGCACCTATTGCAGCTAAGACTATGCCTTATTTTGTAACGCCAATCCCAGAATCAGAGCTAATGGGTCCAAAATGTTGGAGAATGAATGCTTTACAATTAAATGACCAACAGAGTAAAACCTCTGCTCCCTTACCTATAACAGGGTGGACTAGACCACCTTGGCTCCAGCTTAATTTAACCTTACATCCACGGGGCCAAGATAAAGACACAAGTAAGATGTTTATAATTAAAGAACATGATGGGGTTTGGGAGAGTGAGGAAACACGTAAACGATACTTGGGGAAAATACCCCCCTATCATTTGAAAATCAGTTTTTCTATAAAAAAGAAAACCCCACCTATAAAGGGAGTAGCAGATCCATACTGTAACACGGAGCCTTGCCTTCAAAGATATGTACATGTAGCTAATTGGACCGAGGAGAATGATTATGCATTTGCAAATGGTAACACAGAGATGTGTGCCAACCGTGGGGCAGTATATGAGGAGGAGAGTGAATTTGGTACACCAAAAGCAAAAACAACACCCTCACCAGCACCATTTTGTGAGCCTCTAAGATATTATAGATCCATTACCACTGATTTAGAGGACTCATGGTGCCTGTATACACAAAACATGAGGCTCATCTCTATAGTTATGGCATTATTAAACGAATATCAGTTTCAACTTCCAAACGGTATATACATTGTTTGTGGAGAAAAGGCTTACAGGTGGCTTCCAGTAGGTGCTGAAGGGTATTGTACCCTTGCAAGGCTGGAACCTGCAACCTGGGTATGGGAGGATGCTGATTTTCCATATAAGAACATCCCCCGGCACATGCTTTCAAAAAGAGACGCTGAAGCGCATCCTCATCACATCAAACATATGTTCAGTACCCCATGGTATGCCAAGGTGGGAATGGTCCTTGCAGGACCAATAGGAACAATGGTTGGTACAATGAGAAATGCACAAATGATTGAGCAATTAGGAGATATTTTTGATAATGTGACCGATCTTCTGTTTGATGCCATAGATGTAGAGTCAGCATATACAAAACAGCTTATTATCATTACCAATCAGCATTCAATGGTTCTAGACTATCTTACCGCCAGTTCCGGTGGATGGTGCACGGTGATAGGGCCAAGCTGCTGCAACCGTATAAGTCCCTTGGGACTCATGCAGGTGACCCATGACCTCGAACAGGCAGAAAGAATAAAAGAGGAGTTTAAAAAGGCCCACTCTTGGGATGACCAGCCGTTCCCTTCATGGCTCTCCTGGCTGAATCCTATGAACTTATTCAAAGGAGTAGGTGGTTGGGTAACGGGAATAATACATTTTGTGATCCAGGGGGCGTTCATAATACTGGTAGCCGCCATATTGGTAAAATTGTTTGTAATGATGGTAAAGAAAATTCTAGGAGCTAATTGCAAATGTTTTCCAGGTAAAAATAAACGGAGCAAGGCTAAAGACAAGGCCACTGACCCCAAACACGCTCAAGTACTCATGACATTGACCACTATCAAAAGATGCAAGTGTATACTCTGTGACAAGGAAGCTCTGGCGGATCTGGCTGACTGCTCCCATTGTGGAAACCCTTTGAAGCCATGTCCATCACCAGAGATGCGAGAAAAAGAGGACTGTTGCACTGTATAAAATATACCACTGTTTACGTATCATTTAACCAGTATATAATCAGTTTTTTTGTATACAAGATGAATTTATCGAATGACCTATAATCCGTAGCATAGCGTTTAAATCAATATATATATATCTTTAAGTACTGATAGACTCTAAACACTCCCCTTAGTATCTAGAGGTTGTAGAAGGACAGTATAGGGAGAAACCAGGGCCGGTAAACAGGGTTTGTCCGAATGGTAGCACCCCATAATATGCATAGGGGAAGCCTGGTGTATTGTGAAGTAAGGCAGCTCTGCGGACCTGGAGGTAGGCAAGGTCAGATGAGGAATAGGAATGATAAAAAGAGGGGAGTTGTTAAAGAAGTTGTCTGATCTTTGTATCTGCTCTTTTGGCAGCCATTTTGTTCTCTCATGAGCCATTTTGTGGCTTATCATTCTATTCCTTTTAATATCTCTTTTAAACTTTATATACCCTTTTTAAGTGATACAATATGGCTATAGTTGGAGGACATAGGACATAGGAAAATGTGCAGACACAGGTATGGGAGTAGAGCCAAAAATTCCTCAGCCTGTCTCTTTTTGTTTTCCCGTAAAAGAATAATGGCCATACAAATGGCCATACAGGCGGCAGAGAGTCAGCGGACCGTGACCCTGAGCGAATAGAGTGCAGCTAACAGATGTCTAATGACTATAACAAATAGTCCATGACCGGCGAATAAGAACATTCATTGATTGGGAGTCATATCCCTATGAAGGTGTTGATAGTTCTATGTCTGGTTTCTAGGACATTACTTGCATTTTTGTACATTTTTGTATGACTATGTCTCCACCATCTTGCCACGTATTATCCTGTTATGTAATATCCCATTGTATGAGTGTCCCATGAATTGGTTATATAATCTGACCCTCCAAATAAAGAATCAGACTCTCTCTTGGAAGACAAGCTGCCTGATGTGTCTTTCTCTGTGAGCGTCCCCATACCGGATCAGGTGCCGATCCAACTATTATTTTACAAATCAGTCTATTCTGGTTAGCATAAGCATTAAAGCCCGGCTTTCGGCTTTATCAAGTATATACAATATTTACATAGACATTCAGTCACTGAACTTATTGATAGCATTCCGATTTTTTTATATATGAACCTTTCAGCTTTATTCATATATGTAGTGGGGTAATATTATAGGGTGTGATATTCAAATACTAGGGATGGTTCTAGGGTGGGGGTATATAGAATCAGGGGTTTTTAGGGAAAAGAATGCTATACCATTTACCTGCTAGTGCTTCAACTTAGGATTGTCACCACAAAGGGGAGGGGGATTGTGTTGGTGTCCTTTGGGAGATATACCATATGGACAGGAGAAGGTAATCTAAAATACAACACGTGTGATTATACATCTTATATTCACATTAGTGTACATATAGCATTTAGTGTTCAAGTCCAGATACCTGCAAGTTTATTTTGCATAGGAGTATACCAGGTGTAATGGTAGTTGGTTCAGGGCACTGTAGTTTTGTGCAAAACCAGTAGAGTGATGCAGATTGCCCAAGGTTCTGTCTATGAAATAATAATATATGTAAAAGGTTATTGATATGTACTGGCTTCTAATGGTAATGATATGTATATCTTAGTACCTTATAGCACAAGGTCCCCAGGGTGAAATCCTATTATGTTCTGTACTCTGTTGGTGCAGCCCAATAGGGCTATGTAGTCTAAGGAGTAAGTATAGAGCAGTGTAATATAAGTACCATCAGAGGTCAGTTACTTATCTTATTGGTGTTCAGTCTCCCAGTGAGTCCCGCTTACTCTTGGAATTGTTATGTCAAACGCCAGCACATCCAGTGCCTAGGCAGGAGATGGTGGTGTGCGGCCCGCCGCCGCCACAATTTGTGCGAGCGGCGGGTCACCTGACCGGTAGTGACGCGTCACCGGACGTGACGTTTGCGTTCCACCGCGTCACCGGAAGTGACGTCTTTGGTTGCGCATGCGTGATGGGGGGGCGGGCACTGATTGGTGCCGCTCGTAGTTGCCGTTACTATAGTTACTAATAACCATTGTTGTGAGGGAGCAGCACGCATGGTGATGGTTACTGGTGTCTGGTGACCGTGTCAGTCACTGTTTATGCGTCTAGTTAGTGTACACCAAAACGGTGATGTTTGCTTAGTAGGAGGACTCTTTCCGGATTAAGGGGTCTTCTGAAAGTGTATTGATGCACATATTATGGTGCACTAGTTATAGATTTGGACAAAGATATTGATAGTCTCATCATTTTGTTCTGGTTCAACACATATATGTCCAAGTGGAGTAAATGTACATAGATCATGAAGATTAATAACCATGTTAATGTATGGTTTACCTAATATGTTATGATCAAAACATAACAGCACTGATTATAAGTGCATTGGCATACATGTTATTAATACATTCGGCGGTGTTTATAAAGAATACATTAGTACAAGAATAATCTCTCAAAACCAGGCTTTTTAAGGGGTCCAAACACTAAAGTAGATATGTTCAGCAACCATAATATAGAGAAATGAAACTTAAAAAAGAAGAAGGGAAAAAAAAGGGGGGGGGGGTAAAAGACTACATTTCTTACCCTTTAGGGGGTCTTCGGAGGAACAGAATACTAGAGATTAGGTAGGAATCTGGAAAAGAGGTTTAATGGGTTAGCCATTCAATTTCTCTATTCATACCCCTCGGGGTTAGGGTGCCCAAAGTATAGAATCAATTCGAGGAGGCCCACATCTACTCTAACATCCTATACAAACAGTATGCCACCCAATGGTTTAGATATATAGACGATGTATTCTGTATATGGACAGGCCCTGAAGCCAGCCTAATGTCATTTATTGAACATATCAACTCGATTCGTCCGGAGTTAAATTTTACCCTAAACTATGATATCAATGAGATCCCATTCCTTGACACCATGGTCCAAAAGAACTTGGATGGGCAGATTATCACTGACATCTACTCAAAACCCACAGATTGTAATGGTCTTCTCCTCAATGGTAGTTGCCATCCAAGATCTACGAAAAACAGCCTTCCTAGGTCACAGTTCAAACGGGTAACCAGGATAGTGACGGACTCCACCACCAAAGCTACAAGACTTCGGGAAATGTCCGACAAGTTTTCCCAGAGACAGTACCCACACAGTCTACTAACTACTGAAATGAACAGTGCCATAAATTACACAGATGAGAGACAGGACCATTTACCTAAGATCGACAGAATCCCTTTTGTACACACTTACCACCCAATCATGTCCAAAATACATAAACTGGTGAGGAAAAACTGGCCGCTACTAGCTCATGCCTACCCAAACATACAGCCATTTCAAAATCCTCCACTCATGTGCAGTAGACGACCAAAAAACATAAGAGACCAGGTAGTTAGAGCCGATGTCGGTACTAACAAAACACCACTCACCAGGACTCTGACACAGGAACCAAGACTAGGGACTTATCCATGCTTGGGGTGTGCGTGTTGTTCGAATGTAATCAAAGGGAGTGAAATAGTCCATCCTCGCACTGGAAAAACATACAAAATACGAGGGTTCTACACCTGTGAATCGAAGTACGTGGTCTATCTTGTCAAGTGCCCCTGCGGACTTTTATACGTAGGGGAAACTACCCAGGCTATTAGGGATAGGATCTCGAGCCACAAGTCAACCATACGTACAGGCAAAGTTTATCTGCCACTTCCTCACTACTTTACGGAAGCCAGACACAATGTGGCTCAACTAAGATTCCAGGTGATAGAACATGTACCCAGACCTCGACGCGGTGGGAATCACATCAAACTATTGAAACAGAGGGAGTGTTACTGGATCTATACTTTGGGCACCCTAACCCCGAGGGGTATGAATAGAGAAATTGAATGGCTAACCCATTAAACCTCTTTTCCAGATTCCTACCTAATCTCTAGTATTCTGTTCCTCCGAAGACCCCCTAAAGGGTAAGAAATGTAGTCTTTTAACCCCCCCCCCTTTTTTTTCCCTTCTTCTTTTTTAAGTTTCATTTCTCTATATTATGGTTGCTGAACATACCTACTTTAGTGTTTGGACCCCTTAAAAAGCCTGGTTTTGAGAGATTATTTCTGTATTAATGTATTCTTTATAAACACCGCCGAATGTATTAATAACATGTATGCCAATGCACTTATAATCAGTGCTGTTATGTTTTGATCATAACATATTAGGTAAACCATACATTAACATGGTTATTAATCTTCATGATCTATGTACATTTACTCCACTTGGACATATATGTGTTGAACCAGAACAAAATGATGAGACTATCAATATCTTTGTCCAAATCTATAACTAGTGCACCATAATATGTGCATCAATACGCTTTCAGAAGACCCCTTAATCCCCAAAGAGTCCTCCTACTAAGCAAACATCACCGTTTTGGTGTACACTAACTAGACGCATAAACAGTGACTGACACGGTCACCAGACACCAGTAACCATCACCATGCGTGCTGCCCCCTCACAACAATGGTTATTAGTAACTATAGTAACGGCAACTACAAGCGGCACCGATCAGTGCCCGCCCCCCCATCACGCATGCGCAACCAAAGACAGTCACTTCCGGTGATGCGGTGGAACGCAAACGTCACGTCCGGTGACGCGTCACTACCGGTCAGGTGACCCGCCGCTCGCACAAATTGCGGCGGCGGCGGGCCGCACACCACCATCTCCTGCCTAGGCACTGGATGTGCTGGCGTTTGACATAACAATTCCAAGAGTAAGCGGGACTCACTGGGAGACTGAACACCAATAAGATAAGTAACTGACCTCTGATGGTACTTATATTACACTGCTCTATACTTACTCCTTAGACTACATAGCCCTATTGGGCTGCACCAACAGAGTACAGAACATAATAGGATTTCACCCTGGGGACCTTGTGCTATAAGGTACTAAGATATACATATCATTACCATTAGAAGCCAGTACATATCAATAACCTTTTACATACATACATGATGTTGTAATGAGTGAGTCACTACTAACATTTAAGAAGGGCCTGGATGCCTTTCTTGAAAACTATAACATTACCAGTTATATATACTAGATTCTTTGATAGGGCGTTGATCCAGGGAATTAGTCTGATTGCCGTATCTGGAGTCAGGAAGGAATTTTTTCCCCCAATGTGGAGATTAGTGTTGCCACATGGGGTTTTTTTTTGCCTTCCTCTGGATCAACATGTTAGGCTATGGGTTGAACTAGATGGACTTAAAGTCTTCCTTCAACCTTAAAAACTATGTTACTATGTTACTATGTTACTATGTTACTATGTATTTCATAGACAGAACCTTGGGCAATCTGCATCACTCTACTGGTTTTGCACAAAACTACAGTGCCCTGAACCAACTACCATTACACCTGGTATACTCCTATGCAAAATAAACTTGCAGGTATCTGGACTTGAACACTAAATGCTATATGTACACTAATGTGAATATAAGATGTATAATCACACGTGTTGTATTTTAGATTACCTTCTCCTGTCCATATGGTATATCTCCCAAAGGACACCAACACAATCCCCCTCCCCTTTGTGGTGACAATCCTATGTTGAAGCACTAGCAGGTAAATGGTATAGCATTCTTTTCCCTAAAAAACCCTGATTCTATATACCCCCACCCTAGAACCATCCCTAGTATTTGAATATCACACCCTATAATATTACCCCACTACATATATGAATAAAGCTGAAAGGTTCATATATAAAAAAAATCAGAATGCTATCAATAAGTTCAGTGACTGAATGTCTATGTAAATATTGTATACTAGCTGTGAGCCCGATGCAATTGCATCGGGATTCTAGAATTGGTGTATAGTTGATTAAATGAGAGTTTTAAGTAATAATCCTATTATTCCATGATAGATGGCGGCACAATGTGAAAGAATCAGGAGTGTAGCATGCATATATACATTATTCATTCAAATTTGACAATAATGCACATAAGACATGATATCTATATATCAACTACCAATGTTTGTATGGTATATGTCAATGTAGTACATGTCATGATTCTAAGGCAAGGCTTTTCGTACAGATACTGGCACCGATGTTTTGTACAGATTACGTATATTCAATTTATATATGAATATTAATAATCTATGATTGAGCCAGTACATGTTTCCCCACCAACCACGGGAAGGTAGCCTTACAGCTGGTGGGACCTACTCTACTCTATCCCTAATAATTAATAGTTAGACTCCTTTTAAAGCAGATATTTTTTGGCTATTTGCAGAAAGTATGGAATTACCAAATACAATTTCCGAACTTGGCACAAAAGGGACTACCTACAGCTCACTTTCAGCAAGTAACATGTAATAAATATGGAACTTGCACTTAGCTTGCAGTAAATACGGCAAGCAGAGCTTTAACAGATTGACAAAATGCAACCACTAAAAATAAGAGCTAACTGATTTTAGCGATTAAAACTGTCGAAAGCACATGTGCCGCAACTACCGCAAGTAAACGACAAATTCCATAAACATTTCATGCAACTTATATTAAGAGTACTGTAGGTCACCATTAGGCAGCAAGTGGCAAAATTTTTTTTTCAAACTAAAAATTCAACAAATAGCAGAATAATTCAGATTTAAAATCAAAATGTCTATTCTTTCCCTATGTGTCTAAATATGTACCTATGTGTCTAAATATGTACCTATGTGTATATATGTATTTATATGTACAGAACACACTTCAAGATACAGATGTGTGTGAACAGCCGTCCCACCCATCTCTTAGGCTGCCTTCAGACTTGCAGATGCATCTGCAGCGTTTTGCAGATGCATCTGCAAGCATGTGCATGCAGACAGCAGTCCATATCTTTATAATGGAACACACGGTGTCTGCAGATTCTTGCAGACAGCCGTGCGCAGCCATTCACTCCTATATGTGATCTATGCGCAGGCAGATGCTTTTGTACAGATCACAGACTCTCCTCCACAACAGGGACGCGACATGTTGCATCCCTGGTGCAGGTGGAATTATGTGATTTGTATGCAGGCATGCGCCTGTGCAGAGCTCACATACCAGAGTAAATGGGTGCGCACGGCTGTCTGCAAGCATCTGCAGAGACCAAAAGTTCCATTGTAAAGATAGGAGCTGCCGTTTGCATGCAGATGCATCTTTAAAATGCTGCACATGCATTTGCAAGTCTGAAGGCAGCCTTAGCTGTTCACAAAAACCTCACCCTGTGTAAAAAGAAAATGAAATCTCGCAGCAGCTATCCTGCTGAAGGTTCAGGTTCTTATCACTAAATGCAAGCATTTAGATGATACACATCTACAATCTACAAAAAAAATGTGTGTTTACATACATATACAATAAAAATTAAAAAGAAATTTTCTAAGCTAATAAAGTCATTACTATATATTTTAAATAACTATTTTATATCTAAAAATTAATTATAATATCTTTATAACAAAACGAATATTTTTGGTAATTTTGTATATTTGTATTCCTATACATCTATAGCTAAATTAATTTATTGTAATATTTGTGTTTCATTAGAAAGTAACTATGTATCTAAATGTAATATGTATCTAAAGAATTGAAAGTAAAATATTTTTACACACTATATTTTTAGAGAAAAGTGAAAATAACGACTATATATCTGAAATAACATTTATATCTAATAAGTAATTATAATGTCTTTATAACTAAAGTAAGTTTTTAGGTATTTTGATTTATTTATATTGATATACATCTATTGCAAAACAAATTAATATAGTAATATTTGTGTCTAATCTAAAAATAACTATGTATCTAAATGTAACATGTATCTAAAGAATTTTAAGTAAAATATTTTTATACACTATATTTTTAGTAAAATTGAACAGTAACAACAATATTTCTTAAATAACTATATTATATCTAATAACTAATTATAATATCTTTTTCTATAACTAAAATATTTTTGGTCTTATTTTTTTTTTCTATTCTTATACATCTATGGCTAAACTAATTTATTATAATATTTATGTTTAATTAGAAAGTACTATGTATCTAAATCTAATATGGATCTAAAGAATTTAAAATAAAATATTAGAGAGATTATTTTGAGTAAAGAGTATTTCACTACTGGGCAGCAATTTGACTTGAATGGGTGTATCCAGCACTTTCACCTTAACATTGCATCGTGTTTTCACTCGTGAAAAATCCACATATAACTGTCCATGTCCAAAAACTGTTTGTGACAAAAAAATCCCTACTTTCTCCAGTGTTTGGGCTTGGGATTTGTTGATGGTCATGGCAAAAGTAGACTTCACGGGAAATTGTTGATGTCTTAACTTGAAAGGTAAGGCAGTGTCTGATGGAGATAAATAAATCCTTGGAATAAACACCACATTTCCTTCTGCAGACCCAGAACTGACTTTTGCTTGAATGAGATTGTCAAACAAAGTGATGACAATGAAGCGATTCCCATTGCAAAGACCTTTTATGCTGTTAAAGGTGCGCAAAAGCATGACAATGGTACCAATTTGTAATTTGAGGTGATGATAAGGCATTCCCATTGGTGTGAGTGAATTTAAAAATTCCACTGGATATTGGTCTGAATCTTCAGTCTGAATGGAATCATCACTAATGTACTCAGTGTATTCACCAGCAATGCAATCCATAACTTGAGAGTTCACCATTTCCACATGGACATTTTTAGGGCAAAGATTGTCATGTGATGCAGCAATGTGAATGCTTTCATTGTTATATCCATCATGTATGTAAATGTAATATATATCTAAAGAATTTAAAATAAAATATTCTTATAGACAATATTTTTTGTAAAGACTTTTTCTGAATGAGGCAGCAACTTTCCTTGAATGGGTGTATGCAGTACTTTCACCTTAACAATACATCTTCTTTTCACTCGTGAAAAAGCCACATATAACTGTCCATGTCCAAAAATGGGTTGTGGGGCAAAAAATCCCTACTTTCTCCAGTGTTTGGCCTTGGGATTTGTTGATGGTCATGGGAAAAGTAGACTTCACAGTAAATTGTCGATGTCTTAACTTAAAAGGTAAGGCAGTCTCTGATGGAGATAAATCAATCCTTGAAATAAACACCACATTTCCTTCTGCAGACCCAGAACTGACTTTTGCTTGAATGAGATTGTCAAACAAAGTGATCACAATGAAGCGATTCCCATTGCAAAGACCTTTTATGCTGTTAAAGGTGCGCAAAAGCATGACAATGGTACCAATTTGTAAATTGAGGCGATGATAAGGCATTCCCATTGGTGTGAGTGAATTTAAAAATTCCACTGGATATTGGTCTGAATCTTCAGTCTGAATGGAATCATCACTAATGTACTCAATGTATTCACCAGCAATGCAATCCATAACCTGAGAGTTCACCATTTCCACATGGACATTTTTAGGGCACAGATTGTCATGTGATGCAGCAATGTGAATGCTTTCATTGTTATATCCATCATGTATGTAAGTGTAATATACATCTAAAGAATTTAAGATAAAATATTCTTATAGACAATATTTTTAGTAAAGACTTTTTCAGAATTAGGCACCAACTTTCCTTGAATGGGTGTATGCAGTACTTTCACCTTAACAATACATCTTCTTTTCACTCGTGAAAAAGCCACATATAACTGTCCATGTCCAAAAATGGGTTGTGGCAAAAAAATCCCTACTTTCTCCAGTGTTTGGCCTTGGGATTTGTTGATGGTCATGGCAAAAGCAGGCTTCAAGGGAAATTGTCGACGTCTTAACTTGAAAGGTAATCCAGTCTCTGATGGAGATAAATCAATCCTTGGAATAAACACCACATTTCCTTCTGCAGACCCAGTAATGACTTTTGCTTGAATCAGATTGTCAAACAAAGCAATGACAATCAAGCGAGTCCCATTGCAAAGACCTTTTCTGCTGTTAAAGTTGCGCAAAAGCATGACAATGATGCCGATTTTTAATTTGAGGCGATGAGAAGGCATTCCCGTTGGTGTGAGTGAATTTAAAAATTCCACTGGATATTGATCTGGATCTTCAGTCTCATCAGGATCAATGGAATCATCACTAATGTATTCAGTGTATTCACCAGCAATGCAATCCATGACCTTAGAGTTCACCATATCCACATGGTCATTTTTAGGGCAAAGAATGGCATGTGATGCAGCAATCTGAATGCTTTCATTGTTATCTACATCAATGAGAATGTTTTCACCAAATATAGCAAGTATAATTGAGCCAGTGCAGATCATGTCTTGTGGGATTTCAATGGTATCATCTCCAAGGTTGAAATCATTGGACAATTCACCATTTCCCAGTTGAAGTAACCAACGGCTATAATCAGGATCAATGGAGCGCATATTGTTGAAGAGTGGCAATTGAGTGAAAAGCTGCCATTGTCGTGAGTATTTAATACAACTCTCTATAATGTCAGTTCTTGTACCATGAGGGATGATAGGCAGACACTGTCGAAAGTCTCCTCCCAGAACAATGACTTTCCCTCCAAAAGGTGTTGTATTTTTCTTGGAGATATCTGTTGTCATGACATGCCGTAAAAGTTGATCTATCACATGCAATGCATATTTAGATAACAGAGTGGACTCGTCAATAATGAAAAGTTTGGTACTTTTCAAATGTTGTGCAGCATCAGTATCATTTTTAATCCTTGAAACGGAAGTTTCATTGATTGGAATTGGTATTCCGTAAAGCGAATGGATGGTTCTTCCTCCTTGCAGTAAGTTAGCTGCAATCCCTGTACTGGCTGCAGGTGAGACAATTTCGCCTTCTCCTCTTAGTTCATGAATTAATAAATCATACAGATATGTTTTGCCACTGCCACCTGGACCGTCAATGAAAAAGCACTTAGGTTGTCCACTTCTATCGTGTAAAGCTTGATTGATTGCATCATAGGCCAAAAGTTGTTGGTCATTTAAAGTAGCTTTCATTTGCTGAGCTCTTCTTAACTCATCATCCTTGTTGTATAGTGGAGCGATGTATGGCTTTCTTTTTGGTCGTGGTAGATTAAAATCAGTAAAAGTTTTGCCATGAAATTTTAGAACAGTTTGGACATCAGTCATAGCATATCCTTCACAATTCTCACACTCCTCAGTGTTGGAGTGATATGCATGGCAGTAGTCTTGGATAAAGTCTTGTTTAAATTCTTTCCACAACTCCAATGGATGAGCTGGAGGACCAAAGATACATATATATGCGAACATATCACGAAGCTGTGCAGGCATGTTGAGAACACAGGCATCCAATAAAGTATTTCTCCAAACAGTGTCATCGAAGAGCAATCCAAGGGCTAATGCTGCCTCTTTGAAAGTTGGGTATGTCACTTCATTAACAGTCTTAATGTTGTCAAAACTTGTTGCTCCTTTGACATGCAGTAACAACAACCTTAAATAGTACCGTTCTTGATCTTTCATACTGACAGTATACATTCTTCCAATCACTGAAGAACCTCCTCGCTTTCTAATTTCCCATGCACCTTCTTTCCAAACATAGTGCTCTGGAATTTGGCGGTAGAAGTAATCATGAGCATGCGGGTCACTCTCATTCAGCTCAAAGTAGCCCATAAGAGTAGATTTTCTGTGCATTGTGTAACTGATGTCGTCAACAGAGTCATCCTCATGAAAATAAAGTGGTTGAGAATGTGGGAGATGTACGGCCAGGCGAATAATGGAGTGCGATTGTCTATGCATCGGGTAAGCAAATATTCGCCAAGCTGCCTCCGGTGCACTCACGTATCTTGAATCCATGAATTGATGTGTTTCATCATGGTGGATATTGGTTTGGCAAATTTCAAGATTGGCTTTATCATGTCCTTTGTAGACATATTTGAATAGGTATTTGACACTTTGAATGGAAGCACATACCTCAACATTAATATGACACTTATATGTTAATAGTAGGTAAGGGTTATAGGGAACAACCCAAGAATTATCAATCATCTTTGAACGGATTTGAAAGGATGATCCTTCCTTTCTTTGATAAGTAGGGTATGCATCCTTAGCTATGAGTGTTCTTGGTTGGAAATCTTTAGGAAAACCTTTCTTACACTTGCCAAGATCCATACATGGAGAATTGGGGTTGTGTTGTCCACAGGGTCCATGAATCATGTGTTGCATCACAATGTCATGGAGCAGAGGGTATTCTTCTGGATCAGGGATTTCAGCCCAAACTATATTATCCACTTCAACCTCAGTTCTTAGTTTGGATTTGCTATCCAGAATGATCAAAATGTGAGCGTGTGGTAGGCCACGCTTTTGGAATTCAATCACATGAACCATTGCACAAACTTTGCCAAATAATCCAGTGTTAATTTCTTTTAATAGGGCTTCCAGTTTAATTCTGAAGACACGGGCGACTAAATCAGGTCTATGTTCCACACGCTGCCATGGCTCTAAATTGTTTGTAATCTCCCTCCATTTAGGATTACAGGTCATGGTTACAAAAAGATCTGGTCGTCCAAATTTAGTCACAATAGCCATGGCATCCTGATAGCGTTGCTGCATGTTTCTTGGACTGCCTTCAAAGGAAGATGGTAAAATCACCGTCTTGCCAATGGGAATACCTTTCTCAACAGATTGTTTCAGCAGATGTTCCTGGAGTACGCAATAATCCTCCACTTTTAAATCCTTTTGGTGTTGACGGATAAAATTTAAGCGATTAGCCTCGATTTTCACATACGCATCCACTAAGTACTGCTGTGTTAGTTTGCCACCATTCAGGACAGGATTGAACTGATTCCGTACAGACAGCAAATAGCAGTAATACTGGAGCTGTGTAACCCGGCGTTGACTTTTGGCTTGATGCTTGAGTCCCTCATGCCAGCCTTGTTCTCCATGAGGGAAAAATAAAGGATAGAGTGATGCATCTAAATTGCTGTGTAGAATACTGACTTGCTGTGTTTTAGGGGCCAAGGGGTTATTTGGATCAGGTTTCAAATGAATTAAAATGTCTCTATTGAATGGTGGCTCTCCATCAGCATTTTCAAAGACTACAGCAACTTCATTGGCAGTAGGATTGTTATAGCGTCTCGGGTCTTGGCCTCTGTCTTGTTTAATGGCCATAATAAATATTTGGCATGACAGTGCCATGTTTTACTGCCTTCTGTTCTTCTTCTAATTCAACGTGACGTAGCATTTTGTAGGCCGAAACAAAGGGATTAATATTATCTAATTGAAGAGCAATGATACTCATTAAAGTAGGATGACATTTAATATTTTCTGGAGACTGTAGCCGTTGTTCTATAGCGCTTGCAGTATCTAAAATGTAGAGTTGTGCATATGCTGGAGGTTGATCTTGAGCAGGATGCAGTGTTCCCGTGCGATGATAAATTTGCCCATGAATACGGAAACAGTAAGGGCCGTGTCCAGGTGGTAGAGAAACATGGGCACCCATGGAAGCAAAAGCAAAAGAACTATTAATGCTCCTTATATTCTCCATCAAATTTTGACTGTACTCACTCTCTCCTTTCAGCAGGCGTTGGAAGACGTGTGGGTATTGAGGTAATGGTACCTTTACTTTTCCCTTGTGGCAACAAAGAGTAAAGTGTTTATCTGATGGTCGTTCAGCAGTAAAATGTCGAGCCTCACAATGTTCACATATTACATTCATGAAACCACAGAAATGTTCTACAATAACATGATCCTGATCAATAAATCCCATTTGATGTAGGAGAGGTGAATAGAATAAACGTAGAAGTTTATTATGTAATCCTACATAGATGAGACGTGGAAGGGATGTAGATTCCAAACATTCCATAAATGAAGAAGTGGAATATATATTGCGTTCTGTCTCTTGCAATATAGAAGTGGAAGAAGAAGTTTGGCGTTCTTCACGACGTAATGTAGCCAAATGGGCCAAGCGGACTTGTCTAGACGTAGGAGAATCTGTATCTTGACGCATCTGTCTTTTCCTTTTAAGCCTCAAAATTTTACACTGTTTGCTGTATGGCGTCTCCTCAGCACAGTGTTTTCGTTTTGATGTGGCCTTGCGATGTGGTAAAGGCTGTTCAGTTGTAGTTAAGATAGTAGAAGAAGAGGTGGCAGCAGTATAAGGATCAGACGAAGAGGTGGCAGCAGTCTGAGCATCAGACAAAGAGGTGGCAGCAGTCTGAGCATCAGACAAAGAGGTGGCAGCAGTCTGAGCATCAGACAAAGAGGTGGCAGCAGTCTGAGGATCAGACGGATCTCCTACAGGCATTAACTTTTTCTGTTTGCGTCGTTGAGGCAGAGGCATTGATTTTTTGCCGAATCGTTCTGTCCTTCCTTCTAAAGACTTTATTGAAACCGGTGTTTTCAAAGCAGCCTTTTCCTTGTCCAAGGGAAGTCGTCTTTCTTCAGAACTCTCCTCCACACCCGTCTTGCGCATACGCACAGACACCTTGCGAACCTTTCCTTTTTTGATTTCCATAGAGGTAATGGGAGGTGTTAAAGGCAGTTCACTTGGTAGAATGTCAGTACACGAAGAGGCTGGAGTAGCATCTGTGTCAGACGGTTCTTCAGTGAGTGGAATTTTTGTTTGTTTGCATGTGGAACGTGCAGTCATGGCTCTTGTTTTCATTCGTTGGCTTGTTTTTTCAGAAGACACTTGTGAAATACGTGTATGTAAAGCAGTCTTCGCAGCATCCAACCGAAAACGTCTCAGTGGAGAAGAGAGTTTACCAAACCGTTTGAGTTTAGCAGCCTTAGCCCTATCTAACCGAATACGTCTCTCGGCAGAAGTCTCATTTGCAATACGTTTGGCGTAAGCAGCCTTAACACGATCTAAACGAATACGTCTCTGTTGCGAGGTCTCCTCAACAGTGCGTTTCGCCTTAGCAGCCTTATCACTATCTAAGCGAAGACGCCTCTCTTCTGAAGTCTCCTTTGCAGTACGTTTCGCCTTAGCAGCCTTACGCAGATCTAACCGAACACGTTTCTCTTCCAAACTCTCCTCTGCAATGCGTTTAGCTTTAGCAGCCTTATCACGATCTAACCGAAGACGTCTCTCTTCCAAAGTCTCGTCTGCACGCTTCTTCTTAGGTGTAGATGCAGCCTCCTTGGCAAGAGCGATATTTTGTGTTGGAGAGCTCATCTTAGTAAGAATAAGCAGTGTTTGAAATCCAAAAAGAGCTAGAGTGTGTTAGTTAAGGAAACAATTAATAATAACTGTGTAAAAAGACAAAAACAATAAAACTACAGTGTGTATTTCAAAAACCTGTTATAAGGAAATGATAGACTTCTTTAAAGTATGAAAGAAAGATTTAATGATGTTTACTGTATGGAGTAGTGAATGGAAAGGAGTGTGTTAAAACTCCTTAAAAACTGCCTTGAAGGCAAAACAAATGGATGTAAGGAGCCTTTGGGATGGGCGTTATCAAAGCAAATTGGCAACATTGTAAGAAAACCGTTAAAAGAACCGAGATGACGTCAATTTCTGCATAACCACCAGCAAGGTTGTTGTTGCATAAGGTGTTGAAAAATGGCAGAGGTAGGGTTAATTTGTACGTAGAACTTAAGGTTTTGGGATTATAGCAGAAGTAGTGGTTTTTATTTTTCGTGCTTTAGTTGGGGAAACAGCAGCCTTAACGTCAAGTATAAAATAGCAGAATGTGACTAAGCACGGTGAAAAAAGAAATAAGGCAACTTGCGCAGTAGATGTTGAAACAGGCAAGTAAATGTAAAAAGCAACGTAAATCCGGGGATGTATATAACATTATGCAACTGCAGCCCTAGTGACGGGTATAGGGAAGTTGCGTAAAAAATGTAAATATTAGCAGATATTATGGAAGTATGTAAATCTGCATATACAATGCACGTGTGAAAGTGGACCCAGTCAGTAATAGAGTGTAAAATATTTGGTATGTAAAAGTAGTTAATGTCCTACTGGGATGAGAGGGACTTTGACATGAGCGTTAATTTCAAATAGCATCATAAACGTAGAAAAAACTGCATTTGCCGCATGTGGCGCATAGCCACAGCATAACTGCAGGACTTGCGGGCTGTTGCATTAATCCTCATAGTCATTATAATGACTATAGTAGTCAGTATACAGTTATTTGGAGCAGGTGCAGCAATTGGGGTTTAGCAGTTGTGGCAGGTACTGTATCGAAAAAAAACGGAGGGTGAGCGCGCTATTTTTCATGGTGATACCTGCCGCAAGTTCCCCTATACTTACTATGGCTATTAGCGAAACGACACCAGAAGTGCAGGAGTTATGCAATGGCAATGCAGCAAACAGAGCTGATGCTATTCTGTCAGCACATCTGGCGCGATTTCAAATAGCCGCTGATGTGAACTGGGCAGGTAGCATTACCACCAAAATGTTAAATATAAGACAGGTAGTAGTGCTACAGAGTAATTACGAAGAAAAATATTACAAATTGACATATAATGATTTAACGTACTCGTAACAGTGTGAAGACTGACTCCTAACTCCACAAAAATTATCAAAGAGCCTGTAAGGGGTTAAAGTACCACAGGCACGCATACAAAATACTGAACGATCAATCAAAATAAGAATAGTATTAAAGTATTTAGTACTAAAATGGCAGTAGTAGACCACATAGTAACATCGGCATTGAATAGGCAAGAAAATAGAAGGGGTTAATGTACCACTTACATCCTATAAAACAGTGTGGATGAAAAATTAAATAAGAAATGGTATAGAAGATGTTAATTATAAAAAGTCATGAGTACAGCACATAGTGACACATTTAGTAAATAGCAAACAGAAAGTAGGGTGTTAATGTAGCATTTTGAACCCTATAAAACAATAGTGTGGGAAAACAAAATGGCAAATGGCATAGAAGTGGTTAATGTTGAAATAGCCTTAGTACAGCACATAGTGAGATAGCAAGTGGGCAGAAATAGAATGTAAGGGGTTAATGTAGAAATTGCCTTAGGGCCCTTTCACATCAGCTCTTTAGATCAAATTGCGGTGGATGCTGTGAAAAAAATGCATCTGCCGCAATAGTGACATTACCATTGCACTTGCGGCGCGGTTGCGGTGTACCCCATAGAAACGATAGGGAAACTTGCAGCAAGTGTTTGCTGAAAAAAAAACGCACTTGCCGCACCTGCCGCAAGTTCCCCTATAGTTTATATGAGGATTTCCGCAACCACACCGCAAATGCAACGTTTAAGCGGCAATCGCGCCAGATACGGTTTTTTTCACCGCATCTGGCGGGAAGTGCAAAAAACGCTGATGTACTGCAGATAGTTATACAGTTATTGAATAGCAAACAGAATAGAAGAGGTTAATGTATGAGTTTAAACCCTATAAAGTAGTTATGGTGGAAACTAAAATACAAAAGGCATAGAAGAGGTTAATGTAAAAATGGCCTTAGTACTGCACATAGTGAGATAGGAATTGGAGCACAAATAGAATTGAAGGGGTTAATGTAAAAATGGCCTTAGTACTACACATACACAGATAGCAAGTGGAGCAGTAATAGAATATAAGGGGTTAATGTGAAAATGGCCTTAGTAGTGCACTTACTGAGATAGCAAGTGGAGCAGTATTAGAATAGAAGGGGTTAATATATTAGGAAAAAAAGAGGGCACGATGGTGAAACGTAGGTGATATTAAATTAGTATAAAGAAGGGGTTAATATAAGCATAGGCATTAGGAATATATACTCTGATGTGAGATTGCACTGTAAAAACAGCTTTTTAACTTTTTCATTATTCAGAAATTCAAACTTCGCGCTCTAAGATGGCGTACGCGAAAAGTTCATTCATAAAAAGCCGGCAGACGCCAGCCGCAATGTGATTGGGCAGCGGAAACTTCATAAACATGGCGCCGTAAATCCGGTTGGTCGGCGCTACTGTGTGAAGATGCCGCTGTCCAATCACAACTGAGCAGGGCGGAGCTACAGACTTCCAGGGTCCCGAACGGCGTATCCGAAAATCGCACCAGGCGCTCGGCAAGGAAAATGGCGATTTCCCCGCTGTGCGGCGACCAATCGGAATCAAAGCGCCAAGTCAAACAACCAATGACAATCGCGCCTCATTTCTTAATGGATGTCTATGGGAAAAACGCCCTCCAATGAGAATCGCGGCGCCATTTTTGAAAATACACAGCGGCCAATCACAATCGTCCCTCAATTCTCAATGCAACTCTATGGAAAGAGGCGCTGAGAATGCGATTGGTCGGCGGGCACTGTGAAGAGCGGCAATTTGTATCGGCGGCGCCTGCATGCGTGTTCGGGCACAGCGGTCTGATAGACCGCGGAGGCCGCTAGAAGCGCCGAAGTTTGCGCTTGTAGCGCAAAAGTCGGCGCTTGCAGCGGCGAAGTGTCCGAACTGTGGCGCAGGCTCCATGCAGCGCCGGTTGGCGCTGCATGGGGCAAAATAGTAAAAGTAGTGAAAATAAAAGATAGAAAAAGAGGTGAAAATAAAAGTCAGCATCAGGAATATAGCTTCTGATGTGAAAAGGTAGATTTGCCAAAGGATATCTTAGCTGATCAATCGCAGATCCCGATCCGGCGCTTGCTTCCCGACGTCCCGCACGAAGGATGGATATCTCGGCTTCAATGTAGTCCAACAGATGGTCCAGCGGTAGCTTCTCGTTCTCTCAGAAAGACCCTCACGAAGGATGGATTTCTTGGCAGAAATATAATCCAACAGATAGTCCAGCGATAGGTTCTCGTTCTCCCACAAAGAGGATTCAAAGAGGTTGAAGATTCAAAGTTCGCGCTATAAATAAGCGGCCTTATCTCATTGGTGGGCGGCAACATCAGAAAGATGGCGCCATGAATGTGATTGGTCGCTGTGTTTTTTCAAAAGTCGCGGCTTGATTGTGATTGGAGGACGGCTTCCGATACATAGAGAAATTAAGATATTTTATGGCCGGGCCCCTGGTTCTATTTTCGGGCAGGCGACTCGGCTCTGAAGCATCGTTCGACGGGGACGGAAACTCGCAATCAGCGCTTCGCGGCAATAGCTAGCGTAGCACCAACAACTCACAATGATTGCGAATCGTTGGTAAGGCGCTAGGAATGTCCGCGAACCGCTGAATGCGAGTTTCCGGGCACGTCGAACGACGCCTCAGAGGCGAGTCGCCTGGCCGAAAATAGAACCAGGGGCCCGGCCATAAAATCGCCGACACACCGCTAATGTATCTCTATGGCATTTTTAAACATGGCGCCGCGATTCTGATTGGACGGCGCCTTCCCATAGAGAAACATGAAGAAATGAGGCGCTATTGTGATTGGTCTGCGTCAGCACACAGCGACCAATCAGAACAGCTCGTCGCTTCCCATAGACATACATTAGTGGCGTGTCGGCGATGTTAGGTCCGGAAAATAGAACCATGGTGCCGGCCTTAAAATCGCCGACACGCCGCTAATGTATGTCTATGGGATTTTTAAAAATGGCGCCGCGATTCTGATTGGTCGCTATCTGCTAACGCCGACCAATCAGATTGCGCCCTCACTTGGCATAGACATACATTAGCGGTGTGTCGGCGATTTTATGTCCGGAAAATAGAACCAGGGGCCCGGCCTTAAAATCGCCGAGACACCGCAAATGTATGTCATTGGGAAGTGAGGCGGTCTTCGAATTGCCTGACGGCAGTCGACAACGAGCAATCAGAAGAGCGCGTCACATCTCATACAGATAGAATGGAGGATTTTTCGTCCATTCTCTCTCAATGAAAAGTGAAGAGGACGTCGGATGCGGAAGATGGCGGAAAGAAGACAGAAGACCCCCGGGGCCAGAGGAAGAGCCGGAGATGGCGGAAAGAAGAGAGAAGACCCCCGGGGCCGGACGAAAAAGACGCCTGGCCGAACGGAGGAGAAGTGGATCGGACAGACGATCAGATGAATAAGAAGACATGTAAGTGATCGACGGCGGCGTTAGAGAAGGGTACGGCGGGGCTTATGGGGTAGGGGCTTAGGTGCGGCGGGGCAGGGGTAGGGGCTTAGGTGCGGCGGGGTAGTGGGTTAGGTGCAGCTTCGGGGGTAGGGGCTTAGGTGCGGCAGAGGGTAGTGGCTGCGGCGGGGTAGTGGGCTTGATGCGGCGGGGTAGTGGCTGCAGGGGGTAGGGTTAGGGGGTAGGGGCTTAGGTGCGGTGGGGCAGGGGTAGGGGCTTAGGTGCGGCAGGGTAGTGGGTTAGGTGCGGCTTCGGGGGTAGGGGCTTAGGTGCGGCAGAGGGTAGTGGCTGCGGCGGGGTAGTGGGCTTGATGCGGCGGGGTAGTGGCTGCAGGGGGTAGGGGCTTAGGTGCGGGTTAGGGGGTAGGGGCTTAGGTGCGGCGTGGCAGTGGCTTAGGGGGTAGGGTGCGGCAGAGGGTAGAGGCTTGATGCGGCTTAGGGGGTATACGGCGGGGCTTAGGAGGTAGGGGCTTAGGTGCGGCGTGGCAGGGGTAGGGGCTTAGGTGCGGCGGAGTAGTGGCTGCGGCGGGGTAGTGGGTTAGGTGCGGCAGGGGGTAGGGACTTAGGTGCGGCTTCGGGGGTAGGTGCTTAGGTGCGGCAGAGGGTAGTGGCTGCGGCGGGGTAGTGGCTTAGGTGTGGCAGGGGGTAGCGGCTTAGGTGCGGCTTCGGGGGTAGGGGCTTAGGTGCGGCAGAGGGTAGTGGCAGCGGCGGGGTAGTGGGCTTGATGCGGCGGGGTATTGGCTGCGGCGGGGTAGTGGCTTAGGTGCGGCAGGGGGTAGGGGCTTAGGTGCGGGTTAGGGGGTAGGGGCTTAGGTGCGGCGGGGCTTAGGGGGTAGGGGCTTAGGTGCGGCGCACTTAGGGGGTGGTTTAGAGCATTAGGGGGTGATTTAGAGCATGGCGCTGTACCGCGCGATGGTATACTACAGTCCCATGGGCATAAGCGTGTCGGCCCTGATATTATTAGCATTTTTTTTTTTATGTATTATAATTTTTTATTTTATTATTAATAATTTTTTATTTATTTATTATTTTTTAATTAAATTTGTTTTACTAATTTTTTTATTATTATTTTTATTATTAAATTTATTAGTTATTTAAAGTGAGCCTGAGACACATTTGTCCTTCAGGTCTGCTGAAAGGGCTCATATTATTAGCATTTAATTTTTTTTTGTATTATTTTTTTTTATTAAATTATTTATTATTTATAAAATATTTTTGTATTATTGTTTAATTTTTATTTAATTATTTTTTTTAAATATTTATTTTTATTTTATATTTATTATTTTTAATGAAAATTATTAATAATTTTTATTAATTATGTATTATTTTTTATTTATTTTTTTATTATTTTTTAAATATTGTTTAATTATTTTTTTTATTATTAAATTTATTAATTATTTTAAGTGAGGCTGAGACACAGTTTTCGTTCAGTTCCGCTTATTAAATTTTTAATTATTATATTTTATTTAATTATTTATTATTTTTTATTTATTTTTTTATTATTTTTTAAATATTATTTAATTATTTTTTTTATTATTAAATTTATTTTTTTTTTTTAAGTGAGGCTGAGACACAGTTCTCGTTCAGGTCCGCTTATTTAATTGTTTATTATTATTTTTTATTTAATTATTTATTATTTTTTATTTCTTTTTTTATTATTTTTTAAATATTAGTTAATTATTTTTTTATTATTAAATTTATTATTTTTTTAAAGTGAGGCTGAGACACAGTTCTCGTTCAGGTCCGCTTATTCAATTTTTTATTATTAGTTTTTATTTAATTATTTATTATTTTTTATTTATTTTTTTATTATTTTTTAAATATTATTTAATTATTTTTTTTATTATTAAATTTATTATTTTTTTAAAGTGAGGCTGAGACACAGTTCTCGTTCAGGTCCGCTTATTCAATTTTTTATTATTAGTTTTTATTTAATTATTTATTATTTTTTATTTATTTTTTTATTATTTTTTAAATATTATTTAATTATTTTTTTTATTATTAAATTTATTATTTTTTTAAAGTGAGGCTGAGACACAGTTCTCGTTCAGGTCCGCTTATTCAATTTTTTATTATTAGTTTTTATTTAATTATTTATTATTTTTTATTTATTTTTTTATTATTTTTTTAAATATTATTTAATTATTTTTTTTATTATTAAATTTATTATTTTTTTAAAGTGAGGCTGAGACACAGTTCTCGTTCAGGTCCGCTTATTCAATTTTTTATTATTAGTTTTTATTTAATTATTTATTATTTTTTATTTATTTTTTTATTATTTTTTAAATATTATTTAATTATTTTTTTTATTATTAAATTTATTATTTTTTTAAAGTGAGGCTGAGACACAGTTCTCGTTCAGGTCCGCTTATTCAATTTTTTATTATTAGTTTTTATTTAATTATTTATTATTTTTTATTTATTTTTTTATTATTTTTTAAATATTATTTAATTATTTTTTTTATTATTAAATTTATTATTTTTTTAAAGTGAGGCTGAGACACAGTTCTCGTTCAGGTCCGCTTATTCAATTTTTTATTATTAGTTTTTATTTAATTATTTATTATTTTTTATTTATTTTTTTATTATTTTTTAAATATTATTTAATTATTTTTTTTATTATTAAATTTATTATTTTTTTAAAGTGAGGCTGAGACACAGTTCTCGTTCAGGTCCGCTTATTCAATTTTTTATTATTAGTTTTTATTTAATTATTTATTATTTTTTATTTATTTTTTTATTATTTTTTAAATATTATTTAATTATTTTTTTTATTATTAAATTTATTATTTATTTAAAGTGAGGCTGAGACACAGTTCTCGTTCAGGTCCGCTTATTCAATTTATTATTATTATTTTTTATTTAATTATTTATTATTTTTTATTTATTTTTTTATTATTTTTTAAATATTATTTAATTATTTTTTTTTTTATTAAATTTATTATTTTTTTAAAGTGAGGCTGAGACACAGTTCTCGCTCAGATCCGCTTATTCAATTTTTTATTATTATTTTTTATTTAATTATTTATTATTTTTTATTTATTTTTTTATTATTTTTTAAATATTATTTAATTATTTTTTTTATTATTAAATTTATTATTTTTTTAAAGTGAGGCTGAGACACAGTTCTCGTTCAGGTCCGCTTATTCAATTTTTTATTATTATTTTTTATTTAATTATTTATTATTTTTTATTTATTTTTTTATTATTTTTTAAATATTATTTAATTATTTTTTTTATTATTAAATTTATGTGTTGACATACATTAGCGGTGTGTCTGCGATGTTAGGGCCGACAAATAGAACCAGGTGGGCGGCCATAAAATCGGCGACACACCGGTAATGTATTTCAATGGGATCCGAGGTGCTCTTCTGATTGGCTGAGGGCATTAGAGAGCGACCAATCAGAAGAGCAGCTCACATCTCATAGAGATAGAATGGCGGATTTTGCGTCCATTGTATCTTAATGAGAAGTGAAGAGGACGTCGGAGATGGAAGTTTGCGGAAAGAAGACAGAAGACCCCGGGGGCCGGACGAAGAGCCGGAGATGGCGGAAAGAAGAGAGAAGAGCGGCGGGGCCGGAGGAAGAGGACGGCTGGGCGGACGAAGGACTTGTGGATCGGGACGGACGATCAGATGACTAAGAAGGCATGTAAGTGATCGACGGGGGCGTTAGGTTAGGGGACGGCTGGGTCTTCGGGTGTAGGGCCTTAGGTGTTAGCGGCGGGAGCGTAGGAGGTGGCGGGGCTTAGGGGATAGGGGCTTAGGTGCGGCGGGGCTTAGGGGGCAGGGGGGGTTTAGGTGCGGCGTCGGGGGTAGTGGGTTAGGTGCGGCTTCGGGGGTAGGGGATTAGGTGCGGCAGAGGGTAGTGGCTGGGGCGGGGGTAGTGGGTTAAGGCGGCAGGGGGTAGGGGCTTCGGCGGCGGGGTAGTGGCTTAGGGCGGCAGGGGGTAGGGGCTTCGGCGGCGGGGTAGTGGCTTAGGGGTTAGGTGCGGCAGAGGGTAGTGGCTGCGGCGGGGTAGTGGGTTAGGGCGGCAGGGGGTAGGGGCTTGCGGCAGAGGGTAGTGGCTGGGGCGGGGTAGTAGCTTAGGGCGGCAGGGGGTAAGGGCTTCGGCGGCGGGGTAGTGGCTTAGGGGTTAGGTGCGGCAGAGGGTAGTGGGTGCGGCGGGGGTAGTGGGTTAGGGCAGCAGGGGGTAGGGGCTTGCGGTGGGGTAGTGGGTTAGGGCAGCAGGGGGAAGGGGCTTGCGGCAGAGGGAAGTGGGTGCGGCGGGGTAGTGGCTTAAGGCGGCAGGGGGTAGGGGCTTCGGCGGCGGGGTAGTGGCTTAGGGGTTAGGTGCGGCAGAGGGTAGTGGGTGCGGCGGGGTAGTGGGTTAGGGCAGCAGGGGGTAGGGGCTTGCGGCAGAGGGTAGTGGGTGCGGCGGGGTAGTGGCTTAAGGCGGCAGGGGGTAGGGGCTTCGGCGGCGGGGTAGTGGCTTAGGGGTTAGGTACGGCAGAGGGTAGTGGCTGCGACGGGATAGTAGCTTAGGGCGGCAGGGGGTAGGGGCTTCGGCGGCGGGGTAGTGGCTTAGGGGTTAGGTGCGGCAGAGGGTAGTGGGTGCGGCGGGGTAGTGGGTTAGGGCAGCAGGGGGTAGGGGCTTGCGGCAGAGGGTAGTGGGTGCGGCGGGGGTAGTGACTTAAGGCGGCAGAGGGTAGTGGCTGCAACGGGGGTAGTAGCTTAGGGCGGCAGGGGGTAGGGGCTTCGGCGGCGGGGGTAGTGGTAGAATGTTGTTTGGTTCTGCCTCTAGCTCCTCCCCCTACATAGAATGTTGTCTGGTTTTGCATATAGCTCCTCTCCCACCATAGAGTGTTGCCTGGTTCTGTATCTAGCTCGTCCCTCTCCATAGAGTATTGTCTGGTTCTGCCTCTAGCTCCTCCCTCTCCATAGAATATTGTCTGATTCTGCCTGTAGCTCCTCCCTCTCCATAGAATGATGTCTGGTTCTGCTTCTAGTTCCTCCCTCTCCATAGAATGTTGTCTGGTTCTGCCTCTAGCTCCTCTCCCTCCAAAGAATGTTGTCTGGTTCTGGTATAGCTCCTCCCTCTCCATAGAATGTTGTCTGGTTCTGCCTCTAGCTCCTCCCTCTCCATAGAATGTTGTCTGGTTCTGCCTCTAAATCCTCCTCCTCCATAGAATGTTGTCTGATTCTGCCTATAGCTCCTCCCTCTCCATAGAATGTTGTCTGGTTCTGCCTCTAGCTCCTCCCTCTCCATAGAATGATGTCTGGTTCTGCCTCTAGCTCCTCCCTCTCCATAGAATGTTGTATGGTAGTCACTGGTCAGGTGGTATAATCATTGGTGGGACAATGGGAGCTATAAAAACAACCTTTTTCCAATGATACCACCTTGATAACCATGGAAAGAAGCCAGCCATTGGCACTAAAAGAACACCCCTACAGGCTAGTCTTTGCCTCATTTACATGATAAAATGTGAGTTTATAAATGCTTTTTTTCAACTGAAACATTACACTTATAGATAAGATAGGGATGCTTAGGAAAGTACTATGAAGCTGCAAGTACAGATAGTGATAGTCTGGGGAGAATAAATTACCCTACAGGTCCCCTTTAATCAAGTAGGATTAATTGTACTCTTTTGATTGGATATAGTTTTAATATGTATCAATGTTTGTTAAGGGGTTAAGAGAAAAATAACTTAATTAGTACTGGTACTTTTGTACATGCATCTATTATATAAAACCCGAAGGCCACTTCCGCCCAAAATCCGCTTCCGCTTCCGTGATGGCCTCCCTCCTGTGTCAAACACCGGAACCGGAAGCACCAGACCCACAGAGCCCCAGCCACCGGCCCTGCACAGAGCCCCGTCTGCGCCCACCCACATCCGGCCCACAGCCCTGCTGCCCCATCACCCCCCTGCCTGTCACCATAGCCATCCTCCACTGCCCGCGCTCCCCGCCTGTCACAACACTTCCCCCGCTGCCCCATCACCCCCTGCCTGTCACCATAGCCATCCTCCACTGCCCGCGCTCCCCGCCTGTCACAACACTTCCCCCCGCTGCCCCATCACCCCCCTGCCTGTCACCATAGCCGCCCTCCACTCTCCGGTCACCCCCCACTCTCCTGTCACCCCCCCACTCTCCGGTCACCCCCCCCCCCCGCCTCTTACCACAGCTCCCTCCAGCCAGCCACGATCTCTATTCATGGGGCTTGAGGACCTCTGATGACGTCACGATGATGGGTGGAGTCACATATCACATGACCGTGACGTCATCAAAGGTCCTGTCCCGATCTCACCTACTCTGCCTATTCATCCCCCTGCGCTGCACACTGACCCACGATCTCCTCACCCCCGCTCTGCCCACCCACCCCCACACTGACCACTGACCTCCACTCTGCCCCTGACCCCCACACTGACCCCCACTCTGACCACTGACCCCCACTCTGCCCCTGACGCCCACTCTGACCACCCACCCCCACACTGACCACTGACCCCCACTCTGCCCCTGACGCCCACTCTGACCACCCACCCCCACACTGACCACTGACCCCCACTCTGCCCCTGACCCCCACTCTGACCACCCACCCCACACTGACCCCCACTCTGCCCCTGACCCCCACTCTGACCACTCACCCCCACTCTGCCCACTGACCCCCACTCTGCCCCTGCTCTGCCCACTGACCCCCACTCTGACCACTGGCCCCCACTCTGCCCACTCACCCCCAAACTCTGCCCACTCACCCCCCTACTCTTCCCCCTGAACCCTCTCTGCCCCCTCACCCCCACTCTGACCACTCACCCCCCAACTCTGCCCCCTCACCCTCTCTCTGCCCCCCTCACCCCCACTCTGCCCCTGCTCTGCCCACTGACCCCCACTCTGACCACTGACCCCCACTCTGACCACTGACCCCAACTCTGCCCACTCACCCCCCAACTCTGCCCACTCACCCCCTCTGCCCCCCTCACCCCCTGCTCTGCCCACTGACCCCCACTCTGCCCCTGACCCTGCCCACTCACCCCCACTCTGCACACTGACCCCCACTCTGCCACTGCTCTGCCCACTGACCCCCACTCTGACCACTGGCCCCCACTCTGCCCACTCACCCCCAAACTCTGCCCACTCACCCCCCTACTCTTCCCCCTGAACCCCTCTCTGCCCCCCTCACCCCCACTCTGCACACTGACCCCCACTCTGCCCCTGCTCTGCCCACTGACCCCCACTCTGACCACTGGCCCCCACTCTGCCCACTCACCCCCAAACTCTGCCCACTCACCCCCCTACTCTTCCCCCTGAACCCCTCTCTGCCCCCTCACCCCCACTCTGCACACTGACCCTCTCTCTGCCCCTGACCCTGCTCTGCCCACTCACCCCCACTCTGACCACTGACCCTCACTCTGCCCACTCACCCCCAAACTCTGCCCACTCACCCCCCTACTCTTCCCCCTGACCCCCTCTTTGCCCCCTCACCCCACTCTGCACACTGACCCCCACTCTGCCCCTGACCCTGCTCTGCCCACCCACCCCCACTCTGACCATTGACCCCCACTCTGAACCTGCCCACCCACCCCCACACTGACCACTGACCCTCACTCTGCCCCTGACCCCCACACTGACCCCCACTCTGACCACCCACCCCCACACTGACCACTGACCCCCACTCTGCCCTGACGCCCACTCTGACCACCCACCCCCACACTGACCACTGACCCCCACTCTGCCCCTGACGCCCACTCTGACCACCCACCCCCACACTGACCACTGACCCCCACTCTGCCCCTGACCCCCACTCTGACCACCCACCCCCACACTGACCACTGACCCCCACTCTGCCCCTGACCCCCACTCTGACCACTCACCCCCTCTCTGCCCCCCTCACCCCCACTCTGCCCCTGCTCTGCCCACTGACCCCCACTCTGACCACTGGCCCCCACTCTGCCCACTCACCCCCAAACTCTGCCCACTCACCCCCCTACTCTTCCCCCTGACCCCCTCTCTGCCCCCTCACCCCCACTCTGCCCACTGACCCCACACTCTGCCCCTGCTCTGCCCACTGACCCCCACTCTGACCACTGGCCCCCACTCTGCCCACTCACCCCCAAACTCTGCCCACTCACCCCCCTACTCTTCCCCCTGAACCCCTCTCTGCCCCTGACCCCCACTCTGACCACTCACCCCCCAACTCTGCCCCCTCACCCTCTCTCTGCCCCCCTCACCCCCACTCTGCCCCTGCTCTGCCCACTGACCCCCTCTCTGCCCCCTCACCCCCACTCTGCCCCCTCACCCCCACTCTGCCCACTGACCCCCACTCTGCCCCTGACCCTGCTCTGCGCACTGACCCCCACTCTGACCACTGACCCCCACTCTGACCACTGACCCCAACTCTGCCCACTCACCCCCCAACTCTGCCCACTCACCCCCTCTGCCCCCCTCACACCCCTGCTCTGCCCACTGACCCCCACTCTGCCCCTGACCCTGCCCACTCACCCCCACTCTGCACACTGACCCCCACTCTGCCACTGCTCTGCCCACTGACCCCCACTCTGACCACTGGCCCCCACTCTGCCCACTCACCCCCAAACTCTGCCCACTCACCCCCCTACTCTTCCCCCTGAACCCCTCTCTGCCCCCCTCACCCCCACTCTGCACACTGACCCCCACTCTGCCCCTGCTCTGCCCACTGACCCCCACTCTGACCACTGGCCCCCACTCTGCCCACTCACCCCCAAACTCTGCCCACTCACCCCCCTACTCTTCCCCCTGAACCCCTCTCTGCCCCCTCACCCCCACTCTGCACACTGACCCTCTCTCTGCCCCTGACCCTGCTCTGCCCACTCACCCCCACTCTGACCACTGACCCTCACTCTGCCCACTCACCCCCAAACTCTGCCCACTCACCCCCCTACTCTTCCCCCTGACCCCCTCTTTGCCCCCTCACCCCCACTCTGCACACTGACCCCCACTCTGCCCCTGACCCTGCTCTGCCCACCCACCCCCACTCTGACCATTGACCCCCACTCTGACCCTGCCCACTCACCCCCACTCTGACCACTGACCCCAACTCTGCCCACTCACCCCCCAACTCTGCCCACTCACCCCCCAACTCTGCCCACTCACCCCCCAACTCTGCCCACTCACCCCCTCTGCCCCCCTCACCCCCACTCTGCCCCCCTCACCCCCACTCTGCCCCTGCTCTGCCCACTGACCCCCACTCTGACCACTGACCCCCACTCTGACCACTCACCCCCAAACTCTGCCCACTCACCCCCTCTCTGCCCCCTCACCCACATTCTGCCCACTCACCCCCTCTCTGCTCACTCACCCCCTCTCTGTCCACTCACCCACCATTATGCCCACTGACCATGCTCTGCCCACTCACCCTGCTCGCCCCATTGACCCCTCACACTGGCCACTCATCCTGCTCTGCCTACTCACCCCCCACTGACCCCTCACACTGACCCTGCTCTGCCCACTGACCCCTCACTGACCCTGCTCTGCCCACTCACCCTGCTCAGCCCACTGACCCCTCACACTGCCCACTGACCCTCCTCTGCCCACTGAACATGCTCTGCCCACTGACCCCTCAATGCCCACTCACCCTGCTCTGCCCACTGACCCCTCACACACCCCACTGACCCTGCTCTGCCCACTCACCCCTCACACTGACCCTGCTCTGCCCACTGACCCCTCACACTGCCCACTGACCCCTCACACTGCCCACTCACGCCTCACACTGCCCACTGAACATGCTATGCCCACTTACCCCTCACACTGCCCACTGACCATGCTCTGGCCACTGACCCCTCACACTGCCTACTGACCCTGCTCTGCTCATTTACTCCCGCTCTGCCCACTCACCCCCGCTCTGCCCACTCGCCCCTGCTTTTACCACTCACCCTGGCCTGCCCACTGACCACCCTCTGTTCACTCACCCCCCGCTCTGCCCTTTCACCATGCCCACTGACCCCTGCTCTGCCAACTGACCGTGCCCACTCACCCATGCTCTACCCACTCACCCTTCTCTGCCCACTCACTGTGCCCACTGACCGCCGCTCTGCCCACTAACCCCTGTTCTGCCCACTGACTGTGCCCAATAACCCTTGCTATGCCCACTAAACCCCGCTCTGCCCACTCACCCCCGCTCTGCCCGCTGACCCCTGCTCTGCTCACTGACTGTGCCCACTCACCCCTGCTCTGCCCACTCACCCCTGCTCTACCAACTGATTTTTCCCACTAACCCCTGCTGTGCCTACTGACTGTGCCCACTGACCCCTGCTCTGCCCAATCACTCTGCCCATTAACCCCTGCTCTGACCACTGACCCCCGCTATGACCCTGCTCTGACCACTGATGCCCCAATCCTGCTCACTGACCATGCTCTGCCCATTCACCCCCCACTCTGCCCACTCACCCCCGCTCTGCCCTCTGACCCTGCTCTGCCTACCTACCCCCCCCCTCTGGCTACTGACCATGCCCACTGACCCCAGCTCTGCCCACAGACCCCAGCTCTGCCTACTGACCCTGCTCTGACTACTGATTATGCCCACTGACCCCTGCTCTGCCCAATGACTCTGCCCACTAACCCCTGCTCTTCCCACTCATCCCCCACTCTGCCCACTGACCCCCGCTTTGCCCACTCACCCCCAGCAGATCGGTTTCCCAGCCAACGACAGCTCCTGTCCTGCCACCTACAAGACGGGTGGAGCGAGCCGCCGCAGGGTAAGTACCCTCACTGAGGTTTTTTTATTTTTATTATCACCATGAAGGGGAGGGGGGTGTGCAGCCCCAGAGGGAGACTGGAGGCCCAGAGGGACGGGTGCCGCGGGGAGCGGAAGGGGTCAGGAGGAGCGCCTCCATCCTGCCCCCCCTATCCATCCTGCCCCCCCTATCCATCCTGCCCCCCAACACCATCCTGCCCCCCCGACTCCATCCCGCACCCCCACCACCATCCTCACCCCCCGCCAACATCCTGCCCCGCCCCCTACATCCTCCCCCCTCCCCCACCACCATCCTGCCCTGCCATCTCCATCCTGCCCTGCCGCCTCCATCCTGCCCTGCCTTCTCCATCCTGCCTCGCTCTGTCCATCCTGCGCCACTCACCTCCATCCTGCCCCTCCGTCTCCATCCTGCCCCTCCGTCTCCATCCTGCCCCTCCGTCTCCATCCTGCCCCTCCGTCTCCATCCTGCCCCTCCGTCTCCATCCTGCCCGCCCCCTCCATCCTTCCCCGCCGCCTCCATCCTGCTCCGCCCCCTCCATCCGGCTCCGCCCCCTCCATCCTGCTCCGCCCCCTCCATCCTGCTCCGCCACCCCATCCTGCTCCGCAACCCACCATCCTGCCCCCCTTGCACCTTCCTGCCCCCCTTGCACCTTCCTGCCCCGCTCACTCCATCCTGCCCCGCTCACTCCATCCTGCCCCGCTCGCTCCATCCTGCCCCGCTTGCTCCATCCTGCCCCGCTCGCTCCATCCTGCCCCGCTCGCTCCATCCTGCCCCGCTCGCTCCATCCTGCCCTGCTCGCTCCATCCTCACCCCCGCTGTTCTTGCTCCCCCGCCTCCATCCTGCCCTCACGCTTACTCATCCTGCCCCGCTTGCTCCATTCTGCTCATCTGCCTCCATCCTGCTCCTCCCGCTCCATCCTGCTCAATCCTGCCCCTTCGGCTTCATCCTGCTCCTCCGCCTCCATCCTGCCCCGCTCAATCCATCCTGCAGCCCGCTCTTCTTGCTCCCCCGCCTCCATCCTGCCCCGCTCGCTCCATCCTGCCCCCCCGCCTCCATCCTGCCCCCCCGCCTCCATCCTGCCCCCCCGCCTCCATCCTGCCCCCCCGCCTCCATCCTGTTGCCCCGCCTCCATCCTGTTGCCCCGCCTCCATCCTGTTGCCCCGCCTCCATCCTGTTGCCCCACCTCCATCCTGTTGCCCCGCCTCCATCCTGTTGCCCGCCTCCATCCTGTTGCCCCGCCTCCATACTCTTTCCCCACTCGCTCCATTCTGCCCCCCCAACACAATCCTGCCCCCCCTCACCTCCTCAGCTGATTGCTTGCCCAGGCAACTACAGGTCCTAAAGGCCTGTAGGACCTACAAGGCGGAGGCGGAGCGAGCCGCCGGACAGGTGAGTATCCTCACTGAGGATTTTTTTATTTTTACTGTGGACGACCGGGGGCCAGGAGGAGTGGGGGACCGCGGTCACCGCAGTATTGCCATATACCAGAGTGCTGCTATACATGTGCTATAATGTACTGCCATATACCATAGTGCTGCTATACATGTACTGTAATGTACCGCCATATACCATAGCACTGCTATACATGTACTGTAATCTACCGCCATATACCATAGTGCTGCTATACATGTGCTATAATGTACCACCATATACTATAGTGCTGCTATACATGTACTGTAATGTACCGCCATATACTATAGTGCTGCTATACATTTACTATAATCTACCGCCATATACTATAGTGCTGCTATACATGTGCTCTAATTACCACCATATACCATCTTACTGCTATATATATATCTTATATATAAAAACCGAAGGCCACTTCCCGCCAATCCGCTCAACTTCCGTGATGGCCTGCGCCCTGTGTCAAAGACCGGAACCGGAAGTACCAGACCCACGAGCGGTGAGCGCATAGCGCTCACCGCGAGCCGCTGACAAAATGGCACAGCGCCTCGCCGTGGGCGCTAAAGCGCCACCACTCCCCGTTATCCCGCCACCGGCCCTGCACAGAGCCCCGTCTGCGCCCACCCACATCCGGCCCACAGCCCTGCTGCTCACCGCCCACTCTCCATCAGGGACCGCCATCCCGCCACTGGCTCCGCACACAGCCTGCTGTGCGCCCACCAACATGCCGGAACCGGCCCGGACCGGCCCACACTCCGGTGTGCGGCCTCCGCCGGCACCGCTCCCAGTCCTGACACTCTCTCCACACACCCGGTGACTCTCCTCCATCACGGAGCTAGCCCCGCCCGCACTCCGGGGCCGGCCTCCGGAACCGCCGCCAGCCTTGCCGCTGACCGCCAACAGCCCAGTGAGTGTTCAGCCCTCCAGCCTCCGTTATCCTCTGCCCCCCCAGCCTCCGCTCTCCTCTGCCCCCCCAGCCTCCGCTCTCCTCTGCCCCCCCAGCCTCCGCTCTCCTCTGCCCCCCCTGCTTCCGCTCTCATCTGCCCCCCCAGCCTCCGCTCTCCTCTGCCCCCCCCAGCCTCCGCTCTCCTCTGACCCCCCGTCCTCCGCTCTCCTCTGACCCCCGGCCTCCGCTCTCCTCTGACCCCCCGGCCTCCGCTCTCCTCTGACCCCCCCGCCTCCGCTCTCCTCTGACCCCCCTGCCTCCGCTCTCCTCTGACCCCCCAGCCTCCACTCTCCTCTGACCCCCCAGCCTCCGCTCTCCTCTGACCCCCCAGCCTCCGCTCTCCTCTGACCCCCCAGCCTCCGCTCTCCTCTGACCCCCCAGCCTCCGCTCTCCTCTGACCCCCCAGCCTCCGCTCTCCTCTGACCCCCAGCCTCTCCTCTGCCCCCCAGCCTTCCCCCCTCCTCTGCCCCCCCAGCCTCCGCTCTCCTCTGCCCCCCCAGCCTCCGCTCTCCTCTGCCCCCCCAGCCTCCGCTCTCCTCTGCCCCCCAGCCTCCGCTCTCCTCTGCCCCCCCAGCCTCCGCTCTCCTCTGCCCCCCCAGCCTCCGCTCTCCTCTGCCCCTCAGCCTCCGCTCTCCTCTGCCCCCCCAGCCTCCGCTCTCCTCTGCCCCCCCAGCCTCCGCTCTCCTCTGACCCCCAGCCTCCGCTCTCCTCTGACCCCCCCAGCCTCCGCTCTCCTCTGACCCCCCAGCCTCCGCTCTCCTCTGACCCCCCAGCCTCCGCTCTCCTCTGACCCCCCAGCCTCCGCTCTCCTCTGACCCCCCAGCCTCCGCTCTCCTCTGACCCCCCAGCCTCCGCTCTCCTCTGACCCCCAGCCTCTCCTCTCTGCCCCCCAGCCTTTCCCCCCTCCTCTGCCCCCCCAGCCTCCGCTCTCCTCTGCCCCCCCAGCCTCCGCTCTCCTCTGCCCCCCCAGCCTCTGCTCTCCTCTGCCCCCCCAGCCTCCGCTCTCCTCTGCCCCCCAGCCTCCGCCCCTCTCCTCCTCTGACCCCTCCCTCCTCTAACCCCTCCAGTTTCTGCCTCCTCTGCCTCCTCCCTCCTTTCCCCCTCCAGCCTCTGCCCCCTCCAGCCTGTGCTGCACTCACTGCTGACCACTGAGCCACCGCACTCTCTGCTGACCACTGAGCCACCGCACTCACTGCTGACCACTGAGCCACCGCACTCACTGCTGACCACTGAGCCACCGCACTCACTGCTGACCACTGAGCCACCGCACTCACTGCTGACCACTGAGCCACCGCACTCACTGCTGACCACTGAGCCACCGCACTCACTGCTGACCACTGAGCCACCGCACTCACTGCTGACCACTGAGCCACCGCACTCACTGCTGACCACTGAGCCACCGCACTCACTGCTGACCACTGAGCCACCGCACTCACTGCTGACCACTGAGCCACCGCACTCACTGCTGACCACTGAGCCACCGCACTCACTGCTAACCACTGAGCCACCGCACTCACTGCTGACCACTGAGCCACCGTATACTCTGCTAACCACTGAGCCGCCTGTATACACACAATTAATTTCACAGCACTCCCCTATTACTAAATAAACTCTATATAGATTCTAGACTACCCGATTCTTTAGAATCGGGCCACCATCTAGTTTCTTATATTCATAGAAAATAGTGATAGCTAGAAATGTGATCTAACATTGAATATTACATTAAAATTACTGTATTTTGATTTTCAAGCAGGCTGTAAAATTAATTTGCTATTTAGGACATTTCTTCTTCTTGGCTATCAGCCTCATTCTTATTGGACTGCACTAATGAACATTTTCTAAATCCTTCTGATAATCTTATTACTTACACAGGGCTATTTCTGCAAGTGTCATCATTATTATCCAGGGAGCTAAACCGCCTTCTCAATCTGTTCACCTGCTCTCAAAGACAGTGCTGTGGTCGCCTAATCCCTCTCCGCTCAAGGACACAGCTCACTAAAAGAAACTAAAGCTAAACATCACAGCAGGTAAAAATATTTAAAGATCTAGGTCTGAGACATTAATTTTATCTAAGTATGAGTATTTGAAATTCACAGCATCAATTACACATATATTTATATATAGATATATACACGATAGTAGGAAATGCTATCAAGTTTGATTTATAATAATGCTATAATACATCATTTTATTTTTGGACTCGTACATTCAGAAGGAGAAATTGCACAGTTTCATATTTTCATTTTACTCCTGTTATAAGAAATATTGAATCCAAGTCCTCGTGTACACTTCTGATGTATTAAGGATATTGGGGATGGAAACATCCCAAATTGAACTTGATTAGCATTTGATAGATTCCAATGAGATTTTTTTATATTGACTTATTCAGCTTTAATAAGCTATTAACTACTAGATGTCATTTCATTATTTTGTCAGAAATAATAGACATTTATTGTCGTTGTTGGTATAGATGTTATAAATAGGATTAGAAATTGTCTACAGACTTAGTTTAGTGATGGCAGATCTAACAGTTCGTATCTCACATTTATTAGGAACACCTATTATTATAATCAGGTGCCAGAAATTCTACTAATACCAAGAATTGAATTAGACCTGAGGCTACATAACTAAAAGTTGGTAGAACTGCTGGGCAGCTCATCGTATCACAGTGTTTAAGGTTGAATGTAGACATAAGTCTATCGAGTGCATCCCATACGCAAACATGGTGATCCAGAAGATGGCAAATACCCCATAATATAATGTGTTCACAATGCAAAGAAAAATGTAATCAATTATAAAAAGGAATAATTACGCAGTTGTGATGAATTCCATATTTTCCTACAGTAGGATTTCCATGTGACTTTTTGCCGTCTTGGAGGCACAGTCTACCTCCGATCACTCCTTTCTTTGCAGGCTTCAGAAAAAGCTAAGCCAGATGGCAAAATGCCAGAGTAGTGAAAAAGAGCAATTAAATATCTACAATATCTGTAGATTTGTATTTGCGGACTTGTGAGTCAGGTGAAAATGATATTGAAAATGTTGTATACAAAAAGGGTTTAAGACATAAGTACAGTATATCATCCTACTATTGAATAAGCCAATTGTCAGTTTATAGTGAAGCCTCAAACACTTTTGGGACAATGTCCCAAACTAGTGAAATAATGTTTGAATGCAAGATCTGACTTCAAATAAGTCAAGAAAAAGAATATTTTTTTTGTTATGGAATATTTTATAGTTTCACTCCCCAAATAAGAAACAAAAATGATGTTAAAGTGTCATGCATTAGGAGATGGAAGAATTATTCTGGGCCAGGTATATGAGAAGATGATTAAAATTAAATATACACTGTAATAAATATATATAAAAGCCAAAGACAATACAGGACATGTGCAGTACTTCCATGGCTTGGATAAGCTACCACAAACACTGGGAAAAACTGAGAATATACAAATGTTAAAACCATTCCCTTACCTGATATGACGAGAAAATTAACGACATATAAATACCACTGTACATACTCTCCACCCCTCTTATCTTAAATACAATTATACAGGGGCACAAATTTACATGTTCATGAATTTATTAAAGTTTCAGATCACCTGCTGTGAACTGGCGTTATATGGCTTTAAACAGCAAATACCATAATTAGAGGACATTTTACAAATCAACCAATAGAGAATATTTACAGGATCTTTGTGTTGAAGTAATTTAGATTTTATGTTGCTATACTCCTTAAGATCTCATTTACTTGTCTGTGAATTTTTAAGTATAAAGAAAAATTGTTATAGTGTCAACATTACTTTATATCCGTGGTTCATTAATGTTTCGTCCGTGTGTCAGTTTTAACCATTAGTTTCATCAGTAATTTTCACATATTGATAAACTGTAAAACTTCTTCTATCCATTACAATATTACAGGCAGCACACGGACTGTACACTGAAACCAACCATGCGCTTTCTGTATGCAAAAGCAATTTTATTTCATGTTATTGAATTTATGTCAAAACCAACAAGAGCAGGTGACTGGGATAAAAAGATATTCCAGAGAACAGATGGATTTTTTAAACTGGAAACTACAACCTCTGGCAAAAATTTTGGAATCGCCATGCACGGAGGATGTTCATTCAGTTGTTTAATGTTGTAGAAAAAAAGCAGATCACAGACATGGCACAAAACTAAAGTCATTTCAAATGGCTACTTTATGGCTTTAAGAAACACTAAAAGAAATCAAGATAAAAATGTGGAGTCAGTAAGGGTGCCTTTTTTCAGACCAAGAAGAGGGAAAAAAGTATGGAATCACTCAATTCTGAGGAAAAAATTATGGAATCACCCTGTAAATTTTCATTCCCAAAATCTAACACCTGCATAAAATTAGATCTGCTCGTTAGTCTGCATCTAAAAAGGAGTGACCACACCTTGGAGAGCTGTTGTACCAAGTGGACTGACATGAATCATGGATCCACATGAGAGATGTCAATTGAAACAATGGGGATTATCAAACTCTTAAAAAAGAGTAAATCATCACGCAATGTTGCAAAAGATGTTGGTTGTTCACAGTCAGCTGTGTCTGCAATCTGTACCAAATACAAACAACATGGGAAGGTTGTTAAAGGCAAACATACTGGTAGACCAAGGAAGACATCAAAGCTTCAAGACAAGAAACCTAAAGCAATATGTCTCCAAAACCGGAAATGCACAACAAAACAAATGAGGAACAAATGGGATGAACCTGGAGTCAATGTCTGTGACCGAACTGTAAGAAACCGCCTAAAGGAAATAGGATTTACATACAGAAAAGCTAAACAAAAGCCATCATTGATACCTAAACAGAAAAAAGCAAGGTTACAATGGGCTAAGGAAAAGCAATTGTGGACTGTGGATGACTGGATGAAAGTCATATTCAGTGATGAATCGCAAATCTGCATTAAGCAAGGTGATGATGCTGGAACCTTTGTTTGATGCCGTTCCAATGAGATTTATAAAGATGACTGCATGAAGAGAACATTCAAATTTCCACAGTCATTGATGATATGGGGGTTGCATGTCAGGTAAAGGCACTGGGGAGATGGCTGTCATTACATCTTCAATAAATGCCCAAGTTTACATTGATATTTTGAACAGTTTTCTTATCCCATCAATTGAAAGGATGTTTGGGGATGATGAAATCATTTTTCAAGATGATAATGCATCCTGCCATTGAGCAAAAACTGTGAAAACATTCCTTGAAAGAAGACACATAAGGTCAATGTCATGACCTGCAAATAGTCCAGATCTCAATTCAATTGAAAATCTTTGGTGGAAGTTGAAGAAAATAGTCCATGACAAGGCTCCAACCTGCAAAGCTGATCTGGCAACAGCAATCAGAGAAAGTTGGAGCCAGATTGATGAATCACTCATTAAGTCCATGCCTCAGAGACTGCAAGCTGTTATTAAAGCCAGAGGTGGTGCAAAAAAATACTAGTGATGTATTGGAGTGTTCTTTTGTGTTTGTTTTTCATGATTCCATAATTGTTTTCCTCAGAATTGACTGATTCTATAATTTTTTCACTCTGTTTGGTCCGAAAAAAATTACCCTTACTGACTACCACATTTTTTGTCTTGATTTCTTTTAGTGTTCCTTAAAGCCATAAAGTTGCCATTTGAAATTACTTTAGTTTTGTGTCTGTGATCTGATTTTTTTCTACAACATTAAACAACTGAATGAACATCCTCCGAGCCAGGTGTTTCCATAATTTTTGCCTGGGGTTGTAGTTCGATTGGACTAAATGAACAGCTTAATTTGCCAGTTTCATATGAAAAACTTCCTCGTTATAAACTTTGTTTTTTTTTCAGACAAAATTTAACGTGTATTGGCCTTTTGACCACACTGATATTTATCATTCTTGGTATATTAAACATGTGCTTTTATTATTAATTTTTTGTAGTTTGACATGGTACTTTGAGTTTATAGCAAGATATAGCAATTTTATATACTGGATATAACCCAGGAGTGCTTTTATAATAGGACTAGATGGTGGCCCGATTCTAACGCATCGGGTATTCTAGAATATGTATGTAGTTGACATACTGTGACTGACAGAATTTGTTCAGTCAATGTGAGTGACCTACATATATATATATAGCTGCGCTATGGTATATGGTGGTACATTACAGCACATGTATAGCAGCACTATAGTATATGGCGGTACATTACAGTACATGTATGGCAGCGCTATGGTATATGGCGGTACATTACAGTACATGTATAGCAGCAGTATAGCATATGGCAGTACATTATAGTACATGTATAGCAGCACTATGGTATATAGCGATACTCCGCTCCCCGTGGCCCTCCGCTCCTCCACAGTAAAAGTAAAAAAATCCTCAGTGAGGATACTCACCTGTCCGGCGGCTCACTCCACCTCTGTCGTCTAGGTCCTACAGGCCTTTAGGACCTATCGTTGCCTGGGAAACCGATCAGCTGATCAGTCACATGACCGATAACTGCCGGGGGGGGCAGGATAGAGCAGGGGGGCAGGATGGTGATGGGGGGGGTGGGATGAAGCGAGCGGGGCAGGATGGAGCGAGTGGGGCAGAATGGAGTGAGCGGGGCAGGATGGTGGCGGGGGGGCAGGATGGTGGTGGAGGGGCAGGATGGTGGCAGGTGAGGGCAGGATGGTGGCGGGGGGGCAGGATGGTGGCTGGGGGGGCTGGATGGTGGTGAGCGGGGCAGGATGGTGGCGAGCGGAGTGGGATGGAGCGAGCGGGGCAGGATGGAGCAAGCGGGGCAGGATGGTGGCGGGGGGCAGGATGGAGCGAGTGGGGCAGGATGGAGTGAGCGGGGCAGGATGGTGGCGTGGGGGCAGGATGGTGGTGGGGGGCAGGATGGTGGCGGGGGGAGGCAGGATGGTGGCGGGTGGGCAGAATTGAGCCGGCAGTGCAGAATGGAGCCGGCGGAGCATAACGGAGCCGGTAGGGGAGCAGGATGGTGGCAGGGGAGCAGGATGGTGGCGGGGGAGCAGGATGGTGGCGAGCGGGGCAGGATGGAGCCGGCGGGGGCAGGATGGAGCCGGCGGGGCAGGAAGGTGGGAGCGGGGCAGAATGGAGCAAGCGGGGCAGGATGGAGCCAGAGGAGTAGGATGGTGGTGTGGGGGGGGGCAGGATGGTGGCGGGGGGGAGGATGGAACCAGTCAGGCAGGATGGTGGTGGGGCAGGATGGTGGTGGGGGGGCAGGATGGTGGCGAGCGGGGCAGAATGTAGCCGGCGGGACAGGATGTAGCAAGCTGGGCAGGATGGAGCCGGCGGAGTAGAATGGAGCCGGCGGGGCAGAATGGAGCGAGCGGGGCAGGATGAAGCCGGAGGAGCAGGATGGTGGCGGGTGGGGGGCAGGATGGGGGGGCAGGATGGGGGCGAGCGGGGCAGGATGGAGCGAGCGGGGCAGGATGGAGGCGGCGGGGCAGGATGGAGCCAGCGGGGGAGCGGGATGGTGGCAGGGGAGCAGGATGGTTGCGGGGGAGTAGGATGGTGGCGATGAGTCGCGGGCAGGATGGAGGCGGCGGGGACAGGATGGTGGCGGGGGGGCAGGATGGAGCCGGCGGGGCAGGATGTAGCAAGCTGGGTAGGATGGAGCCAGCGGGGGGCAGGATGGTGGCTAGGGGAAGGATGGAGCCTGAGGAGCAGGATGGTGGCGAGTGGAGGGCAGGATGGGGGGACAGAATGGGGGGCAGGATTGGGGCGAGCGGGGCAGGATGGAGTGAGCGGGGAAGGATGGTGGCGAGCAGGGCAGGATGGAGACGGTGGGGGCAGGATGGAGCCGGCGGGGGCAGGATGGAGCCGTCAGGGGCAGGATGGTGGTAGGGGGGAAGGATGGTGGCGGGGGGGCATGATGGAGCGAGCGGGGCAGGATGGAGCCGGCAGGGGCAGGATGGAGCCGGCGGGGGAGCAGGATGGTGGCGAGCGGGGCAGGATGGAGCCAGTGGGGAGGCAGGATGGTTGCGGGGGAGGGGGGATGGTGGCGAGCATGGCAGGATGGAGCCGGCGGGGCAGGATGGAGCTGGTGGGGGAGGCAGGATGGAGAAAGCGAGGCTAGATGGAGCGAGGGTAGGATGGTGGCGTGGGGGGCAGGATAGTGGAGAGGGGGGCAGGATGGTGGCAGGGGGGGCAGGATGGTGGCAGGGGGTCAGAAAGGTGGCAGGGGGGCAGGATGGAGCCGGTGAGGCAGGATGGTGGGGGGGGGGCAGCAAAGTGGCGAGCGGGGCAGGATGGAGCCGGCGGGGCAGGATGAAGCAAGCTGGGCAGGATGGAGCCGGCGGCGGGGGCAGGATGGTGGCGGGGGGGCAGGATGGAGCCCGCGGGGCAGGATGGAGTGAGCAGGGCAGGATGGAGCCGGCAGGGGCAGGTTGGAGGCGGAGGATCCGGATGGAGGTGGAAGGTCAGGATGGTGGCAGGGGGGGCAGGATGGTGGCAGGGGGTCAGAAAGGTGGCAGGGGGGCAGGATGGTGGCGGTGGGCAGGATGGAGCCGGTGAGGCAGGATGGTGGCAGTAAAGTGGCAAGCGGGGCAGGATGGAGCCGGCGGGGCAGGATGAAGCAAGCTGGGCAGGATGGAGCCGGCGGCGGGAGAAGGATGGTGGCGGGGGAGGCAGGATGGAGCCGGCAGTGGGGGCAGGATGGTGGCGGGGGGGCAGGATGGAGCCCGCGGGGCAGGATGGAGTGAGCAGGGCAGGATGGAGCCGGCAGGGGCAGGTTGGAGGCGGAGGGTCCGGATGGAGGCGGAAGGTCAGGATGGTGGCAGGGGGGGCAGGATGGTGGCAGGGGGTCAGAAAGGTGGCAGGGGGGCAGGATGGTGGCGGGGGGCAGGATGGAGCCGGTGAGGCAGGATGGTAGCGGGGGGGCAGTAAAGTGGCGAGCGGGGCAGGATGGAGCCGGTGGGGCAGGATGAAGCAAGCTGGGCAGGATGGAGCCGGCGGCGGGGGCAGGATGGTGGCGGGGGGGGCAGGATGGAGCCCGCGGGCAGGATGGAGTGAGCAGGGCAGGATGGAGCCAGAGGGGGCAGGATGGAGCCGGCGGGGGCAGGATGGAGCCAGCAGGGGCAGGATGGCAGCGAGCAGGGCAGGATGGAGCGAGTGGGGCAGGATGGAGTCGGGTGTCCCCCTGTGCCTCTGTGCCCCCCTGTGGTTCGGTGTCCCCCTGTGCCTTTCGTCTCCCCCTGTGTCCCCCTGTGTCCCCCTGTGCCTTTCCTCGCCCCCTGTCTGTGTCCCCTTGTCCCTCTCCTATCCCCCGGTGCCTTTCCTCTCCCCCTGTCTGTGTCTCCCTGTGCCTCTCCTATCCCCCTGTGCCTTTCCTTTCCCCTGTCTGTGTCCCCCTGTGCCTCTCCTATCCCCCTGTGCCTTTCCTCTCCCCCTGTCTCTGTCCCCCTGTGCCTCTCCTATCCACCTGTGGCTTTCCTCTCCCCCTGTCTGTGTCCCCCTGTGCCTCTCCTATCCCCCTGTGCTTTTCCTCTCCCCTTGTCTGTGTCCCCCGTGCCTCTATGTCCCCTCTGCCTGTCCCTTTGTGTGTCAACCTCGCCCCCCTCCACCTCTGTTCTCACCCCTGCGTGACGCGATTTCAGCTGAAGACTCCAGTAATAGACTGCCTGGAGCGGGTCATGTGAGAGGGCGGGCTCATGTGACGTCACACAGGCTGTCACATGACCCGCTCCAGGAAGTGTCTATTCATGGAGTCTTCAGCCGAAATCGCGCCACGCAGGGGTGAGAACGGAGGGGGACGGGGGTCGGGAGCCGGGAAGGGGGGGTGTTCCGCTGGCGCTTGTACCGATGGCGGGAGTGGAGCTTTGGAAGTCCCACTCCCGGCAATGGGCGGCCATATTGGAACACCCAGGGTGGGTGTAGAGGCAACTTCAGCCAGGATGTGCCGTACCATACCGTTACATCCTGACGGAAGTTGCCTATGGGTACCTTTACACGCGGCTACATTTCTAGGGTGGCTACAGGTAACTTACTGGTTGCAGTGAAATCATGGAGACAAGGTTCTATCTTGTTGCTGTGTACAAATGGAATAATCTCTCCATGATTTCACTGCAACCAGTAAGTTACCTGAAACCACCCTAGAAATGTAGCCACGTGTAAAGGTACCCTTAGGGTTTTATTATAATAGCTGGGCTTTTTTGCCCCTCTTCTTGTTTTTGTTTTTTTTCAGACACTGTAGTGACATATTTCATCTAAATACGTCTTGTGATCTTTAAGTATACTTATCTGTGGTTAAAAATATTGTGTAATCCACTTCATAGCTTGGTGCATTCCACAGCCTCTTTTTAATGCCATTTCTGGATGGATCTGCAATGGAACCCTAGGCTACTTCAGGGTCACTCTCTTCAAAGTGGAGCCCTGGTGAAACGCATACTTCGTTTCACATTATATTAAGTCTTTTGAGGGTGACTCATCCATCCTCTGGGTGGAGCCCAGGTGCAAGGCCGGAATCAGTGTCGGGGTTCTAGACATCTGGGGGGCACATTCGCCGTCGAGGACACCGTCTGCACCAATAGTTGGACAGTTTATCCTGCCCTTACTGTTTATGTGGCTATACGTTCAAATAGCTGTGACCATGACTCGGATCCAGGGCTATGTGAAAGTATGGCTGCAGTAGAGGCACCCAACCCTCTGCTCCTCTTCATTATCATGAAGTTTGTACTGCACAGGCAATAAAGAGCCTGCCATGCACAGTACAAACAGGACTTCACCTGAAGGAAGTCTCCGTGAGGAAAAGAGGATCCATCAATTAACTCTGAGTGCACCAGGATTTAAATCTTCTGTCCTCAGTATCGGCGGTGTCCACGGCAGTCTAGTATGATCTTTGTGTAACTGTCTAATGGCTCCTTTTCTGGCTCACGTATAACACTAGAGATGAGCAAACTTTTCCAAACAAGGTCCGCGAACTTCAAATTCAGTACAAATTTCGCACATTTGGTTCATTGACGCGAACATGAACATCTTCCTGAAAAGTTGGCAAACTCGGTATTGTTCAGAAAAATATTCGACACTTTAAAATTGCCCTAAAACTTTCCTTGAAGGTTTGGGGCCAAAATGCTTGCAGGAAGATCCTGTGGCTGAGGTTAGTTGAGTGAGTTCATAGCCATTGTACCTACCAGTTTCTTTCAACCTGGAGGTTTAATGGAGCTTTAAAATAATGTTACTAAGCTTCCTTGAGTTTCCAGGTGTTGGGACACCTGCAGACTGTGAACCTCTGGAAGAGTGTCAGATTTGCGAGCAGTTTTGATCCCCAGGAACCTTAAAATCTCATTCAAGAATCCCTTTAAAAGAGCTTTTAAATTATTTTTTTTTTTACTTTTTTTTTTTTTTTAGCGAGAAAACATTTATTATTGCAAAGGGTCAGCAGTGTGTGAGGCCACTTCTTCTACACTTGTCTGCTAGCAATTCAGATAAAAGTAGCATATGTCTATTATATGTTTAATATACATTGTCTTGTAGGTCTGTTCACGCTCATAAAACAATATAATATGCATATTGCGTCCTGCAAATGTGCAATCCTTTTTTTTCTTCCATACATTTAGAATATAGATTTCTTACATTTGCAAAAGTGTGCTATATCATTAATCATGAGTGTATCAGTTGTTCCAGTGCAGGGCTGGAGTGGGACCAAAAAGCAGTCCTGGAAAACAAGCCCCACCAGCCCACACACTATATCACCCATCAGCCCCAATATGTAAATTTTGCTTTTACGCTGTCGTGGCCCTCACCACTTTCTTAAAGAAGTTATTTGAAGAGCCACATGTGAATGGTGCAGCAGAGGGAATAATCAACCACAGCTCCATTTACATGGTGCTCTTCAAATCTGCATTTCTCAGGATTGTGGGGTCCCAGTGGTCAGACACACAAACAGCACACACACACACCACAAACAGCCAGCCACACATAAAAAGGAAGCCACACACAAACAGCCACCAGCCACACACAAACAGCTAGCCACACACAAACAGCCACCAGCCACACACAAACAGCCAGCCACACACAAACAGCCACCAGCCACACACAAACAGCCACCAGCCACACACAAACAGCCAGCCACACACAAACAGCCAGCCACACACAAACAGCCACTAGCCACACACAAACAGCCAGCCACACACAAACAGCCAGCCACACACAAACAGCCAGCAACCACACAGCTAGCCACACTCAAACAGCCAGCCACACATAAACAGCTAGCCACATACAAACAGCCACCAGCCACACACAAACAGCCAGCCACACACAAACAGCCACCAGCCACACACAAACAGCCAGCCACACACAAACAGCCACCAGCCACACACAAACAGCCAGTCACACACAAACAGCCAGCCACACACAAACAGCCACCAGCCACACACAAACAGCCAGACACACACAAACAGCCACCAGCCACACACAAACAGCCACCAGCCACACACAAATAGCCAGCCACACACAAACAGCAGCCACACACAAACAGCCAGCCACACACAAACAGCCAGGCAAATAGACAGCCACCAGCCACACAGCTAGCCACACACAGCCAGCCACACACAGAGCCACAGCCAGCCACACAGACCCACATAGACAGCCACACACAGAGCCACATAGACAGCCACACACAGAGCCACATAGACAACTACACACAGAGCCACATAGCCAGCCACACACAGAGCCACAGGCAGCCACACACAGAGCCACAGCCAGCCACACACAGAGCCACAGCCAGCCAACCAGCCACACACGCACAGCCAGCCAGCCACACACACACAGCCACAGCCAGCCACACACACACACAGCCACACTGTCAGTCACACACAGCCAAGCAGCCCCAGCCACACACAGACACAGTGAGCCACACAACCCCAGCCACACAAAGCCAGCCACACAGCCATGCAACATCAGCCACACACAGGCAGACACACACAGCCAGACACAGCCACGCAGCTCCAGCCAGAGCCAACCCCAGCCAGCCGCATGGCACCAGCCACACACAGCCAGCCACAGACATGCAGCCCCAGCCACACACAGACACATAGTCAGACACACAGTGAGGCACACAAAGCCAGCCACATAGCCATGCAGCCCCAGCCATACACAGACACATAGACACACAGCCAGCCACACACAGCCAGCCAAGCAGCCTCAGCCACACAGACCAGACGTATAGGCAGCCACACAGCACAGCCACGCAGCCCCAGCCATACATAGACACAGTCATCCACGCAGCCCCAGCCACAGTCAGCCACAGCCATACAGCCTCAGCCACACACAGATACATAGTCAGACACACAGTGAGCCGCACAGCCAGCCCCAGCCATGCAGCCCCAGCCACACAGAGTTAGCCACAGTCATACAGCCTCAGCCACACACAGATACATAGTCAGCCACACAACTAGAAAAAAATTCTCTGCAGCACTCAGCTACTACCAATGATGTACATATGCTAACAAGCAGTATATATATGAGAAAAACGTTTAAAAACTTAGTTTTTTTTCAAAAAACTTTGCTCATCAACTGCGACAAAGTGACTTCAGGTCTGATGAGTCCTAAACTGACATCCCTGTCCTCCTTGTTCACCCCCCACACTTTTCAGTGGGCGGACACCATCTCAACCCTAGACCACCTGTAGGTGATGAGGGTGCAAATTGCAGCATGGAGCCAGCAACTCCATAAGGTACGAAACAGAAAAAAAAACTGCACAGCACTCACAGACTAAATGTGAACTGGTGCCAGCAGGGACGCTGGTTCAAACAACTAGAAAAAAATTCTCTGCACCACTCCGCTACTACCAATGATGTACATATGCTAACAAGCAGTATATATATGAGAGTTATGGAGTTGCTGGCTCCATGCTGCAATTTGCACCCTCATCACCTACAGGTGGTCTAGGGTCGAGATGGTGTCCGCCCACTGAGAAGTGGGGGGGTGGACAAGGAGGACAGGGATGTCAGCTTAGGACTCATCAGACCTGAAGTCACTTTGTCGCAGTTGATGAGCAAACAGACATTGGCCAATGTGTGTACCAAGAACTTCAGAAATAAAATAAGATTTTGAGTTTTTTGAAAAAAACGTAAGTTTTTAAACTTTTTTCTCATATATATACTGCTTGTTAGCATATGTACATCATTGGTACTAGCTGAGTGCTGCAGAGAATGTTTTTTCTAGTTGTTTGAATAGGCGTCCCTGCTGGCACCAGTTCACATTTTGTCTGTGAGTGCTGTGCAGTTTTTTTTCTGTTTAGTCAGCCACACAGCTAGACACAGCCACACAGCCCTGCCACACAGAGACACAGTCAGCCACACAGACACAGTCTGTCACACACAGACAGCCACACAGTCAGCCCCAGCCACACACAGACACAGTCAGCCAGCCACAGCCATGCAGCCCCAAACACACACAGCCAGCCACATGCAGACACATAGTCAGCCACATAGACAGACAACCCCAGCCATACACAGACACACACACACACAGCAAGAGAGAGAGGCACACACACTACTCACCACCAGAAGCTGCAGCAGCTCATCTTGCACATTTTGCTGGCTCCTGCACTGTGGAACAACTTCCGGGGCCTGCAGAAGAGATGAGGAGGCGGGGCCCAGAGAGATTGACTGGAGATAGGGCTCACAGAAGAGATGAGGGGGCATGGCCTGGAGGAAATTGGGGCCCACCCTCTCACTCTCCTCACGCCCCTTCTCCTGTCAATTTCCTCGGGCCCTCACAGCTGTCAGAGCAAAGCAGTCATGCTCTGCCGGCCCCTGCTGCTCTCCACTGATGTCTTGTTATCAGCTTGGCGGCCCAGCCGCTGGTGCTCCCCAGTCCTGCTATGCCGGCAGGTGATGACTGCAAAGTGATTTAAAAGCCGGCCTGCGGCCCGAGGAGCAAGTCCTGTGGCCCTGCCCACTTGAGAAATACCGGCCCATAGGGAAAAGTCCCGCCTGTCCAATGGTCAGTCCGGGCTTGTTCCAGTGCCTTGTAGTCACGTGTGTGTATATAGAGTTGTATACTTTATACATCAAAGCTATAAGAGCATTTTTTTGCTCTAAACAAGTAGGACTGTGATTTTAATCTCTTTTAACATGCACTAATAAAGTTTTCCTATTTTTATATCAAGAGTAGGGATGGGCGAGTCTACTCGCTAGGACTCGTTACTCGGCGAGTAGTAAGGGACTCGCAGGACTCGGTACTCTGCGAGTTTCCCAGTAACGAGTCCAATGCAAGTCAATGGCAATCCTAGTTTTGTCAGAGTTTACTTTTTCTCACTCGCTAGACTCGCTATATCACATCGCTATGTAGCTTGAATCTCCCACATCGTTTAAAGAATCGCACCGCTTCACGGATACCCGCTGTCAGCAGTGAGTCTGAGCGAGTCTTAGCGATTCTGAGCAAGTCTACGAATCCGAGTCCTGTATTCTGTATTTGGGACTCGCGAATACAGAATCTGTTATGTTCTGACAAAGCTTCCGAGACAGCCTAGCGTGTTAGGTAAAAAAACTTGTGAAGATGGACAAGCATGTTAGCCAATCATATTCAGTAATGCCACAGCCATGTTGGTTGTGGCAGGACTATGATTGGCTTCTGTCCATCGTGATGCCTATGTCATGTATGACAGGCAAGGCTGTATATAAGCCTTGCCACCGCCATTTTGGGCACATTCCTGTGAAGATCTGAGCTAGAGCAGGGTGAGGTAGATGCTGGAGCAGATCATAGGGATTGTCAGTCAGTGTAGGGAACCTTAAAAATTCCTTATATTTAACCCAAACAGCTCTTGTGAGAGCTACCAGGAGGACAGAGGAGTACTGTGTAGAGGACTGTAGGTAGGCAGGCAGGGAGGAGCAGCCTTACAGTGCTCACAGGACCGACCTCATAGCTTAGCTTACTCACTCAGCTGTCCTAATAGCTGAAGTCAGAGGCTTAGCTGAGGTACTACTTACAATTTTTTTGCACCTGATAGATTTTGGGTCCTAAAAACCCCTTCAGCTTTATTTTGTCTGTGGCAGATCAGTGCGTTGCTGCTCTACCTGCAAATAGCACGTACGCCACCTACTTGTGCGACTACTTGTGCGCACTTAATAATTTTTTCAGGGACTAGTGTGCTGCTTCACTGACAACTGTTAGCACACACTTAACCCGCCAGCAGGTGACGCCTACAGCAACACCTAACTCCATCTCGGTGGCTGTGCACCCTAAATAATTTTTTCAGGGACTAGTGTGCTGCTTCACTGACAAGTGTTAGCACACACTTAACCCGCCAGCAGGTGACGCCTACAGCAACACCTAACTCCATCTCGGTGGCTGTGCGCACTAAATAATTTTTTCAGGGACTAGTGTGCTGCTTCACTGACAAGTGTTAGCACACACTTAACCCGCCAGCAGGTGACGCCTACAGCAACACCTAACTCCATCTCGGTGGCTGTGCGCACTAAATAATTTTTTCAGGGTCTAGTGTGCTGCTTCACTGACAAGTGTTAGCACACACTTAACCCGCCAGCAGGTGATGCCTACAGCAACACCTAACTCCATCTCGGTGGCTGTGCGCACTAAATATTTTTTCAGGGACTAGTGTGCTGCTTCACTGACAAGTGTTAGCACACACTTATGGTACCTTTACACGCCGCTACAGGATGGTGGCAACAACCGGGTACATGAGAGAAATGTATCTTGCACCGCCAATTCAACCCGAGGTAGTGGCGTGTGAAGACGGTTGTAGCCACCCGCCAGTGGCGGCACCTGTTTCAGAGCACTGCCCTAAAACAGGTGGTTACCCAGCCGATGGTAGCGACCTGTATCGGCGTGTAAAGAAGGAACAGAAGGGTTGTTTCGACACCATGCTATGTACCTGGTATGTACCTGGGGCGTGACACAGGCTCCGGGAAACCACCCCATTCAGCGATCATTGGAGGAAGCTCCTGCGTTACGATTGGTTGTCGCTGCATAGGGCGGCATATTTAAGGAGCTGACCAGTCACACTACACAATTGCTCGAGCGTCATGTATTAGTCAGCCTCCTGCGCTGGCTGGCCAATCATGATGCTATTGCATTGCCCAATCATCGTACGAGCGTCTCGTAATCCACAATTGTGGCACGCCTATGTGTTGTCCCTGCTGCACCAGGTCCGCACAGATTAGCTTGTTGTAGCGGTGTGTAAATGAGGTAAGGTGCTCTGCAGAAGGTAACTTGAGACACCCAGCGGTGTATCCAGAGATAGATGTAACCTACCGTAGTGCACCTTGTTGCGGCGTGTAAAGGTGGTGCGATTACCGTTTGCAACCGTTTGTGCGTGCTCGTGCACGTGAAGTAGCCGGTTGTTGCCACCATCCAGTAGCGGCGTGTAAAGGTAGCATCAACCCGCCGCAGGTGACGCCTACAGCAACACCTAACTCCATCTCGGTGACTGTGCATTTGTCAACAATGTCACAAAAACCACAATTTCCCAAAAAAGAGGTTGCAAAGGGACGGGGACGAGGTCGTGGCCGTAGCAGTCGTGCCCAAGAAGCCACTGGTACAGGTAGACAGACGAGGATTGATAGATCTCTCTTTCTCACGTCTAAAATTCCCAGTACTCAACAAAAACGTGTCTTGAGGCCGGAAGAGCATGACCAGATAACATCTTGGATGGCTGATAACACCTCGACCACTTGTTCTTGCAGTACACAATCGTCCTTGCCAACACAGTCTAGTGTCGCTACAGACAACGCAGGGCCATCCAATCCTCAAAGTCTTCCTATTTCCTCAACCCATCGGCAGCCAGAGGAAAACTTGGAGTGCGCCCTTGGTCACTCCGATGATTTATTTGGTTCTTATCAGCCCTCGATTGCATCTGGCCTTTCTTTGTCACTGCCTGACAAGATACTTCAAGAAGACGTAATGTCTATTCATGGCAAAAGTTTTGAAGCACCTCGTACTGAAGAAAGCCACTTTCAGCAAAGGCATACAGCATCTCAGGAGGTGGATGATGATGAGGATAATGAGACACACATCTCATCTGGCCAGCCTGCTCAGTCACGTTATCCAGAAGACTTTGAAGAGGAAGGCGTGGATGATGAGACCACAGATCCTACCTGGACTCTTGGCATGCATAGCCAACAGAGCAGCCAGGAGGAGGAAAGTGGCTATGTACCACCGCCAAAAGCACCAAGGCTTACTCCTTTCTCCAGAACACAAACTGTGACAACAGTTGCCCAAATTGTGTCAACTGTTGCACAAAGTGTACCAACTGTTGCACAAACTGTAAACACAGTTGCCCAAACTGTGTCAACAGTTGGTGTTGTACAGAGTCATCCTCCTCTGCCTCCAATTCAACATAAAGGATGAAAAGCCATTGTGTGGCAATTTTTTAAGGATGCCACATCTGTACCAAATATGGCTATCTGTAACATCTGCCATGCAAGGCTAAGCAGAGGCCTGGGAAAAGGAAACATGAGCACCAGCAGTATGCTTAAGCATATGTCTGTTAAGCACCCAATTCAGTGGTCGGCCCATCAAGGTTCACAATCAGTGCCTTCTGATCCCAACACTTCCAGGCCACCTCAGATCCATCCTTCACCAGCTAGTGTTCAGGCATCAGCTCCTGCTCAAACATACTCCTCCCAAGCTGCGCTACAAGAGAGACATGACAGTAGTCAAGCCACTGGTCAGTGTGCGCCAAACATCCAGTTGTCTGTGCCACAGCTGTATGAAAGGCAGCGGAAGTACCAATCAACACACCCATTTTCCCAAAAAGTGACTGCGCAAATTGCAAAGTTGTTAGCTGTGGAAATGCTGCCGTTTAGGCTTGTGGGTACAGATTCTTTTCGGGAGTTGTTGGCTGTGGCAGCACCACGATACTCTGTACCCAGCCGCTACTTTTTCTCACGTAGTGCCGTCCCCGCGTTACACCAGCACGTTGTTAACAACTTAAAGCGTGCACTAACAAATGCTGTAACCGCCAAAGTCCACCTAACAACGGACACGTGGACAAGTAGTTGTGGACAGGGCAGATACATCTCAGTAACGGCTCACTGGATCAACCTGGTGGACAGTGTCCCAACTTCGCAAAGTGGACCATCTGAGATACTACCAACTCCACGAATAGCGGGCACAACATCATTCCGGGTGGCTGCCTCATCATATATGTCCAGTACACAATCTGCTTCTGCAACTTCCTTGTCCACTGCTGAGCTGCCCGCACCATCACGTCCAAGTTGGGAGCTTTGCAGTAGTGCTTCAGCAAGGCGACAACAGGCTCTTCTGAAGCTTATCTGTCTAGGTGACACACCTCACACTGCAACTGAGCTGTGGAAGGGTCTTAAGCAATAGACTGATGAGTGGCTGGCCCCACTGCAACTACAACCAGGTCTTGTTGTCAGCGATAATGGACGAAACCTTGTGGCGGCACTAAAGCACGGTAACCTTGTTCACGTGCCTTGCCTGGCTCACGTGCTGAACCTAATAGTTCAGAAATTCCTGAAAATATACCCCGAGTTATCTGACCTACTCGAGAAGGTGAGGCGAATTTGCGCCCATTTTAGACATTCGTCCACAGCAGTTGGCAGTCTTTCAGCCCTTCAAAACAAATTAAATTTGCCTAAACACCGGCTAATTTGCGACATGCCCACGCGATGGAACTCAACATTCCATATGTTGGCAAGGTTTAATGAGCAGCAGAGGGCAATAGCGGAATATCAGCTGCAACATGCCCGTCACCACGGAAGTCAGACCAGACACATTAGTACTTTCGAGTGGGTCTGGATCGCTGATCTTTGCGAGTTGCTGGAGAACTTTGAATACTGCACCAAACTTGTCAGCGGTGATCAGTCCATTATCAGTCTCACCATCCCCATGCTCTGTTTGCTTAAAGAATCGCTCCTGAATCTGAAAACAGAATCTTTGAGGGCCCTGCGGATGGCTATGGAGCCAGAATTTAACATCGCTGTCCTAGCCAGCCAAGCCAATATCAGCAGGCTACATTGGGTCTGGAAGAAGAAGGTGATGAGGGTGATGATGAAGAAGATTCATTGTTCTGTGGTACTGATGTGAACCCTGATGGTACTCCCAACCCTACGTTTATGTCGGTACAGCATAGGTGGGCTGAAGAGGAGGAGGTGGAGACCGATGTAGAGGCCATGATGCGTAGTGATCCTCATTCTGTTGTAAGCAAGGAGATGAGTCTTTGCAGCTTAGCACACATGGCCGGCGTAATGTCTCAATGTCTCTCCCAAGATCCTCGCGTCATTCACATATATGCCAGCAACCTCTACTGGTTGTCAACCTTTTTGGACCCCAGATACAAAGACAAATTTCCGTCGCTGCTGTTGCAGTCACCCAGGGGCTTAACGATGGATTTTTTCAAGAGTGTTGTTGTTGACCATTTGCTGTCCATATCACCGTCTATACGCCGAAGAACCAGTTCTTTGCAACAGCAGCCTTTGGTTGGGACACAAACGTCATCAATGTCAAGAAGAGGTGGGGGTAAGATGTCAACCAACTGGGCGATGTTCAACAGACCTTCCGACCAACAACGGATGATGCCTACGGTCACCTTGACTAGGAGACAACAATTTTCCAACATGGTGAACGAGTATGTCAGTGACAGTACCAGCTTCCTAACCGACCCTTCTGTACCCTTTAATTACTGGGTTTCCAAGCTTCACACTTGGACAGAGCTCGCTTTGTATGCCTTGGAGGTGCTGGCCTGCCCAGCTGCTAGTGTGACATCAGAGCGTGTTTTCAGTGCCACTGGGGGAATTGTCACTGATAGAAGGCCTCTCATTAAGTTTAACAAGGACTGGATATCATCAAAGTTCTTAACCCCTCCAGACGACAGTACCCAAACCTAGAGGGACATAATCAAATTTGATATGTTTGGCTGACTGCGGTTTAAACATTATGTCCTTTTCTGACACGAAGGATAAACAATGTGCCTCTGCTAAGAAGCTTTGACAACTCATGTTCCTGCTACACTTGCTGCATGACAACAAAACTACACAATCATTTTCAGTAATGTTACTTTACTACTGCATGCACTTGTGATGATTTTTGAATGTTGTTTTTTGTCAGACAATATAATACAGTCTCTTGGCTGAATTTTTCAAGGCAACAAGCCTATGCCTGCATAGTGGGCATTTCTCCAACTGCAATAAAATATATTGTTTGGCTCAAGTGCCCTGCATTAATTTTAAAAATTTTGATCCCGCCCCTTGGGCTAATTTTTTGAGGCAACAAGCCTATGCCTGCATCGTGGACGTTGCTTGTACTATGCTCGTAGGACAAGCAAGACTATAGTATGGGCCACGCGCCCTCCTCTATTTCTAAAAAGAGTTTATTAAGCCCTTTGAGCTAATTTTTTGAGGCAACAAGCCTATGCCTGCATCGTGGACGTTGCTTGTACTATGCTAGTAGGACAAGCAAGAATATAGTATGGGCCACGCGCCCTCCTCTATTTCTAAAAAGAGTTTATTAAGCCCTTTGAGCTAATTTTTTGAGGCAACAAGCCTATGCCTGCATCGAGGACGTTGCTTGTACTATGATCCTGCTGGAGCCTGGCGAAGGGTCCCACTGTACGCTACGGAGATAACGCGTAGACGCGCTGTGTTACAAGTAGACGTCCCAGCCTCTCGCATCTGTGTTCCTAGTGTTGTTGCCATACCGAGTCATTAAGTAACCACCCCAAACACAGGCACTATTTACTTGTCAGCAACATTTCTATGTGGAGTCATGATTTTACACATACTAACCAAGGTGCCTTCATGCGCCATGCGGGCCGTAAAGTACTTGCTAATGATGATGACTTTAAGCCCACCCACAAAACAACCTACACATCCATTCCCTGAAAAAATACAGACACAAAGGAATTTTTTCAAAATGTGTATTATTACGCCTTAATGGCAAAGATGTCAGATTCTTTTTTTTTTTTTGTGAGCTTTCTAAAAGTGAACAAATAAAACAGAAAAAAACAAAAATAAATTGTGCAATGCACTTTTTGTATAACAAAACAAACAAACAAAACAAAAAATGTGGGCGCTACAGCTGGTGGTAGGTTGGCTCATTGTGTGGGGTAGCCTCTACCGGGCCACCATCACCCTGGTCGTGGAGGAGGTCCAGGGCCCCATGGATAGCCTCCCCCAATGTTTGTAACCCAGTAGGGTGGGTCATCTGGGCCGGTTGGCCTTGGGTTGGTGGTAGGTCCATGTTTGGTGGACACCACCTCTGGGTCGCCACGTAGCTGTCCCAGGGTGTGGGCCTGTCCAGCCTGTTGGAGCTAGACTGCTGCCACCCCTCCAAATAAGAAAATACCTGGCCAGGGTGGTGTGGGGGCCGACAGGCATCAAGGACAATGTGGATTGCTGACCTTGTCCGCAGTCGTCTCTCCAATGGAATGAGAGCCAAGAAAGGTATGAGACTGCGGGCAAAGTCAGTATCACATTGTCCTAGGTGGTCATTTTGTGCCCCCGGGATCTGAGCAGGGCTGCTGGGGTTCAGGTGACTCCCCACTTTGCTGGCAGTCGGCAGTTAAGGAAGCTGGATGGCCAGAGGTTGGTTTTGGTGGGGAGACGGTTGTGGTGGCCCTTCAACCTCCTCTTCTTCCTGTGGCCGGCCATGCCCCAAAGGTGGTGGTGGTGGTGGTACTCCCTCCTCCTCCGGTGGTGGTGGTGGTGGTACTCCCTCCTCCTCCACTCCAAGTCGGGGTGGTTCAGGGGCCTCCCTTGCCTCTTCAGGCAGCTGTGGTGGCGGGTTACGACGCCGCCTCTGGTAGTGAGCAGCTCTGTGGGTAAATATAAAAAAAATTTGGTGAATGGGTTGCGTTTGGAAACAAAACCATAGGCCAAACATAAAATGTGCACACTTTTTTGACTCAGTGTATCTGTGTATTCTGTGTCTTTTCATTGTTGGCCTTAAGATGGAATTGCAGCAAATAAATTAAGGACATTTTGGCTCATGCCTCAACCAATATTCTATGTGTGGGTAGTGTTGGTCCTCGATTTTTTGCCATTACATTAGAAATTTAAAAATTTGTCTGCACTATTACACTGTGCCCTGCCTTAGGCAGGACAGCTATTTAGGCACTTGAAGACATATTAGTGGCCACAACTATTGCTTTGACTTTTTGTGGAAACTTTATGTGGACAAAGCTATAGCCTGACACTGTGAGGCAAACACATTCTTCAGGGTTGTTTGCCATCAGATGGACACAAAAAGACGCAGTGTGGGCGGCCTTGGTCTCAATGCACATAACCCAGATCTATACGGCAGATGAGCAAGACAGGAAATGGAGTCCTGCAGCATAGGTGACACATGAGCATTCGGCGTTAGTGGCCTACACTCCTTTTTGCTGCCATGTATGCTAATCAGGAATGTCTTGGTAAATAAAACACACCAAACAGATGGCTTGGCTTTTGAAACGACTGTAATGGACATAGAGTATGGGGTTGGACATAGAGTATGGGGTTGTTTTTGAGCAGCAGGTCACACATCGTTGGTGCCAAACAAGGTGGTATGCACAGATGGACAGTTTTACAGTTATTCCAATGGGGCCGAACAAAAAAACGGAAGCAGCAAGGGCAAACCTCGGGTATCCTAAAGGACCTTGGACATAAAAGCCTGTTGCACTTAAAATATGGCCCCCTTTAGTTTGATTTTATACAGCATTAATACACTATGTTTTCCAGAGGATTCGTAATGTGGCCATGAGTAAACGACAAAAAAACTAAAATTCACATGTGGGCCCTAATATCTACACCATCACCTTGCAGCCCCAAATATACCCATGGGAAAACTGACCCACACATATTTGTAGTGATAGAGGGTATGTCCTGAAATGTGTGTGACTGTGTCAACAATCTGGGATGGTGTACAAACAGTTTAGTGCAAAAGGGGTATATCCTTGCAACGTTATTTAGCCTAAAAAAAACACCCACAACTAAACGTGTAGGGATGTATGTGGCCCTTATGCAAGTCGAGGCCATTTGGAACTGATACAAATGAGGCTTATGACAGGCAAAGCAGACAAGGCCACACACCTTAGAGGCCATTGCAGGGAAGAACATGGCTTTATTCCACAAACATGCCAACAATAATAGCTAATTGTGAGGTCACGGAACATTGTGTCTGACCACCCTGCAGAGCATTGCTTATTTGTCCCAACGTCACAATGTGACTATAAATGTGTATGTCCTGGATCATTGCCAAAGGTAATAGAATTCTGTTGCACCATGGCAGAAACAAACCCCAGTGTGGGTATGTAAACCACCACACTCATTATAGAGCTTCATATGTAGAATGTGTGCCCTCGTGGACAGGGTCCTCTCCTCTTGTACCTGTATGACCTGATTGTCTTCATGTACTGTTTTTTGTCGTTAACCCTTATCCTCATGTAAAGTGCCATGGAACCTAATGGCGCTATATAAATAAATAATAATAACAATAATAGTACACAACAGTGCAGCAGACACATACCTTGGCATACGGACCACCGGTTCAAGGAAGGACAACCGGTCGTAGTGGCGATATATCGGCCCTGGATCAGCTTCCGGTCCCCCTCCAAGATCTTGCGGTGTTGCCTTTTGTGTTGATCCCAACAGCTCCTCCACCATTTGATAATCAGGTCAACTGTGAAATGATTTCAAGCCGGGTTTAGACCTCTGTAACATTTGAAACACTAAAAGTATGTGTACAAATCAACAATAACATTTTATTCATGTTGTGTGTGTAATGTGTATACAAGGCACAGTGACACGACAGTGTGGAACATCATCAACAGCATTACGGACATTGAGCTCACGTGGCCACAATCACAAATGGGGCAGGGCACATGTCAACGCATAGAGAATGTAATAGTGCGGGCACTAGACTCCGCTCATTAGTGGTATTTATATACACCCAACCCCCTGGCCTTCAGAGCCAGGAGGACCAGCCCTTAAACTAAGTGTACTATTGTGACCCCATCCAAATATAGGCAACCATGCGACGGCGCATGATAACACATTGAGGGCCCTGTATACCCTACTATGGGGGCCCTGTATACCCACTGCTGGGGGCCCTGTATACCCACTGCTGGGGGCCCTGTATACCCACTGGGGGCCCTGTATACCCACTGGGGGCCCTGTATACCCACTGCTGGTGGGCCTGTATACCCACGGGGGGGCTGTATACCCACTGCTGGGGGCCCTTTATACCCACTGGGGGCCCTGTATACCCACTGCTGGGGGCCTGTATACACACGGGGGGCTGTGTACCCTACTATGGGGGCCCTGTATACCCACTGGGGGCCCTGTATACCCACTGCTGGGGGGCCTGTATACCCACGGGGGGGCTGTATACCCTAATATGGGGGGCATGTATACCCACTGGGGGGCCTGTATACTCTGCAGGTGGAGCTGTATTCTCTGCTGGGGGGCTGTCTACCAGTGATAGCCACTGTATACCAGGATGGCGATCAATATGTTTTCCCAGTTTTTTGGGGCAAAAGTAGGGGGTTCGGCTTATACACGGGTCGGCTTATACACGACTATATACGGTAAATGCAATATAACGTGTGAACACATTTAACTCACCCATATTGCTCTGTGCATCCTGGCCACTGTGATGGAATGCAGGGAACATGACTTGAGCACCCTCCCTCCAGATTGTAGTCCGCTGGATGTTATCCCCATAGGCAGGGTCAGTGGGCAGCCAAAGCAGGGGCCGAGCCTCCACCAGGTCAATCAACTGCAGGGTGTTGACAGGGGCCATGCTTGCTCTGTGTGTGTGCGCGTCTGGCAGCTCGAGTCGGCTTATTTCCTGTTTGCTAAAAGCATGGGGTTTGCTGGAGAAAATCGCTTGCCTCGCCTCATCGGCGCCAAATAAGACAAACACATGCGAGTTTGGCCTCGGAGACAGCAGCAAAATACAGTTGTGAGTGGGGTTTCCAACACGGCAATGCGAGCGCTTTCCGAGACACATCTACGATTTTTAAATCGCACATTACTCGCTATTACTCGCTTCCCCATTCATTAACATTGGACTCGCTAGACTCGCAACGAGTAGCGAGTCCCGGGCTCGGACTCGCTAGAGTCAAGCGATTCCGAGTAATTTAGGACTCGCCCATCACTAATCAAGAGGACTATGTAATTTTATTTTTTACAAGTGCTGGCCTTTTTTTTGGGAAAATTCCTTGTTTTACTATTAAAATTTCATCCTTGATCTGGGATTTGACCCTTAGACCTGTCCATGCATTGCCAGCTAGCCTTATTCAACATTCTAGAGACATTGATAGTGAGCTGAAAAACTATTTTATTTTTCTTATTTCTGCTCCAAATATGTCAGGCTTCAATATTCAATACCCCTAATTAAAAACTAAAGTGTTACCTATGGCACAGGGAATAGTATATGCCTTCTGCAGCCCACCCAATGGAGACATTAATAAGGACCTTAAGACAAGAAGATTGGGCAAACAATAATATCCCTTAAGTGATTTGGTCCTGGTGCTGCAAGAGGAGGAACTCTAGGCAAAAGAATAATGTCATCATAGAGGCCTGTTCCAATTTGGGATTGCCATACAGGGAAGAAACACCATTTACTGTGCCCAAGTACCTGCAGTACACACTTTGGAGACCTGATGGATAAACCCCAATACATGCCAGCTCTTGAGGAGCTAATTTTACTTATCATCCCAGGGGCCGAGGGTGCTTCAGTGCAACCAAGGCAGCCCAAAGAGGAGATGTCCACATATGTAAGCTGAAGATTGACTGCAGCAAGATACCAATCTAGTGCTGCTCTTGCATGCCTGAAGAGGTCCTAGCAAAATGAAAATTATGAGGTGACCTGTTCCTTATGCCAGTCAGGACCTCCACAGGTTGAGGGCAGGATCCTGCAGCCTGCCATGCCTTAGTAAATATGCAGCCATTGTTGCAGCCAGTGGATCAAGAACTTGGGGTGAAGGATGTAGTAGTGCAAGAAGACCCTGTTTCCCTGCCTTTCAGAGCACCCCTGCTAGAGGTCTTTGACTGAGATAATGCCATGTGAGGCCCCTTACTCCCTCCCAGCAAGTTTCCTTAAAGACCAGAACCATTCTTGGCCTTCTCATTTCTTGAAGAAAGTAGGCTATCATAGGCCCTTGCCCGAGAGCGGTTGGAGGGGTCTAAGTGGGTCAGGTTTTAGAAACAATGTAACCAGGGCCAGGTGGTAGAACTCATTGCCGAAGAGGGAACTGGTCAGCAGTGCTATGTAAATAGGTAAACCCTGCAGTGAAAGCATCACCTTCATGAAGGCAAAGAGCTGCAAGGGGTAGTACACTGTGGGGGTAAGTCGGGTTGACACCACAGAGGATGTGGAAGAGAGGGAGCAGGAGGCTGAAATGGAGAGAATGCCCTGACAAGATGTGCTGGGTAGGTGGTGGTGGAGAATACACCTGGAGGAATAGTTTCTGTAACTCCCACGAGACTGGCCGGGAGCACCCTACAGTATAGAACCGGCATATCCATCCTGGTCATCGGTGACAGGACTTTTGGTGTTATTTATAAAAAGAGCAAGGCCAGTTTGTTCTGCATTGTGGCTGGGTAAGCCTAATTTTATTTTTCCCCTTCCATAGTTTTGCACCTGGTGTGTTACCCCCTGCTGGATTAGCGGGACTGCAGCCTTCAAGCTACACCTCAAAGCCCTATATGGACTGTGCCCTAAATTGACTGTGTCCTAAATGGACTAACCCCCCCCCTATTATTTTCACAGTCTGTACCCCATTTTAATGGACTCTAATGAGCCTTGTGGGACTTGCTGGGAGTTATGGACTGTTGTGTGAAAAGGTGAAAAATAGGAGGATCCAATGTGCCAGCCAAGGCATTTGTTTGCAACATTCATGAATTGTGCCTGGTGGAAGAACTCACTCCTGAGCTCACTGCTGAAGCTCTCTGTGTTGGGCTATTGCCCAATCAGAGAATGGACTCCATTGCTGATACAAGCCTCTGAGGACTTTGTGCTCCTGTTGGCCAATTGGCCTGTTTTACAAAAAAAAAAATTGACTTGGACTCTATAGCTCCAATGTCTCAACCCAGTAAGACTGAGGTTGGGATGACCCAAAGAAGGAAGGAGAAAAACTTTTCACAATGGTTTATCTGTTTTATGTGCGATTGTATACATGATGTCTTCCAGGTGTACACCATGGCGAAGCACAGCTGTGGTTAAAGAGGGTAAACATGTAAGGGGCATGTCCAGTGCCAACCATGTAGTCTTTGCTGCCCTGAAGAAATAATTGTTACTGTGTGTCTATATATTTATATATCTATAATAATAGATATTGAGCAATGTCACGGCTCTCGCCAGACAGCAAGTGTTATGAGTGCTGATGTCACTGAGGATCTCATGTCGCACAGCGGGATTCAATGCTGTGTGGCGCCCTGCTCATGCAGGTAACCACAGATCTCTCTAATGCACAGCTGGATTTCCACAGCAGGTACCTACTACAAACAACACCTTCCACCCCAGCAGAGTAGGGGGAGCCCCACTTGCTGACCTTAGGCAAGATCCCCTATATATACTGCTGCTGGGGGTGGAGCTAGTCAGAGTGTGTGCAGACGCTAGAAGAGCTGCAAGGAAGTCCTTTTGGTCGGTGCTGTGTTCAGGCCCGAGCCAGTGGCCCTTCAGCGTCCCACAAGCCTAAGTGGAACTGAAGGCAGGGAGCCCAGTGAAGAAAAGGGAACAAGTAGCTCAGAGGGGAGTTCGTTCCAAGGGAAACACCGGAGATTAGGGATCCGCACCTGTGGGGAACTATAGGCCCACAGAGAGCCCCGTCGCACCGTGGAAGCTTCAGCTACCCGGTCTCCCAGGAGGGTCAAGAGAGGGAGCCAGGAACTGCAGGCCCACTGCAGTGTCCAGAGAGGGTCATCCCGGAGACCGCAAAGGAGGAGAAAGAGACAGGCAAGAGTGAAAGTGGAGGCAAGTCAGGCTACAGCAGGCTGTGCTTAAGCAACTACACAAGCAGAGGAGGCCTTATACCCACTTGCTGTGGGAACCCACTGTGCAACCCTGTCACCTGTCGGTGCCCTGGACGTATTTACCTGAAAACATCAGTAAAAGGTAAAAGAGACTTCTTCTGTGTGCATGCATCCTTCTCCTCCACTCGCCGTGTGCCTCTATAGACTATTCCAACTCTACCCGTACAATCTCAGCTCCACTACACCCTGCTCACCCTTACTTCGCTGCCCCGGTGGTCCCAGTCCTGCTTCAGAGGACTATACCATCACTGCCGCAATACCACTGACCTCCGGAGGACTGTAGCGGCGCTGGTGACATCTCACCAGGTACTGCAGGTGGCGTCACGACAAACTTGTACATAATCCCTGTAAATACCCCTTTTCAAGAGAATAGTCCCCAGGATACGGGGTCAGGCGCGGCTTCCATTCCCCGTGACACAATTAACCCTTTTGCCGTCTGACACCCGAGTACCCCACACCCTGGGGCGACACAGCTGTGTGATACTCACGGTATAATTTGCAATAACCTCAGTGAAGTCATGGCTAGGGATGAGCAAGCATGCTCGCCGGTGCTCGCCCGAACATCACATTACTCACGATGCTTGGCGAGCACCGAGTACCAGCAAGAAGCTTGTGCTTATGCTTTGCTCCCCCTCCCTGCATGCTGGGGCTATTTAAAGAACCAGCCCATATGCAGGGATTGGCTGCTACACCTGATAAAGAGCTACCTGATGAAGGTGGTATCAGCTGCCGAAACATGTTGTGAGGAGTGACCAATGCACTTTGAGCAAATAAAGAGAAGGTACTAAAAAGCTGTGTCTGTGGATATTTCTCCAAGCGTCCACTCAAAACCGCTAAAGCTCTTTTAATTCACAAGACATTTCCAAAAAGGCCATTTGCACCAACTGCCATGCCAGCATCAGATGGGGTAGCAAAACTACGAGCATGACCACCACCAGCATGATCAGGCACATGGCAGCAAAGCATGCAGGGCTGCCAAATATTGGGAGGCACTTCAATGCCCTCTGGAAGAGATGTGGAGGAGGGCCTCATCAAATAATGTTCCCATTATTAAGAAGTGAGTCTCCCATAGTGTTGCCCTAGGTAGGGCTGCCAAAAATTCAGAGGCATTCCAATGCCCATAGGAAGAGACGTGGAGGAGGGCCTCGTAAAAACAACATTCCCATTACAAAGGAGCGGGTCTCTTATATTTGTAATGCCCATGCACTGAGTATGGACTGACAAATATTTGCCCTGGGGGATATACGAGCATGAATATACTGTATAACTTTTTTTTCTTACGGGCATCATGAACACCCTTTAAAAATATTATGTGGGTGTTGCATCATGCACCACGGTCACCCTGGTGATATGGTGGTGGGAGGATGAGGAGGAGGCTTCTGCTCTATGCCAGTCATTGCACTGGCTGCCCATACAGTATAGGATCCAATTCAAACTGCTTGTTCTCACCCACAAAGCCCTTCACAGTGAATGACTCACCTAGGCAGGGGTACTCAGATCTCGGACGTTGATTTGGGGCGCTGTCACTGGTGGTCGGTGCCCAAGTCTGTGGCCCTGGTGGTCACTGAAAAAGTGTTGAAATAAAATAATAAAATGGATTGAATTGTTCGTGACGCCACCTGCAGTTCCTGATGATAACACCAGCGCCGCCGTCAGACCTCCGGAGATGATGGTATTGCAGCCAGTTGGCCTTGCTCCCTGCAGGTGGAGCAGGATCCCCGGGGCAGAGTTGCTGCTTTACTGGTTGTCGTACTAGCAGCTCTATAGTTTAACCATAAAAAGACAAGAGAGACTTTCTTTGCTCCGCATGGGTATTTACCGGTCACTTGGTGAACGCAGTTTAACAACAGGTTAACAGTCACACAGTCACGGGTAGCTAGCCTGGGTAGTGGCCAATGAATGGGGTGTCTTTATGTGGCTTTCAAGCATGACCCTCTAAGCTTCTCCTTCTCTGTCCTTTACATATTTGAAGCACTGACTAGCTTGAAACCTGGCCTGGCCTCTGTGTTCCTGTCCTGCTGTGTTTAACGTGGGTAAGAACCCTGTCTGTATTGCCGCTACCTCTGTGGCTTTATGCGGGTCCTTGTTCTTAGCGTTATTGTTTTGTAGGCGACCCAGGTCTAGACTCTCCTGGGTCTGACCACTGTTGTCGGCTCAGAGTTGAACTTGCTCGTACAGCTCCCGGAGCCGGTTCTCCGCTCTTAGGCCTGGGATCCTCCCAGGCCAGTATGTGCACGGTCTGATGCTGGGTGTGTCCTACACCCTCAGGCTCCCCTTTTCACCTGGACACCACTGCTTTGGGTGCCCTTCCTGTGCATCCCTTGAAGAGTGCTCCTCTGTCTCTCTCCTCCGACGTTCTGTTCTAACTTCTTCCTGCTCTCACACACTGCTCTGCCCTGAACTCCTCCCACTGGGACTGGGTCTCCTATCAGAGGACCCTGTAGTCCCCTGCTTTAGCCTGTGTGAATGCAGGATGAAAACCACATATCAACATCCCCATTCACTGACCACAAGGATACCACACACACTGGTCTGGGTGCAGTACCCCTTAGTGGCGCACCAACCAGTGGGGTGCCACATGCATCATCTCCCTACATCTCCTCCCTCATCTGTCTATCAACCCACCCATTCCCTACGCTCTGGAAGGGACTTTAGACTAACTTCTGCATTAATCTGAACCTCCCACTCCCAGCTCTAAGACTTCTCCCAAGCTGCACCAAAAGAAATTAGGTGTATCCACAACTTACATAGTTTCAGGTGATCCCTAAAAACACATCTTTTTAGGGCGGCCTATCATGATCCCTAGTCAGTCATCTAGACATAGCCAATCTGCTCCACCAGTCTCAAATGCATCACAAATAATGGTTTGTGGCCACTTATACTGCTCCTGACTGTTCCCCATCTCCTCAAATTGACTATACCATCATTGTAAATAAGCACCTTTTACTTTGTGTCACCCCAACCTCATTGTTAGATTGTAAGCTCTTATGAGTAGGGCTGTCATTATTTTGCTATAGTTATTATATTATGCTTTGTACTATATTGTATTTTTTTTTGCATTGTATTATATTTTCTAATAACTGTTTCTTATGATTGTTTAAACATGAACTTTGAATTGTGAAGTGCTGCGGAATACGTTGGCGCTATTTAAATAAAAATCATTATTATTTATTAATTTATTATTATTATTATTATTATTATATTATTAAGGAGAACTAGAGCAAATAGCCAAAATCAGGAAACATATACCCATGTGTGGGGGTGAGAGAGGAGCATGGGAATATACCTCCCCAAAAAAGGCACTGGCGGCTTTGAGTTTATATTACGCTGCTATCATTTGGCGGTGTTGAGAAGTCTGGCCCAATCCATCCCTTGTTCATTTTGATAAGAGTCAGCCTATCAGCATTTTCAGTTGACAGGCAGGTGCGCTTATCAGTAATGATTCCCCCTGCTGTGACACTAAAAACCCGCTCTGACAAAACACTAGCAGCAGGGCAGGCCAGGACTTTCAAGGTGTAGAGAGTCAGTTCATGCCACGTGTCCAGCTTGGATACCCAATAATTATAAGGCACAGAGGAATCACAGAGAACTTTGGTACGGTCGTCAAGGTACTCCTTCAGCATCTTCCCAAACTTTGCACTCCTTGTGAGAGTACCCCTCGCCTCAGGGCCTGTGCCATGGGAGGGGCTGAGAAAACTCTCCCAGAACTTTGATGGTGTTCCCCTGCCTCTGCTGGATTGGAGTTGTCTCTCTCACCTGTACTCCTTGGTTGTCCACCGAACTATGACCTTTGTCGCCAGCGTTTTCAGATGGGAATTTTTTCATTCCACAACAAGGGCCTGGTACTGCCCCGTTTTTGTAGACCTCTCCGCCTCAGGAATAAGAGATAAAAAGTTCTCCTTGTAGCGTGGGTCTAAAAGTGTCACCAAAATTTTGACAATGCAAGGGTCACGGGACAGCCAGCGTAACATAAACTCAGCCATGCACGCCAGGCTGATAACACAGAAGACTTCCATGTCCTCACCAAGAGGAAGACTGACCATGCTCTCCACCTCCTCCTCCTCCTCCCTGTCTTCTGGCCATCCATGCTGAGCAGACGGTATGACAGTTGCGCAGGTAGTACCATCTATAGCGCATTAAACTAGCTCCTGTTCTTCTTCCTCCTCCTCCTCATTGTCCCCCAAGCTACATTGGGATGAGAGGAGTCTGGGCTGTGTGTAATCACCCTGTATGGTTCCTTGTTTCATCTCATTGTGCTCCACCTACAAAGCATCCTCTTTGATTTTGAGCATAGAGCATTTCAGAAGACAGAGAAGCATGATTTTGACGCTACTGATTGCGTCATCACTAGGGATGAGCAAGTAGTGAAATATTTGGACTCGCTATACTCGTAACGAGTAGGTCCTAATACTCGGGTACTCGTTACGAGTAGCGAGTCCAATGTAAGTAAATGGGAAATGTGAGTACTTTCACAGTGTATCTATATACACTGCGAAAGTGAAATAAAGTTAATAAAAGGTGTTAAAAATAAAAAATAACATACTCACCTATCCAATGGCTGTCCCGGAACCCGAAAAGAACACATTTGCTGTCCTGCTAGGACCTTATGTCTGATGGCCAATCAGATGGCCAGTAGCGATCAAGTGGTTTGTGACGTCACACACCACTTGTTCGCTACCGCTTATCTGATTGGCCATAAGACGTAAGGTTCTGGCAGGCCAGGGATGTTTTTTTTGGGTCCCGGGACAGCCATCGGATAGGTGATTATTATATGTTTTTATTTTTAAAACCTTTTATTAACATTTATTTCATTTTCGCAGTGTATATAGATACACTGTGAAAGTGAATGTACTACTCATGGGCGTACCCAGGATCAAAACTAGGGGGGGCAAGCCATGGTCATTTGGAATGTCTTATAGAGCCTGGTGCATAATGGGGGTTGATCACGTGTTCGGCCGGGCTCCGGCACATGCGCAGTGTGCATATTGAAGCCGGGCCGAACACGTGATCAGCCCCCATTATGCACCGGGTCCGATATGAAGTTTCGGCCGGTGCATCAGAGTTCCACAGGAGGCTGGAATTTCAAAAAGAGCTGACAGATTCCCATTAAAGGGTACGTGTCACCCCCTTTGGTAGTTCTAACCCCTGCCCACCACCTTATACATGATGTATTTGGGGCTCCTGTGACCACTCTATATGCCCAGCAGGCCCCCTGCATACCTCAAAAATGAACTTTTAATATTCCCACGCGGTATGGAAATTAGCTGAAAATGGTCTGCTCAATCTGGTCCTCGCTGCCCTGCTGGTTGAAATGCCTGCCTCCTTCCTGTGAAAAGACCACCCCTCCTGTGTACATCACATTACTCTCGTGCCTGCACAGTGGCGTAGGTCTCCGTGCTCAATGCAAGCGCACCTGTGACCAAGGTTCGCAAGCACAAAACTACAGCACAAAACTACATCACCAGACCCAGCAGCGGTACAGAAATGCATCCATATACCCCCCTTTAGTGCAGAAACACGATGTCAAAACTCTCAGTACAGAAATACATTACCGGAACCCTCATCAGTGCAGAAACACAGCATCAAAACCCTCCTCAGTACAGAAATACATCCATATAACCCCCATCAATACAGAAGCACTATGTCAAAACCATCATAAATACATCACCAGACCCATCAGAGGTACAGAAATACATACATAGAACCTTCATCAGTAACATCATCGGAACCCACCATCAGTACTTGGTAAAACAATTGTAATGTCAGGTCAGACCCATACACATTTGTACTGCATGAACCGACAACTTCTACTACATCATTAGCAATGGTAAGGAGAAACTGGGAGTTGTTGTTACCATCTGTCAATAAAAGCATATAGGAACCACAGTACTTATGAGAATTAGTCATTATCACAAATAATCATTTACATCAGGGGTGGGGAACTCCAGTCCTCGAGGGCCGCAAACAGTGCAGGTTTTCAGGATTTCCTTAGTATTGCACAGGTGATAACATAATCACTTGCACTGGTGATGATTCCAATCCCTGTGCAATACTAAGGAAATCGTGAAAACCTGAACTGTTTGCGGCCCTCGAGGACTGGAGTTCCCCACCCCTGATTTACATCCAGGTACCTTATAGATGACCTTGTCTCTGATCGGGGTCGTCTTTTTCTTTTCCTCATCTTGTCCAGGCACCTTGATGACTTCTCACATCCGCAGTTTATCTCTGGAGACGTCCATCTTCTCTAGTCTTCTGCAGCACATCCTGGCACAATACCCTTAAAAATAGCAGAATTGTCAAAATTCTACTAAGTAAAAATATCTGCCCTACTCTGTGCCCCGGAATAAATAATTGCTCCTCCTCACTATTCCCTGCACATAATATGATTTACACACTATCCCTCTCATGGCACATGCCCTCCACTCTGCCCTCTCCTCCCTCCATACTGGGCCCCCTGGTCACACTGTCCTCTACACTGTATCCCTCTATACTGCCCACTGTTTATATTGTTCTATCTCATCAAACTCCCCATCCTCAACATACTGTCTCTGCATGCTGCCCCCTCTCCATACAACCCCACACTACTCACACTCTATTCTGTGCCGCAGCCATCCCCCTCACTCCACATACTGTGCCGCAGCCATCCCCCTCACTCCACAAACTGTGTCTACACCAATTTCCCCCTCACACCACATACTGTGCCGCAGCCATCCCCCTCACTCCACATAGTGAATTGGGGGGGGAAGAGAAACATGAAGGGCTGGGGACACCATCGGCAAGCAGCATGGACAGTGTCCCTGACAACAAGTGGGCCCACCCGGTCATCCAGGATCCTGACTCTTGCCCAAGTGCTGACAACAGCCCTGTGCTGACACATGCACACATACATAGACAAACATATACACATTATATACTCAGATATGTAAAAAATAATGTACAACAGGTATAATTATACCCAAACACAGACACACATATATACATACTCACATACACATATATACACACATACATACTGTACGCACACACATACATATACACACACACAGACACATATACACACATATATATACACACACATACACCCACACATGTATACACAGACACACCCATTTATATACACATATACACCTTGTACACACACACCCGCACACACATATATACACAGACACACACACACATATATACACACTGTACCCACACGCATATATACACACACACACACATATACCCCACACACACATTTATATAAACATATATATACTGCACACACCCACACATATATATACACACAAATACTGTATACACTGTACACACACACCCACACACATATATATACATATATACATATACTGTATACACAGACACCCACATTTATATACACGTATACATACTGTACACACCTATATATACATACATATATACACAGAGACACACATTTATATACACACTGTACACACACCCCCCACACATATATAAATACACACATATACACACTGTACACCCACCCACACAATATATATACACACATACACACTGTACACATATATATACACACATACACAATGTACACACACGCACACACATATAAACAGACACGCACACATATATATACATATACACACAGTACACACACACATATATACATATATACACAGACACACACATTTATATACACACTAGTAAAAAGGCCCGATGCAATTGCATCGGGAGCGCGGTGAAATAAATTGTGTGTATACAGGTGGGTCTGTGGGTAGCAGAGTATACAGGGGGCTCTGTGGGTAGCAGAGTATAGAGGCGGCTCTGTGGGTAGCAGAGTATACAGGCAGCTCTGTGGGTAGTAGAGTATACAGGCGGCTCTGTGGGTAGCAGAGTATAGAGGCGGCTGTGTGGGTAGCAGAGTATAGAAACGGCTCTGTGGGTATCAGAGTATACAGGCAGCTCTGTGGGTAGCAGAGTATAAAGGCAGCTCTGTGGGTAGCAGAATATACAGGCAGCTCTGTGGGTAGCAAAGTATAGAGGCGACTGTGTGGGTAGCAGAGTATACAGGTGGATCTGTGGGTATCAGAGTATAGAGGGGGCTCTGTGGATAGCAGAGTATGATGTGGCGGGAGGCTGGATGGGTGAGGAGAGCAGAGGCTGGAGGGGTGAGGAGAGAAGAGGCTGGAGGGGTGAGGAGAGGTGAGGCTGGAGGGGTGAGGAGAGGTGAGGCTGAAGGGGTGAGGAGAGTTGAGGCTGGAGGGGTGAGGAGAGGTGGGGCTGGAGGGGTGAGGAAAGGTGGGGCTGAAGGGTTGAGGAGAGGTGGGGGTGGAGGGGTGAGGAGAGGTGAGGGTGGAGGGGTGAGGAGAGGTCCGGGTGGAGGGGTGAGTAGAGGTCCAGCTGGAGGGGTGAGGAGAGGTCCGGCTGGAGGGGTGAGGAGAGGTGAGGCTGGAGGGGTGAGGAGAGGTGAGGCTGGAGGGTGAGGAGAGGTGAGGATGGAGGGGTGAAGAGAGGTGGGGCTGGAGGGGTGAGGAAAGGTGAGGGTGGAGGGGAGGGGGAGGGTAGGAGAGGTGAGGGTGGTGGGGTGAGGAGAGGTGCGGAAGGAGGGGTGAGGAGAGGTGAGACTGGAGGGGTGAGGAGAGGTGAGGCTGGAGGGGTGAGGAGAGGTTCGGATGGAGGGGTGAGGAGAGGTCCAGCTGGAGGGGTGAGGATAGGTCTGGCTGGAGGGGTGAGGAGAGCAGAAGCTGGAGGGGTGAAGAGAGGTCTGACTGGAGGGGTGAGGAGAGCAGAGGCTGGAAAGGTGAAGAGAGGCCCGGCTGTAAGGGTGAGGAGAGGTCCGGCTGGAGGGGTGAGGAGAGGTCCAGCTGGAAGGGTGAGGAGAGGTCCGGCTGGAGGGGTGAGGAGAGCAGAGGCTGGAGGGGTGAAGGGAGGTGGGGGTGGAGGGGTGAGGAGAGGTGCAGATGGAGGGGTGAGGAGAGGTGCGGATTGGAGGGGTGAGGAGAGCTCCGGCTGGAGGGGTGAGGAGAGATCCGGCTGGAGGGGTGAGGAGAGGTCCGGCTGGAGGGGTGAGGAGAGATGCGGCTGGAGCGGCAACATCACCGGTCGGCAGCAGGACGTGGCTGCGTGCTGGGGCTGATCGCAGCCCCGTCACACGGCATTGTCCTCTGCGGCGAGTTGGGTGCTGCAGAGAGGGATCAGTCCCTCCCTCAGGTCACACATATGACCTGAAGGGAAGGAGCGGATTGGGCGGTGTGTGGTAAACACAGGACGGCCATCCGATTGGTCCAGGACGCCGAGTCCTGGCCAATAGGATGGGCGTCCTGTGTGTACAACACAGCGCCCAATCCGCTTGCAGGGGCGGTGGCGGGCAATAGGAGTGAGCAGGGCGTGTCAGGCTTTGAAGCCTGACAGGGTCCGCTCAATCCCATTGGCCGCCGCCGCCCACAGGACGACGTCACTGGCTCCCGGCACCCACCCACAGCCCCTACACCGCTACTCCACCAGTATGGCGACACTGAGGCCACAGCGGTGAGAGAGAGGCGAAGGGCGGAAGCCACCGCCGGCATCCAGGCAGCGTGGACCTGGCGGAGGGCGCAAGGCCAGTCGCGATGACGTGGGGCTGACGGTTGGCAGGATGGCGGCGGTGTTAGGTAGTGCGCCTGAGAATGGAGGATGTTGAGAGGATGGAGGAGGCTGTGAGGATGGAGGAGGCTGTGAAGATGGAGGAGGCTGAGGGGATGGAGGAGGCTGTGAGGATAGGGATACTGTGAAGATTGAGGAAGCTGTGAGGATGGAGGAGGCTGAGGGGATGGAGGAGGCTGCGAGGATGGAGGAGGCTGAGGGGATGGAGGAGGCTGAGGGGATGGAGGAGGCTGCGAGGATGAAGGAGGCTGTAAGGATGGAGGAGGCTGTGAGGATGGGGAGGCTGTGAGGATGGGGAGGCTGTGAGGATAGGAAGCTGTGAAGATGGAGGAGGCTGTGAGGATGGAGGAAGCTGTGAGGATGGAGGAGGCTGTGAGGATGGAGGAGGCTGTGAGGATGGGGAGGCTGTGAGGATAGGGAGGCTGTGAGGATGGAGGAGGCAGTGAGGATGGAGGAGGCTGAGGGGATGGAGGAGGCTGAGGGGATGGAGGAGGCTGTGAGGACGAAGGAGGCTGTAAGGATGGAGGAGGCTGTGAGGATGGGGAGGCTGTGAGGATGGAGAGGCTGTGAGGACGGGGAGGCTGTGAGGACTGAGGAAGCTGTAAGGACGGAGGAGGCTGTGAAGATGGAGGAGGCGGTGAGGATAGGGATACTGTGAAGATTGAGGAGGCTGTGAGGATGGAGGAGGCTGAGGGGATGGAGGAGGCTGTGAGGATGGAGGAGGCTGAGGGGATGAAGGAGGGTGAGGGGATGGGGAGGCTGTGAGGATGGAGGAGGCTGTGATGATAGGGAGGCTGTGAAGATGGAGGAGGCTGTGAGGATGGGGAGGCTGTGAGGATGGAGGAGGCTGTGAGGATGGGGAGGCTGTGAGGATGGAGGAGGCTGTGAGGATGGAGGAGGCTGTGAGGATGGGGAGGCTGTGAGGATGGAGGAGGCTGTGAGGATGGGGAGGCTGTGAGGATGGAGGAGGCTGTGAGGATGGGGAGGCTGTGAGGATGGAGAAGGTTGTGAGGATGGAGGAGGCTGTGAGGATGGAGGAGGCTGTGAAATTCTTATACTTACAATCTGCCGAGCGCTTGGTGCTGGGAGTAGGAGCAGCCATTGTGCTGATAGGACCTTGCATGATGTCAGAATGACATCTGCGTTCGGCGCTGTGATTGGGGCGCTCGCGGTCATGTGATAAGTACGTCACATATCACATGACCGCAAGCGGGCCAATCACAGCGCAGAACGCAGATGTCATTCTGACATCATGCAAGGTCCTATCAGCACAATGGCTGCTACTACTCCCAGCAGCAAGCGCTCGGCGGAGGGTAAATATAAGAAGAGATGACACAGGAGCGGGGAAACGCGAGGAGGAGTGCGGGCAGGGCAGAAGGAGCAGGGGGGAGCGCGAGTGGGGCAGAAGGAATGGGGGACAGCGCTGGCGGGGCAGGAGGAGGAGCGGGGGGCAGGAGGAGGAGTGGGGGTGCCACGGGGGTGCCGCAGGGAGGCTGTGAGGAGAGCCACCGCTGCGGCCAGGGTGTATTCCGGGGAGAGGGGCGCTGCCCCTACACCGCTACTCCACCAGCATGACGACAATGAGGCCCCAGCGGTGAGAGTGGCGGCGGTGTGAGCTAGTGCGGCTGCGGCATCGCTCGCAATGCCACAAAGGATTTTGGGATTCGGCTACAGTGCCTGAATCCCAAACTCCCGATTAAATAAGTAGATATACATACTGTACACACACACGTATATATATATACATATACACACTGTACCCAACACACATATACATATACAGTGCCTACAAGTAGTCTTCAACCCCCTGCAGATTTAGGTGGTTTGATAAGATGCAAATAAGTTAGAGCCTTCAAACTGCAAACGAGAGTAGGATTTATTAACAGAAGCATAAATATTACAAACCAAAAAGTTATGTTGCTCAGTTGAATTTTAATAAATTTTAAACATAAAAGTGTGGGTTAATTATTATTCAACCCATAGGTTTAATATTTTGTGGAATAACCCTTGTTTGCAATTACAGCTAATAATCGTCTTTTATAAGACCTGATCAGGCCGACACAGGTCTCTGGAGTTATCTTGGCCCACTCCTCCATGCACATCTTCTCCAAGTTATCTAGGTTCTTTGGGTGTCTCATGTGGACTTTAATCTTGAGCTCCTTCCACAAGTTTTCAATTGGGTTAAGGTCAGGAGACTGACTAGGCCACTCCATCACCTTGATTTTTTCCCTCTTGAACCAGGCCTTGGTTTTCTTGACTGTGTGCTTTGGGTCGTTGTCTTGTTGGAAGATGAAATTACGACCCATCTTAAGATCCTTGATGGAGGAGCGGAGGTTCTTGGCCAAAATCTCCAGGTAGGCCGTGCTATCCATCTTCCCATGGATGCGGACCAGATGGCCAGGCTCCTTGGCTGAGAAACAGCCCCACAGCATGATGCTGCCACCACCATGCTTGACTGTAGGGATGGTATTCTTGGGGTCGTATGCAGTGCCATCCAGTCTCCAAACGTCACGTGTGTGGTTGGCACCAAAGATCTCGATCTTGGTCTCATCAGACCATAGAACCTTGAACCAGTATGTCTCAGAGTCCTCCAAGTGATCATGAGCAAACTGTAGACGAGCCTTGAAATGACGCTTTCAAAGTAAAGGTACCTTACGGGCTCGTCTGGAACGGAGACCATTGCGGTGGAGTACGTTACTTATGGTATTGACTGAAACCAATGTCCCCACTGCCATGAGATCTTCCCGGAGCTCCTTCCTGGTTGTCCTTGGGTTAGCCTTGACTCTTCGGACAAGCCTGGCCTCGGCACGGGAGGAAACTTTCAAAGGCTGTCCAGGCCGTGGAAGGCTAACAGTAGTTCCATAAGCCTTCCACTTCCGGATGATGCTCCCAACAGTGGAGACAGGTAGGCCCAACTCCTTGGAAAGGGTTTTGTACCCCTTGCCAGTCTTGTGACCCTCCACGATCTTGTCTCTGATGGCCTTGGAATGCTCCTTTGTCTTTCCCATGTTGACCATGTATGAGTGCTGTTCACAAGTTTGGGGAGGGTCTTAAATAGTCAGAAAAGGCTGGCAAAAGAGATAATTAATCCACACATTTGAAGCTCATTGTTCTTTGTGCCTGAACTACTTCTTAATACTTTAGGGGGACCAAACAGAATGCTGGTGGTTTGAGGGGAGTCTGGAGGGAACAAAACTGCAGGGCGGATGTTTGACATCACAGGAGACTGCGGGATTGTCTCCAAAGTGTGATGAGACTGGGCACATGTAATGGAAAGCAGTGCCAGCCAGAGCAGCCCATCCCCCAGTTCCCCCTGCACTCTAGCCCCCCTCTCCTCCCTCAGCACAGAAAGGAGATAAGGGATACTTATCTCCTTTCTGTGCTGAGGGAGGAGAGGGGGGCTAGAGTGCAGGGGGAACTGGGGGATGGGCTGCTCTGGCTGGCACTGCTTTCCATTACATGTGCCCAGTCTCATCACACTTTGGAGACAATCCCGCAGTCTCCTGTGATGTCAAACATCCGCCCTGCAACACTCACAAATAACAAACAACACCTACAACACCTTAGAGCACCTGGTTTCACCCCGAGCCTCTAGGGGGAGCTCCACTAGTCACTTTGAGCCAGTTCCCCCTATAAATAGGGTCTTGGAGGGAGAAACACCAGAGTGTGCAGACGCTAGAAGAGCTGCAGGTTGCGTGTGATCTCTGTGCATTCTGAGACACACACTAGGCCCAACCAGCCATCCAGCCAGTGAGGAAACCCTTGCAATTGGGGTAAGAGGAAAAGGAGAAGCACCTCTCAGGGACACCAGAGTGATCATAACTCTCCCCCTTAATCACCGGTTACTAGAACTGAAGCTGTGGGAACTACATAGCCACCACAGAGAACCAGCATACTTCACAGGGAGTCTAGCCCCCGTTCAACTGCCGCACCTACCAGCAAGAGCCCAAGGAAGAAGATAGAATTATCATCACCCTTTTACAGTGCCCTCAGTGCAGCTACCCAGGTGAAATCCGTTACATTGAACATACTGCCCGGTGTGGCTGGATTCCACATCACCCGACCTTAGCCTTAGAAGAAAGAGGAAGGAAGTCTACACTAACTGCTTGCTGTGAACCTCCAGGAGTGCTAACTTCACTAACCCGGTCTGGCGTACCTAATTACCACCAGTAAAGGTACTAAAAAGACTTTGGTGTGTCTGTGTCTGACTCCTGGGCCTAACAGCAGTATTACCGCAGCTGCCTCACAACATCTTGTGCAGCTCCTGGCTCCGGGGACTCCCGCTCATCCTGTGGGGAGCGTTCCATCCAGCTGCCTAACATCCCCCGGAGGCCTAGCAGCGCCGGTGAAGTGACTGGAACACCCGCAGGTGGCGTCACGAAGACAATCAATCCCTTACTGTTCAGCCATCCCCCCTATTGATCTGGACCACCGGGCCCCACAGCCGCAGGCGCAGTTCCGTGACAGAGGAGAGTCAATGCCTGCGACGTGCAGAACCCGGCTACGGTGAGTCACATACTAATTAGCCATGTGGTGGCTTTCCTGCTCCCTTCTGGGGGGGGCACCTGCCCCTCCCTGCCCCATGCTGGGTACACCCATGTATTAGAGATAATTACAACATTCAGGGACTGAATGTGGGAGACACCCACCACAAGGTAGCACTTTTCACGGACGATGTCCTTCTTTACGTAACCCACCCGACCACTGCTTTCCCAATCTTACTGAGGGAGTTTGAGACATTTGAAGGTCTCAGTAACTTCAAAGTCAACTACACGAAGTCGGAGGCTCTAAACGTTTCATTACCCACCACTGAGGTATCCTCCCTGATGGGGGATTTTTCATTCTGATGGAAACAGGGTCATATATCATAAAAATCGTCTATCATATCGTCTAAAAATCACTAAAATTGACAAATCACCGGGCCCGGATGGGATACACCCCAGAGTGCTGCAGGAATTAAGTACTGTCATAGATAGACCATTATTTTTAATATTTAAAGATTCCATAATAACAGGGTCTGTACCACAGGACTGGCGTATAGCAAATGTGGTGCCAATATTCAAAAAGGGAACAAAAACTGAACTTGGAAATTATAGGCCAGTAAGCTTAACCTCTACTGTGGGTAAAATCCTAGAGGGTTTTCTAAGAGATGCTATACTGGAGTATCTGAACAAAAATAACCTCATGACCCATTATCAACATGGTTTTACGAGGGACCGTTCCTGTCAAACTAATCTGATAAGCTTCTATGAAGAAGTAAGTTCTGGACTGGACCAAGGAAATGCAGTGGATGTGGTGTATATGGACTTTTCAAAAGCTTTTGATACGGTGCCACACAAAAGGTTGATACATAAAATGAGGGCAATGGGGATAGGGGAAAATATGTGTAAGTGGGTTAAGAACTGGCTTAGTGATAGGAAACAAAGGGTGGTTATTAATGGAACACAATCAGAATGGGTCACAGTTAACAGTGGGGTACCACAGGGGTCAGTGTTGGGCCCGCTTCTATTTAATATATTTATTAATGACCTTGTAGGGGGCATACAGAGTAGAATCTCAATATTTGCAGATGACACTAAACTCTGCAGGGTAATCAATACAGAGGAGGACAATTTTATAATACAGGAGGATTTATGTAAACTAGAAGCTTGGGCTGCTAAATGGCAAATGCGCTTTAATGGGGATAAATGTAAAGTCATGCACTTGGGCAGAGGAAACAAAAGGTATAATTATGTGCTTAATTGTAAAACACTGGGCAAAACTGTCACTGAAAAAGACCTGGGTGTATGGGTAGATGACAAACTCACATTTAGTGGCCAGTGTCAGGCAGCTGCTGCAAAGGCAAATAAAATAATGGGATGCATTAAAAGAGGCATAGATGCTCATGAGGAGAACATAATTTTACCTCTATACAAGTCACTAGTGCGACCACACTTAGAATACTGTGTACAATTCTGGTCTCCGGTGTATAAGAAAGACATAGCTGAACTAGAGCGGGTCCAGAGAAGAGCGACAAAAGTCATTAGAGGACTAAGGGGTCTGCAATACCAAGACAGGTTATTAAACTTGGGGTTATTTAGCTTGGAAAAACGAAGGCTTAGGGGTGATCTTATAATAATGTATAAATATATGAGGGGGCAGTACAGAGGCCTTTCTAATGATCTCTTTACTCTTAGGCCTGAGACTGGGACAAGGGGGCATCCTCTACGTCTGGAGGAAAGAAGGTTTAATCATAATCACAGACGCGGATTCTTTACTGTAAGAGCAGTGAGACTATGGAACTCTCTGCCACATGCTGTTGTAATGAGTGAGTCACTACTAACATTTAAGAGGGGCATGGATGCCTTTCTTGAAAACTATAATATTACCAGTTATATATACTAGATTCTTTGATAGGGCGTTGATCCAGGGAATTAGTCTGATTGCCGTATCTGGAGTCAGGAAGGAATTTTTTCCCCCAATGTGGAGCTTAGTGTTGCCACATGGGTTTTTTTTTGCCTTCCTCTGGATCAACATGTTAGGCTATGGGTTGAACTAGATGGACTTAAAGTATTCCTTCAACCTTAAAAACTATGTTACTATGTTACTTGGATGTGAGCCTCCCTACCGACCCATCTAATATCTTTCAATTAAACCATCAGATCATACTTGACAAAGTGGGGTCCTTGCTGGGGTCTTACGGACCTTTAAAATTGTCCTGGCTAGGTAGAATCCATGTTATTACAATGGATATTTTGCCAAGATTTTTATATATTTTTCAAGCGGTGCCTATTTGGCCACACAGCTCATTTTTTCACAAACTCCGTTCCTTGGTTTCCAGATTTGTATGGAAAGGCATGAAGCCTAGAGTGGGCTTTGGGATTCTGTCTGCACCTCGGGATGCGGGAGGAGTTGGTTTGCCAGATCTCCATAAATATTGTTTGGCAGCAATTATAGTGAAACTTATTGACTGGAAATTTAGAGCTACATCCAAGCAGTGGGTGCAGATTGAGCAAGCTGGTTCAAAAATTCCTCTCCACTACCTCCAGTGGATTCCCTCTCAGGCTATAGGTACATCGGGCAGCCTTGCTTTCCTTACTATTGAGGCGATCAGAGCGTGGCGTGTAACTCTGAGCGAGAGATACCCAAGATGCCATCGGCGAGTTCCCTGACCCCGTTGTTTTGCAATCCGGCCTTTTTCTCTGGAGTGTCTAACCAGACTGTTCCAATTTGGAGGGCTGGAGATGACACTTGCGTCGGTAAAATTCTACAAGATGGCGAGTTGCCCTCATTCAGCGACCTACAAAACGTATCTCCTGGAGTGGGACTAAAATTGTGGGAATACTTTCAGTTGAGATCCTTCCTGGATTCAGCTACCTTTCAGAAAGGCCCGAACATTACCCTTACTCCTATGGAGACGGTCTTTGCTGTTGACACTGCACCCTCTAGAGGGATCTCAACCATATATCATATCTTGTCTATGGTAACACAAACTGGGGCCCATAAATACCGGCTAGCCTGTGAAAAGGATCTAGGGAGGAACATTTTGGTCGCTGAATGAGAAAGGTGTGCCCTTATGGCTCGGAAGACATCTGGTTCATGTAATGCATTGGAAAAATGCTATAAGCTACGCTTTTGGTGGTATCTCACGCCAGACAGGTTGCATCAATATTTTCCTGACACCTCTCAGCTCTGCTGGAGATGCGGTCCTGAGGTGGGGACTCTGCTTCTTATTTGGTGGGGCTGCTCCCTGGTCAGTGAGTTCTGGACAAAAGTATACCAAAATTACAGTTTAGTTACCGGTAAGCACCTAGAAGGCACCCCTGAGATGGCCTTGCTCTCTCTGCTCCCTGGACCGGTGAAGGTCCAAAAGAAGGATGTTCTCCGTTTTTGTCTCAGTGTGGCACGAGCCATGATCCCTGCCATCGGAAGGATCAGACTCCGCCTTCAATACTCGAATGGTACATAGAAATGGAGACATTATGTAGATATGAAGAGATTTCCGCTGAATTCTCACAGACTCTACACGAATATACGATTACCTGGTCTGAATGGATTCTCTTTAAGGACAACCCTAATTCAATGACCTGTTCGCCTGAAATTGACCATGCTCGAAGTGTTTTCCTCTATCCGACGCATTTTCTGGGTTTCCTGGCACATGCTACATGAGCATAGCTCATTTATCTCTTTGATTTCCTATGCTGCTCCTCCTTACTCACCCTTTCCTTCCCTTCCTTGCTCCTTCTTTACCCTTTACCCCCCAGACGACTAATGGTTGTATATGTTTATTTTATTTTTTTCCCCTCCTGTGAACATAACAGGATTTGGGAACTTACTCTCACGATTATTTACGTGGGAGAATATAAGTGAGTGATATATACAGAAAGGCTTAAGGATGTTGATGTGGCTTGGGGACACATGGAGTGTGTCTTATGCCATTTTTGTTGTCATACAGTCAATTTATTTGCCTCTTTAACTGGAGTTTTGAGTAACTCAATTGAGTATTGTAATGTTTTTTACATTAAAAATGTTTAATAAAGACAAATTTAACAAAACAAATACTGGTGGATGTGTGTGACCTCCTGTTGTATACAGGGGTTGTATGTGGCCTCCTGCTGTATACTGAGGGCTGTGTGCAACCTCCTGCTGTATACTAGGGGCTATGTATGGGCTCCTGCTGTATACCAGGGGCTGTTTGCAGGCTTCTGCTGTATGAGGGCTCCTGCTGTATAGTTGGGACTGTGTGGGGCCTCCTGCTGTATACTGGGGTTGTATATGGCCTCCTGCTGTATACTGAGGTCTGTGTATGTCCTCCTGCTTTAATACTGGGGGCTGTGTGTGGCCCCTTGCTGTATACTGGGGGCTTTGTGACCTCCTACTGTATACGGGAGGCTGTGTATGGCCTCCTGCTGTATACTGAAGGCTGTGTTTAGCCTTATGCTGTATACTGAGGGCTCTGTGCACCCTCCTGCTGTATACTGGGACTGTGTGTGGGCTCCTGCTATATACTGAGAGCTTTGTGGTTTCCTGTTGTATACTGAGGGCTGTGTGTGGCCTCCTGTTGTATACTGGTGGCTGTGTGTGGCCTCCTGCTTTTTACTGAGGACTGTATGCAGACTCTTGCTGTATAATGGGGGCTGTGTCTGGGCTCCTACTGTATATTGGGTTTGTGTGCAGGCTCATGCTGTTTACTGAGGGCTATGTGGCCTCCTGCTGCATAGTGGGGGCTATGTGGTCTCCTGCTGTATACTGAGGGCTGCGTGCAGGAGATTGTTAGAAGAATATTAAAGGTTTGTCTTAGTTGATTTGGACTTTGTGTGGCTGCTGCTTCACTGAGAGTCATGTCCCAGTGTGCGCTATTTTCCAGAACTCCTTGCCTTTGTCAAGCTTCCCTGAATGTTTCACAGACATGCATAAACTGTGTTATACTATGAATGTCCTTTCGTTGCCTATAGCAACAAATCAGAATTTGGGCTGTGATTGGTTGCTATAGGCCACCTGATAAATATCCAGGCTGTCAAAACAGGCAAGGCAGTATCTATTAGCTCACATATGCAAACAGTAAACAAGACTTTTTTTTGGTGACTGACTGTAAAGCACGGGATTAAAATTTCCCCTCAAAATATAGTCTATGAAGTTCCCTGAGTCATATGAAGTGGCTGTGCAAAATTTTGTGATTGTAAATATGATGATGCAGATTCCTTTAGTGGATAACACACACATACACTTAGCTTTAAATAGTAGAAGATGGGGCAAAAGTAGGATGATTTGAACTATTATGTTTTTTTTATTTTTTCATATTTTTAAAAACGTTTTGGACACTTTTTACTGATTTTATTAGACTCCTTAGGAGACTGAAAAGATGTAATATCTGATTGCTTCTGCTGTTCAGAGCAATGCTTTAGAATCCCTCTGAAGAGCAGAAATGCACATAGCCAACGTTCACAGGAACATCGTCATGACAGCGACAGGGATCATAAATTGACCCCTTTCTGTGATGAAAACACATCTACAAAGCTGAAAAGGAAGCGCAAATAGGTCTTTATCCAATAGATAAATTGTTGAAAGGTAATAAAGATGAGGTCACCTTGTGTGGTTGTGAAGGTCACAAGCACCTTAAAAGCTTGCAATGGCTGCTGCAGATACCCAAGTGGTTACATGATGATAAAGGGTAGAATCCGGGTATCAACCCTGCGCTGCCAGCATAAGAAAAGGTCCCAAATAGATTTCAAAGATTTATTAGCGAACTGTTACTTCTTCAGGCACAATCATGATGGCTAACAAACTTTTGAAATCTATTTGGCACATTTTTTTCCTCTGGCAGTGCAGAGTTGGAACTTCGATTCTGCCCTTCATGACAACACATCGGCACCCCATGATTGCATGACGGGGCCACCGATAGGGCTAGCCCCACATGTTGGATCACTCTGAAATACACAATTCACAAAAAAGAACAGGTGCAGCATTGTAACCAGTGTAACCGAACTTGTGCTCAACCCCCAAAAAGTACTGGATTATATAATCAAGTCTTATGCAGGCCCCAGGAACACTCCATTTCAAATCATAAAGATAGTGATTAAATCACACCAGAGTTCTATTTCAAAAATCTACAATTTTTATTTCAACTTCTAAATGTGACAATACTTTTAAAAGACAATTGGACAAAAGAGTTATACTGTATTAGACGTACAAAAAGAATGAGAACCACCGTCGAGTGGTCTGAGTAGTAATCTTGGTTAGGCTGGTTTCACACTGCAGTTTATTCCCTGATCAGGTTTGATCAGGTTTGTGTGTCAAAACCAGGAGTGTCTCCAAAACTCAGAACAGGTGTCAATCTTTCAATTATAGTTTTTCTCTGCAAGTTCTTCTACTGGTTCCTCTCCTGGTTACGAGAAGTATCCTTGATTCACACCTCTCCTGGTTTTGGCAACAAACCGGATGGAACCTGATCAGGCAAAAAACTGCAGTGTGAAACCAGCCTTAGGCTGTGGTCACAGTACCATTTTTCACATGCATTTTTGGAGACCTGCGTTTTCAAAAACGCATGTAAAAAACGCACCCATAGGCCCCCATGTTAAAAAACGCATGCCCAAATAGCCAAAAAGCATGTGTGACTGTCCCATGCGTTTTTGAATGGCACTAAAAGGTACTAACTGTACATGCGTTTTTGCATGCGTTTTCCATAGGAACCCATGTTATAAAAACGCATGCGTTTTCTACAAAAACGCATGCGTTTTTCAAAACGCTCAAAAAAATACTACAAGCACTATTTTTAGGTGCAGATTCAAAAACGCACCCAAAAACGCAGGGAGCCATCACACACCTTACAAAACTCATGCTGACATGAAAAAAAGCATGAGTTTTGTTAAATCACTTAAAAAAACGCATGGCAACTGTGACCACAGCCTAAGTTAGTCTGGACTGTGTGGAAGACAGAGTGGTCCTGGTAAACATATTGGAGACCTTATTTGCCATCCAACTGACCCTTTGTTTGCACTGTATTGGCTTCAAGAGTGCTGTCCCATACCTCACTGAAAAGTGAGAGAGGAAGCTAGGCCTTGTGAATGAGCATGCTGTGCTCTCGCAGTGGGCACAGTTTCACCTGCCCCAAGGCCTCCTCCTCTGCACTATCAGCAGCATTTTCACTTCCACATTTCTTGCACATTTTAAATTAGGTAGATATGCCTGCAACGTTCCTGTATTAATACAGAAAAAATAATATCTAGCCCTGAAAAGGACTTTTGTTTGTCAGTAGCAGAAGCAGTATAAATATAAAAGGACTGTTATGCTATAAGCACTGCCTATATGTCTGCTCTAATCCAAAACTATCCCTCCTATATCAACTCTACCTGAATTGGAATATGCGAAGCATTGTGCCCCTATGTCTTATATAACACCCGAAAACGTGATGTGGCCAGCCAAACACAGTAATGCCAGTAGCCAAAAGAGCTACAGCATATCAGTTCTAATCTAAAACTATACTTCCTCCACCAACTACAGTGGGTACGGACAGTATTCAGACCCCTTTTAACTTTTTCACCCTTTGTTCCATTGCAGCAATTTGGAAATTTCAAAAAAGTTTATTTTTTCTCATTAATGTACCCTCTGAACCCCATCATGACTTAAGAAAACAGAAATGTAGAAATTTTTGCACATTTATTAAAACAGAAAAACTGAAATATCACATGGACATAAGTATTCAGACCCTTTCCTCAGACACTCATATTTAAGTGAAATGCTGTCCATTTCCTTGTGATCCTCCTTGAGATTGTTCTACTTCTTCATTGAAATCCAGCTGTGTTTAATTAAACTGATAGCATTGGTTGTTGGAATGAAAACGTCCTCTCTTTTGGCACATCCTGTCAAAATGGTTGTTTCTATTCCATGTGATTACATTCTTAATCAATATTCTTGATCTATTACACAGCTTTGGTGGCACTAAATTTCTCAACAGCAGTACTAGTGATCCAGGTTTTAGAATGAGGTTATTGCTGAGGAAGTCCTCTTGGCTCCAAGGAGTTGAGTAACTCAGTTGGATAGAATACTGCTTGAGCAGGGTCTGACACTGTAAACTCTGACTTGTAGGTCCTGCACACACCTGGAAAGACATTTAGAATTTGAAGATTGATCTTATTGACGCTATTATGGCACCTTTGCGGGGGATTGCCACAGGTCCACCGGTGCAGGGGGGGATGTACACCTTGGCACACACAGCACACAACACCTTCCACCCCAGACCTGGAGGGGGACCCCAACTAGCTGTCCTTAAGCCAGATCCCCTATAAAGATCCAGGCCTGAGGGGACTAGCCAGTTAGTTAGTTCCAGTGAGACAGTACAGAAGGAAGGACTGGAAGGAGGTGGTTGCTGGGATCAAGCTAGGCTCAGAATCCGGAAACCTGACCCAGCTGTGCAATGCCCTAGGGAGAGGGACAGAGGCCAGTAAAAGACGTAGGAAGAAAGAAAAAGGGAACATACCTGGTATCCCTTTAGCCCACCCAGACATCGGAGTCCGAAGTTGCTATTCATCTAAAGTATAGCAGAGAAAGCCCCGACCAACCAGGAGGATCTAGTCCCCCTGAAGTTACACCAAGTGAGACACCAAACCTAACCCAGCATAGGACCAGGGGCCCAAGATGAGAATAGCGATCCCCACAGCAAGGTCCTCATTGTCGGTTGTGGAGTAGTACCCTGAGAGGAAGAAAGTGCGGCAAGTTCAGTTACAGGCAGAACTTAGCCCGATCACCGCACTAACAGAGGAGGCCTCATAACTCCCCAAGGTGAACGTCCCAAGCTGCACCGATACCAGGTTACCCTCTTGGACCGTGCCTGTTACTGGACATCAGCAAAAAGGTACCGAAACAGAGACTATTGTGTGTGTGTGTGTGCCTGCTTCACCGCCGCCGCCTGCAGTGTTCGCTTCACCGCCGCCGCCTGCAGTGTTCACAGCAGAATCGCTACTACTACTCCCCTCATCCACCCCGCTGCCCTGAGATAAAGCTCCACCAGTGGGGAGCTGTACTACCAAAGCTGCATTCACATCACCTCAGCGACCGGCTGCAGCACTGGTAACCCTATTACCAGGTACCACAGGTGGCATCACGTTACCATTCCCCCATCATCATCACCCCCATCCCACCATTGAGGGTCCAGGGCACGGAACCGAAAACCGACCAGCCGTGATCCCCACTGAAGTAACCACCTGTCCCTGTATCCGAGTACCCGCTACCCTGTCAACCGACTCACTATCATTTTTCGGAGCTAGAATAGCATTTTGCACAGCCAGCCAGACTTTCTGAAGTTATGTTGAATGGCAGCTGGCTTGAGAACAGTCTAGCAGAAACATTGGAAGTCATGTGGACCCTCATATTTGTGTCCAGTAGGGATGGGCGAACTGTTTGGTTTTCCCACGGTTTGTGACAGGGGTTGCCCTGTTAAATCAAGCACACAGTTAACAACCATAATCATTATACTTACCAGGTCCACGTTCTCCCTTTCAGCTGTGCCGCAGCGCTGTGACATTTCCGGGCCGCTCATTATCTTCTGGGAATATTTACGTGATTGGTTCCAACAGCCAATCGCATACAAACAGAAGTTAATGGGCGGCCCGGAAGTGATGCAGAGCCGCGGCACAGCAGGAAGGGAGAACGCCTATCCAGTAAGTATATTATGTGCATTAACTGTGTTCTTGCTTTACCAGGACAACCCCGGTCATGGACCCTGCAAAAATCGAATAGTTCGCCCATCTCTAGTGTTCAGCAACATTTTCCCTTCTTGTCTCTGAAGGTATCCTGCTTTGAGGCAGGCATTCAGTTCATCTGCAGGGGTTGATCTTGGAATAACGGGTAGTGTTTGACATAAATCACCTGACATAACAACAACTACACCTTCCATGATAGAATTGTTTCTACGAAAGTCTTGTAGCAGTCTTTCCATTACTTCCAGAGCCCTCTAGTGTGACATAGTGTATTTATCCCAAATGATGGCACTGCACTTTTAAAGCAGTTTGGCCTGTTCTGATCTCTTGGCAATGTTACACACTGGGATGTCACTGTGAGACAGGTTAAGCGGTAGCTTGAATGTTAAATGTGCCATCCTATCGCCAGTTAAAAGTCAACTGCAATTACAGAAGATGCCACTGCAAGTGCACTCTTTTGTTGTTGTCAAAATTTTGGCAGGAGCTAATTGATTAAAAATGTGTTTCCTCTTCCACCTGGAGCATCTGGGAAGAAAATCCCACTTTTGTTGGTTGCAATGATAAAATGTGGTTGTCGGTGTCTCTTTGGTCTGCTACCAACCGTGGCTTGTTGTGAGAGAGGCTAGGGTCACACATAAGCCCTTGGTCCGTTTTTGGCTTCACTTTTGTCATTTTTTTTTCTAAGTCTAAAAACTGACAGAAAAACGGATTGGGTGTAATAAACACCCTGTCCGTTTTTTTCTGGACCTCAAAACATTGCTCTGTCCGTTTTTGAGGCAAAAACGTTGCTCGCAAGGTTTTTGGCATCAGTTAAAAAACACATGCGTTTTTTTAACATGGGGCCCTATGGGGAACACATGCGTTAACGCATGGCACATATAGGCACATGCGTTAACGCATATGCGTTTTTAATGAAAAAAAATGAAAAAATGACTAAGTCCAAAAACGTTCAGAGGTGCAGGAGGCTCAAAAAGCACTCCAAAAAAAATGGATTGGTCATGGAAATCACTTCCAAAAACGGATTTCTATGTGTGACCCCAGCCAGACAATTGCTTGCGAGTTCATCAATGTTATAGTTTGTTTCTATGAAAATCTCCCTGCACATTTAGTGTACTTCCTGATTTCTTATTGAATTAGGCATGCCAAGCAGCTGTAATGCTTTTCCAGACATTTTAAAAATGTTTTCAGTGAAGTTGATAAGTTGTTGAGGATTTTCTTTTTTTTTCCTACATGAGGATGTCCTCACCAGGGGCAGATTATAATGAGGGTAATCTGGGAGGCCCATGGCCAAATTGGCCTCATTATAATGTTGAATGTAGCAACACATACTCACCTCAGTCATGTTCCCCCAGTACAGATTTGTCATGGGTAACTAATAGTGCACCATTCTGCACCATCACTCAGCATCTTCACAGCATGAGGTCCGAGTAGAGACCGAACTCTATCAGCAACATCTGCTGGTGGAAGAAGGAACTACTTATAGGCTAGGGACATGAACAACTGAATAACCTGACACACACCCTCACCTGAATAGCCGCAATAGATCATACAAAGCAGCAGCTTCTGACATTAAATCTAAAGTTATCAACAGGAATTAAACATAATTAATAACTGCAGAATAGTTCAAGAAGACTGCAGAACAGACTGCATGTGACAGTACCTGCCTTTATGAGGGGCCTCTGGACCCTAAACCAGACACATTGGGAAGAGGTCCACATCTTCCAAGTGTTGATTTAGGAAAGGTGTTCGAGAATATTAAACACTAGGGGTAGTTTGAGTTGGAATAGCATAGGGTTGAACATGGCTGAAACCCTAAATGGACCAATAACTCCAAAACTAGGTGCCCCAGCTGCAAATCTCCACCTGACGTGTTTAGACAACAACCTCACAAAGTCATTCACTCTCAAGTCTGGACCTGAACGTTTATTGACCTACATCCAATCACAGCCAGAGTATACTACCTTAGGAATGCAAACAACAGAGGCTTCTCCCCAAGCCCCATGACTCCCTCCATTGGGTGTGCACAATAGGAGTAACCACCCTTCCATAGTCCCTCTTTCTAGGACGACGTCTAGATCTGTCATTAGCCTGAGGCATAGGTTGAGCTTTGACACCTTTCTTTGGTACTCATAACTACCTCAGCTGGTGATGTGTAGGTGTAACCAACATGGCAGAGATAGTCGTACCCAGGCAATTCCCCTCACAATATTACCCCAACTAACTACCTCTCTGGTTTGCTAGTTGATCACTGGATTATGTTTATTCAGTCAAGGAAAGCCCAAAACAATGGAAGTAGGTAGATTCTCCAAAATGTGACAGGATAGGAACTCCTTGTTAAGAGTCCCTATGCACAAGTTCACATTATGCAATACCTGGGAAAGAATCTTCTGGCTGAGAGGAGCTGAGTAATTTCCCAGAAATGGGAATGGGTCTCGGTAATGCATTACAGACAAGGCCATGGCTCTGAGCAAAGTGAGGATCACATCAGATTGACTCCCATTCTGCTTCAGCTAGCACGGCACAGTTTCAGTCTTACTATCTACCAGCACCTTGGCAAACAATGAAAATGGAGATCTTGTAAGGGTGGCTTCACATTTGCGTTCGCCACCGCTGCGTGTTGCGGCGGGTGAACGCAAGCCACAGCACAAGGTCAGAGTAGAGACAACTCTAGCAGTAACATCTGCTGGTAGAAGAGAAAATGACCCATGCAGGGGTCTTTGGGAACTCGGTACCTGGGCGTTAGTGCTGGGGAGTGATGTCTCTATGGCTGGTGCCCAGGCCCGTAACCCTAGGGGTCACTGGGTAAAAGAAGAAAATAAAAGTCTTAAGTCTCATGACGCCACCTGCAGTTTCTGGTGATCTCACCAGCGCCGCTGTCAGACTGCTGGGGATGGTGGTATTGCAGCCAGTTGATAACGCTCCCTGCAGGAAGAGCAGGGTCCCCGGGGCAGTGCTGCTGCTGAGCTGGTCAATATGGCAGCAGCTACTTTTTAGCTTAACAAAATAAAACACTGGAGGCTTGCTGACTCTGTACGGGTACTTTACTGGCAACAGTGCACGGTTCACTCAGTTTACAGTCACGCAGTCTTTACAGGTAGCTGACCGCATAGTCACTGGAGGGTACAAAGTCTCTCTGAGGCTCCCCAAGTGTTCCTTCAGCTACGTTCACTGTCTGTGTCTTTCTTGCACCTCCTTTCTATCTGTGTGCTGCCCTGTACAAACCCACTTCCTACTAGGCCCGTCGGGTGTGATGAGTAGTGATGAACCACCACCTAATGTTCGAATTTGGTTCGATTCGTCGAATTAGGGATTTGTTTGTCGAATGTTAGTCGAACACCGCGAACCCCATTGAAATCAATGGCAGGCTACATCAAACACATAGAAAACACCTTCAAAGGTCTCCAAAGGCTGCCAAACTACTCAGAATGGACAACAAACACCAGAAAAAGTGACAACAATCCAAATACAGTACAAATAGTCAGAGGCAAAGTGGCATTAGTTATCTACATTAAGTGAAAAGAGGTGGAAGAGTAAAAGGAGGATGAGACACAGGTATGGGCATTTCACACCCTTCTTAAATCATGTAAAACATAGCAAGGGGACTCCAACAGGAATCCTCATTCTTTTCAAAGGGTCACACCTACAGCAAAATGGCATCAATTGTCCCAGACCAAAAATTGTTGAATGGCCAGCCTTCATGCATGGCACAGTTTTGTGGAGTACTACACTAAATAATAGAGAGGTAGACCAGAGACCTGTTTGGGCCTAGTAGGCTGGATAAACTCAAAGCTCGTGCAAGTGTTCCCATCAAAGTTATGCCCCACAACACACAGGTGTCCATCAGTTTTATGGATAAGTGACTTGATTAGGCCTAGCGGACAGGGGAAATTGACCAAACAATGCTTTTAAGCACCCAAAAATGGTGGATGTAAATACAGCTAATTTGTTCATCATTGGTACGATGGACAAAAAGGTTGAATATTCAGAAACAGGGGCAGGAGTGTCAAGGTTAAGTATTGAGCTCAGAGGACCCTACTCAAGTCAAGCAACAAACAGCAAGGAGACCCCAACAACAGTCTCCATTTTTTTTATAAAATTAGGAACAGCCACCACTTAAGTGGCATCAATTGCCCCAGTGTAAAAATATGGAATTGTGGAGTTGAGTGCAGCACATTGTAAAGTACACAACCGTTTAGTCTCCCCAGGCTGACACAGGAGTGGCAAAGTAACTGCGGATCCATGACTTGTTCATTTTGGTAAACGTTAGTCTGTCTACTCCAAGGGTCTCAAACTCCAGGCCTCGAGGGCCGCACACAGTGCAGGTTTTCAGGATTTCCTTAGAATTTGACAGTTGGTCATTTGATTACCAACTGTCAAATCCTATGGAAACCTGAAAACCTGCACTGTGTGCGGCCTTCGAGGCCTGGAGTTTGAGACCCCTGGTCTACACTGTCATTGGACTGACGCGTGAGCTTATCCGTCAGCACACTACCAGCAGAGCTGAAGTCACGTTCAGAGAGAACGATCGCTGCGAGGCACGACAAAAATCTCCAAGGCATGAGTGGCAAGCTCAAGCCATTTTTCCAGTTTGGAAGCCCAAAATGAACAAGCGTCTAGTTGCCCAGTCATGGCATCGATATTGAGCTGTAGATACTCCTGTACCATCCTCTCTAGGCGTTCACTATGTGTCAGACTTGTACTCTCTTCTGGCATTGCAAAGGATGGTGTAAAAAAATTGGTGAAACAATTTCACAAAATTGCTGTTACTAGATAGACTGTTACTGTTAACGTTTGAGTGATGATGACGACTCCATGTTCCCAGGGTTGGAAAGTTAGAACTGCGATATTCACTATGTGCTCCATTGGTGTTTTGGGGAAAAGCAGATCTAAGATTAAGTAGAAGTTTTTGTTGATACTCCTGCATGCGTGAATCCCTTTCCAGGGCAGGAATCATTTGGCCAAATTTACTCTTGTACTTGGGATCTAAGAGTCGGTATTATTCGGATTCTAACAATCCAAGGATCATGTTGCAGGTAGTGCAGCAAGAAGGCGCTCATGTGTCTTGTGCATCCAGGAGGACCAAGTCCTTGTTGTCTTGGTGGCGGCTAGGTAATATTCACATTTACGTCATCTGCTCTCTCACCCAAACCTCGCACAACAGAAATGTGATCCAGATCTCCCTCATCTGCTGAGTCTTCCATGCCCATCGCCTCTTCGTACTCCATTTCTTCCTCAGCTCCTGCACCTTCATCAACAGTTTGGCTGCTACCATGCGCCCTCGTTAATCCCTCTCGCCCACCCTCCCTTGCCAGCCACCTTGGTGCTGCCGACCGTCTGGACCTTTGAGATCTTGTTATCCCTTCCGCATGCGCCTCCTCCTGTACTTCCTCCCCTTTCTCTTGGCCCACCACCTGACTCCGAATACCAGTTAAAGTATGCTCCATGTTGATAATGGCATTGTCAGCGCTAAACATCTTAGTAGCCATTTCAAAACTCTGCATAAGGGTGCAGACGTTCTTGATCTGAGACCACTCCAGCAGCGTGATTTGCCCCACCTCTGGATCGCGTTGGCCCAGGCTATATATCATACAATCCTGCACCAGTGTTCGCCGCTGCTGCCACAGGCTCTGCAACATGTGCAGAGTGGAATTCCATAGTGTCGGCACATCGCATTTCAGTCGGTGAACTGGCAGGCCGAACGACTTCTTTAGAGATGCAAGTCGTTGAGCTGTGGGATGCGAACGGTGGAAGTGAGCACACAGTGACTGTGCCCTGTGCATAAGCGCATCTAGCCTGGGATAGTGGGCTAGAAACTGCTGGACCACTAGGTTCAAGACGTGAGCCACACAAGGCACATGTGTGGCACCCCTGCAGGGGATTGCAACAGGATGCACCGGTGAAAGCAGGGAATTACACCTTGTTTCACACAGCACACAACACCTTCCACCCCAGACCTGAATTGGGAGCTCTACTGGCTGCCTTAACCCAGTTCCCTTTAAAAGATCCAGGCCTGAGGGGAGGAGTCAGTTAGTCCCAGGAGTTAGCTTCAGTTAGTCAGGCAGTGGAGAGAGCTGGAGTGAGGAGCTGGTCGCTGGGAAAGATCTAGGCCCAGGACCAGAGAACACTGACCCAGCTGTGCTGCACCCTTGGGAGAGGGTAGGAGGCCAGAGGAGGAAGCAGGGAATTAAAGAAGGGAACAAACGCGCACCCAGAGCTCGGGTACTCGGCTCTCGGGCTCGGTTGCAGTCTGGGATGTCACGGGTGGCTGCCCGAGGCTGTGGCCCTGGTGGTCAATGAAAAAGTGGGGTTGAAAATAAAGCATATACAATGTCGTGACGCCACCTGCAGTATCTCGTGGTGCTCACCACCACCGCCACAGTCCTCCAGTGGTCGATGGTATTGCGGCTTGGATGGATTAGTTCCCCGCATGCGGAACTGGACCGCCGGGGCAGGGATGCTGTAAGAAAGCAGTTTATAAAGGAAAGGACGTAGCAGAGTCAGGACTTCACTTCACCGGGTACTTTACTGAAAACTTCTCCAAAGTCATTACAGTTCAGCAAGATGTTACAATGGCAAATGCTGCGGATGCTGCAAGCAGAATTTCTGGCTATTAGATGGATCCCTCCTTGTGTACCTTTCTTGTTCCTTTCTTTCCTTGCCTCCCAGTGGCGGTGAAGTCTGACTCTTATAGATCATCTGACATTCTGCTGCTTTTCTAGTCTCCTCTCCCTTGCACCCGTCAGGTGAATCTTTTACTGTCCTTCGCAGGATCCAACTGCAGAATTGCTTCCCCTCTTGTGGACTCTTTGGGAGTCGGGGCCGCATCTGTAATATCCCCGATCATCGGATTCTCTACGAGCCGTATAGGAATTCACAGTTGCGGGATCCGGTACTCGGTTACTTCCTTTGGGGCAAACCTTCAGGTTACTTACTTCCCCACTAGAGTGAACTTCCTTGCTTGGTTACTTGCTCTCTTTCTTGCTTTCTGTGATCTGTACTTCAGCTTTTCTGGGCCCCTCAGCCAAGGAGATCCTCCTTGTTCCCTCAGGCTGGCTGACTGGCTCCTTCTCACTCCTCGCTACTCCTCCAACCGACTAACTAACTCTAGTTCCCCCTAGAGGCCACTATATCTCCTCCCGGAGTCCCTCCCACCTACTATTCTAGTGTGTGGGTGTTAGCTCTAGGGTTCTACCTAGTGACCATAGTTCCACTTGCAGTGGGGTGACTACACCGCTTTTCTGGGTGTAGTACCCCTTTAGTGGCACCTACATGGTGGAGCGCCACAGAACCAGTCAAGGTTTCCTTGTAGTACACCCAGACACCGGAGGCCGACACTGCCAGCATCCACTGCAGCAGTAAAAACCTGGAAGAACCAGGAGGAGTTAACCCCTGAAGAAAGTACAGTAAGAGACACTTAAAACTGACCAAGTACAGGACCAGGGGCCATAGGAGGAATAGGGACCCCGCAGAAGGACCTCATTGTCAGTTTAGAGCAAAGCCCTGAGAGGGAGAAGGAGCGGTGGGTTCAGTCACAGGCAGGACTTACCCCAAACCACAGAGCACAGAGACAGAGGAGGCCTCACAATGTTCTAAGGTGGAAGTCCCAAGTTGCACCGGGGACCTGGTTATTTCTCTGGACTGTACCTGTTACCCTGTCACCAGTAAAAGGTACCGAAACAAAGATCACTGTGTGTGCGTGTGCCTGCTTAAACGCCGCTATTCACTAAAATGACTGCAGAGACGTGACTACTACTCCCCTCATCCATCCCCGCTGCCCTGAGGTAAAGCTCCACCTGTGGGGAGCTGCACCACACTCTGCTGCACCCACTATCACCTCAGCGGCTGGCTGCAGCGCTGGTATACCCATTACAGGTACTACAGGTGGCATCACGTTACCAATCCTCTTATCCCCCACCATTCCCCGCCACTGAGGGTCAAGGGCACGTGACCGGGGACCGACCAGCCATGATCCCCCATCAAAGTCGCCATCAGCCCCGGTACCCGAGTACCCCCTTCCCTGTCGACCGCCTCACATGTGTCACCTTGCCCCGGCGAAGGGCCGCACAAAGGTTTGCAGCATTGTCGCACATGGCCTTCCTTGGCTGCAGGTTCAGTGGAGACAACCATTCATTAAACTCTATCTCCAGAGCTGACCAAAACTCCTCAGCTGTGTTACTCACATTTCCCAGACATTTTAATGTAAACACCGCCTGATTGCGTTAAGCCCTGCTGCCAGCATAGTAAGGAGGTGTGCTGGATTCCGTCTGAGCAGTTTGAACGCGGGTCATACTACCAGACAGGCTTTGGGTGCAGGTGGAGGACCTAGAAGAGGTGGAGGAGGCAGAAGCAGTGGAGGAACATCTGGATACAGAGGTGTGACACACAACCTGTGGGGATGGCAAGACTTGTGGAGCAGCCCCTTCTCCTGCTGTCACCATAGTCACCCAGTGCCCAGTCAGCGACATGTAACGTACCTGTCCATGCTTACTCGTCCAAGTGTCAGTGGTGAAATTCACCCTGTCACACACAGAGTCTCTCAAGGAAGCCGTGATGTTGTGGGTGACATGCTGGTGTAGCGCAGACACAGCTTTCTTTGAGAAGTAGTGGCGACTGGGCATCTGGTGCTGGGGGATTGCGACGGACATAAGGTCTCAAAAATCCGCTGTTTCCATCAGACTGAAAGGCAGCATTTCTGTAACCAACAGCTTGCAGATGGTGAAATTCAATCTCTTAGCTTTGGCATAGGTAGGAGGAAATGGTCTTTTACTTGTCCACATCTGAGGGACCGAGGGCTGGCTGCTGTGCTGAGACAGGGTTGAGTAGGGTGTCCCAGACAAACTGATGGTCTGTGAGGGAGATGCAGGTGGACTTATTACGTCGCATTCATGAAAAGGTGGTGCTATCGATGTCTGACAGCGCTCAACACCAGCAGGTGTTTCCACTTCAAAAACAGCTGATGACCTGTCAATCACACTGGATGTTGCGGGTAAAGAGGTGGAAGTTCTGCGTCCGAAAGCCTGTCTGACAGCTGTCTCCACAGTCACCTATGATGAAGTGGCAGATGAACTTGATGGGGCAGAAGGTGCTTGGCCAGGCCCGCTACACCACATTGTAGCACAGTGAGCTTCCCACTGTGACTTATGCTTCATGTCCATGTGACTGTTTATGCATGAAGTACTCAAACTATTGATTTTTTTACCTCTACTCAGTTTTTGTTTACAAATTTGGCAGATAACATGAGTTGGGTCATCTTTTGCGATCTGAAAAAAGGCCCAGGCTAGGCAAGGCTTTGCATCAATGCAACCTGCAGAGCCACCACGACTTCTGCACAGAGGCCAAGTTGTGGCTGGGATGCAGTTGTTGACGTGCTTCCAGGACTCCGTCTCCGTCCAGGAAGCCGCAACCTAACCTCGTCACTAGCATCCTCCTCCGCCCCCTCCTCTGCTGAGCTCATCAACTGCCTGCCTGTGGGTTGACAGTAAGTGGAATCTACAACCTCATCATCAGCCTGTGTGTTCTCACACTCGTCATCCTGAGAGCGAACCTCTTCCTGCCCTGAGCGTAAAGTCAAGTTGTCAGTACAATGAGGTATCTAAGTCTCCTCATCATCTGCCTCATTGTCTTCACCAACAGGGGTTACAGTTTGGGAATGAGGGTCTACATTATGCTCGGACCCTTGTTCATCTGGGCCTGTATCTGACTCACAAAGATTTTGGGCATCGGTGCAGATCTTTTCCTCGTCTTCACTCAATGAAGCTTTGGAGCAGACCTCTGATTCCCAGGCTAAGTATGAGTGAGCAGCTCTGCAGACTCACCCATCTATGTTTCCCCATAGTCAATAGAGCGGCTGGAGACTTGTGAGCTGTGAGGAAGCAAGTGCGATTGGGGCGACACCTGTGAGGACTGGAGTGCCACACACTGCTACTAGCCAATATGGATTGACTGGGCTAGATGCAGTAAAAAATGCCTATTACAGACAGGCGGTGTAGCTTTCTTCACAACAGTGCTACACCAATGCCTGTCACACTGCTAGTAGCCACAAAGTATTTACTGGGCTGGATTTTGCCAGATGCTGTAAAAAACACTTGCACAGCACTGGAACAGACCTGCCTGGCAAAAAATGCTTTTAAGCCCTCAAAAGGGCTGTTCTTCAAAGTAGTCCCTAAACCTATCAACTATCTCTCTATCTAACTTGCAATTGAATCGATATCTACCTAACTAGCTTGGTCTGTATTTCACACAGCAACACCACCAGTGGTGCCATCTGACACTGAGCTGCAGCACTGAGAAAATGGCGAGCAGGGTAAAATGGCCAGGTTTTATATGGCAAGGGCATGTGACATGCCCAGCCAATGACACAAACCCTTGTGTTAAAAAAAAGTGCAGTTTCCTCTATCGTGCTGATAGGCTGACACACCGGACCATCCACAGTAAGCAAGCGGCAAAGAGAAAAAAAAATAGAGATCTGCATTATTTGAGCAGACACGTCCCGCCTGATATTTATTCCTAGACACTGAAACTCATAATTACGTTAACCAAAAGCATTACTGTGAAACGTCAGTAACGTTTTTGGTGAACGAAGCATTATTGAATAGATACTCGAATTACCGGATTTTTAGCAAATTGCGCAAATTCGTCGAATGACTGGAACATAGCCCAAAACAGGTTGAATTTGAAATTGGCAAACAATTCTAATCGAACATCGCTTATCTCTAGTGATGAGGTAACCCCTTCTTCTCTAAGGGGGCTCAACCCAGTTTAAGGATGCCTGGTGGGGCTGCACATTGTGGGCGAGGTCGGGGCTGCTTGGAGACCTGTGACCCACCGGTATTGGCCGCTCAGGGTTGGACTCGACTACACCGCGACTCGGAGCCGGTACCCGTTATGAACCGGGATTCCCCCAGACCATTTACTCGGACACTCTAGCACTGGGTCTCCACTTTCTGTCTGGGTTGTCACTCCTTTTCGGGCACCCTCCCTGTGGTGTCCCTCTAGGACTTGTTCCTTGCTACTTTCCTCAGACTAGACTCAATCCGTCTGTGTGTCTCCCACTCCTTGTACCCTAACACGCCTCCCACCGGGACCAGTTATCCTGGTGACGGGTTAGCTGATTGGTCCCCTAGTCTAGGTCTAGGGATGCTGGGAAGAGATCCTCAGTTCGACATTATCCCCTCCAATGTCGGGGATACCGCACACTTTGTTTTGGGTAAAGTACCCCTACTGTGGTGCACTGACCAGTGGGGCGCCACAGGAACTATTTAAAGGCCAGGGGCATGGACAATTACATAACCTGATACACCCTCACCTGAAGAGCCACAATAGACCATAGAAAGCTTATCAATAGGAATTAAATATATTTAATCACTGCAGAGCAGTTCAAGGGGGCTGCAGCGCAGGCTACATGTCACAAGATATCCCATCAAGGAGCTTTTCTAGAACTACTCTGCGGGAAACTCGGGGAAGCAGCACAGCTCAGGGAAGCTCCTGTCTCCTGTGTGATGATGTCATCAGCCAGCGCCAGCATGTTCATGCAAGCATCAAGAGGACGTGGAGACAAGCGGATTGGAGCAGAGCAACGGGGGCACAGGAGTGAAGCGAGTGTGTGTTTTTATTTTTCTTATATGTGAGTGCTCAAAGTGTATACAGGGGCTAATTGGGGCACAGGTTCCAATACAAGGGCTATGTGTGGGCTCCTGGTGTAATACATGGGCTATGTCGGGCAGATGGCCTAATACAGGGGCTAAGTAAGGCACTGGCTGCAAGTGTAATGCAGGGGCTATGTGTGAGCTTCTAGCATAATACAGGGGCCATGTGTAGCTACAGGCTGTAATACAAGGGCCATATGTGGTCCCAGGATGTAATACAGGGGCTATGTGAGGCACAGGCTGTAAGTGTATACAGTGTAATACCGGGGCTATATGTGGGCTCCTGGTGTAATAAATGAGCTGTTCATGGCCTACTGTTGTATAAATGGGGATGTACACTGCCTCCTGCTGTATACTGGGGATCATGTATGGCATCCTGCTGTATACTGGGGGCTAAGTGTGGCCTCTTGCTGTTTACAGATGGCTATCATGTGGGCCGTGTGTGGCATCCTGTTGTATACTGAGGGTTGTGTGCAGCCTCCTGCTGTATAATGGGGGCTGTGTGCAGCTTCCTGCTGGATACTGGGCGCTGTTTGTGGCCTCCTTTTGTATACTGGAAGTTATTTGTGGCCTCCTGCTGTAATAAATGGGCTGTTCATGGCCTTCTGCTGTATACTGGGGATCATGTATGGCATCCTGCTGTATACTGGGGGCTAAGTGTGGCCCCTTGCTGTTTACAGGTGGCTGTGTGCAGCCTCCTGCTGTATACTGGGGACTTTGTGCAGCCCCCTTCTGTATAATGGAGACTAGGGGGCTTTTGCACACTTCTATTATTCTTCTTTTGCCTTAACAGATCTGTCCCCGTGTGCTAAATATGTGACCTATCATATGATCTATCATAAGGTCCCGTTACACAGCACGACGTTGGAACGATGTCGGCAAGAATCTCGTGGGCACACGGTCGTTGCAGACATCATTTTGACATCGTTGGTGAGATGTCACACGTCTAGATATCATGGACAACTCACCAACGATGTTGTGAGCAGGTATCATTCGCAAACCCTGTGAACGATCCCTGCTTATTACTGTGAATGGGCGAAATTGTCCACGACATCGTTATCGCGGTGTCACACACAATGATATACGAGGTTGGCTGATCGTTGATCATGTGGTTCTCAAACCTGCGATCAGCGATCCAAGGATCTATCATTACAACTTGGTAGAGTCACACGCAACGAGATCGCATGAAGTCACTGGTACGCCTCCAAACCCGTGACGTATCAGTGATGTCGTTAACGATGTCGTGCCGTGTAACGGGCCCTATAATTTGATCATGTGACATGTCACATTGTACATGGGGTTCTTCTAAACATTGCAGAGCCCGGGCTGCTCTTAATCCAGCCCCTGGTTCTCATTGAGATCAGTTTTGGTATTTTGTCCAAATCTCCAGGGACTTTGAAAGGTAACAGTTATTAGAAGAATAGCAAAGAAGTGTCTTATTTGCTTTGGGGTTTGCGCAGCTGCTGATTCACTGAGAGTCATATCCCACTGTACATGAAAAATAAAAACATACAGAGAGACACCCTTGTGTGTACCTGGTAGTCTAATGGGGATTTTTTGTGAGAATGGGGTTGTGAGATCACTAACCTTTCGTGGTTGTGCACGAAAAGTTACCCGTCAAAACATGTTGTCAGAGCCAAATTGTCAAATAAAGAAGTGTTACCAAAAGAATACTTTCTGCCTGGATGCTGGATTCATGCCCTATACCAGAAAAACGCACACTTACCACATTCACCATTGATATCCCACTGTACGTAATTTTCCAGAAGTCTTTGGCAAAGTTTGCTGAATGTTTCATAGACATGCATAAGCTGTGTTAAAATAAGAATGTCCTTCGTTGCCTATAGCAACCAATCAGAAGCTGAACTGTGATTGGTTGCTATAGGCCACCAGATAAATATCCAGGCTAACTGTCAAAGCAGCTAAGGTAGTATCTATTACCTCACACATACAAACAGTAAATGAGCCTTTCTTTTAGCGAATGAATGTAAATATGGGGTTACATTTTCCCCTCAAAACACCTCAAATGAGGTGACTACACAAACACTTGTGATTGTAAATGCGAGGATACGGATTCCTTTAGCGGGTATACACACATGACTACATACTCTCAACTATATATACAAAGTATAATATATATAAATATATATACAGTTGTGGCCAAATGTACTGACACCCCTGCAATTCTGTCAGATAATACTCAGTTTCTTCCTGAAAATGATTGCAATCACAAATTCTTTGGTATTATTATCTTCATTTAATTTATCTTCAATGAAAAAACACAAAAAGAATTGTCCTAAAGCCCAAATTGGATATAATTCCACATAAAACATAAAAAAGGGGGTGGGCAAAAGTATTGGTACTGTTAGAAAAATCATGTGATGCTACTCTAATTTGTGTAATTAACAACACCTGTAACTTACCTGTGGCACCTAACAGGTGTTGGCAATAACTAAATCACACTTGCAGCCAGTTGACATGGATTAAAGTTGACCTCTGTCCTATCTCCTTGTGTGTACCACATTGAGCATGGAGAAAAGAAAGAAGACCAAAGAACTGTCTGAGGACTTGAGAAACCAAATTGAGAGGAAGCATGAGCAATCTCAAGGCTACAAGTCCATCACCAAAGACCTTAATGTTCTTGTGTATACCATGCGCAGTGTCATCAAGAAGTATAAAGCCCGTGATACTGTGGCTAACCTCCCTGGATGTGGGCGGAAAAGAAAAATTGACGAGAGATTTCAACGCAAGATGGTGCGGATGGTAGATAAAGAACCTCGACTAACATCCAAACAAGTTCAAGCTGTTCTGCAGTCCGAAGGTGCAACAGTGTCAACCCGTACTATCCGTCGGTGTCTGAATAAAAAAGGACTTTATGGTAGGATACCAAGGAAGACCCCACTTCTTACCCCGAGACATAAAAAAGCCAGGCTGGAGTTTGCAAAAACTTACCTGAGAAAGCCTTCAACGTTTTGGAAGAATGTTCTCTGGTCAGATGAGTAGGGCTTTTTGGTTAAAGGCATCTACATAGAGTTTACAGGAGAAAAAAAGAGGCATTCAAGGAAAAGAACACGGCCCCTACAGTGAAACATGGCGGAGGTTCCCTGATGTTTTGGGGTTGCTTTGCTGCCTCTGGCACTGGACTGCTTGACCGTGTGCATGGCATTATGAAGTCTGAAGACTACCAACAAATTTTGCAGAATAATGTAGGGCCCAGTGTGAGAAAGCTGGGTCTCCCTCAGAGGTCATGGGTCTTCCAGCAAGACAATGACCCAAAACACACTTCAAAAGCACTAGAAAATGGTTTGAGAGAAAGCACTGGAGACTTCTAAGGTGGCCAGCAATGAGTCAAGACCTGAATCCCATAGAACACCTGTGGAGAGATCTAAAAATGGCAGTTTGGAGAAGGCACCCTTCAAATATCAGGGACCTGGAGCAGTTTGCCAAAGAAGAATGGTCTAAAATTCCAGCAGAGCATTGTAAGAAACTCATTGATGGTTACCGGAAGCGGTTGATCACAGTTATTTTGGCTAAAGGTTGTGCAACCAAGTATTAGGCTGAGGGTGCCAATACTTTTCTCTGGCCCATTTTTGGAGTTTTGTGTGAAATGATCAATGTTTTGCTTTTGGCTTCATTCTCTTTTGTGTTTTTTCATTGAAGACAAATTAAATGAAGATAATAATACCAAAGAATTTGTGAATGCAACCATTTTCAGGAAGAAACTGAGTATTATCTGACAGAATTGCAGGGGTGTCAATACTTTTGGCCACAACTGTATATACACATATATATATTGGTAAAAAATGAAGAAAAGCTGCACTCACCAAAGAAGATGCAAGACGGTCCTTTATTGGAGTTGCCAAGACATAGTGCAGGGAGGGGGGAGACCAAAGTGACTACGGCACCGTTTCGGGCTCTCGCCCTTCAATGGGTCACAGGTGACCGGTGGTGCCTGCTCCTACCTTATATAGGTGGAGCTGGACCACCCTCATGACGTCACAACCGGCCAATCATAATAAAAACACAAGTGCAAATGTTAAAAACAAAACACAATTAACAGAGAACAACACAAGGACAATCATCAGTTATTGTATATACAAATGTCAACATTAAATATGCGTAATCACATGCTTACACATTGCAGAGCAGTGAACTACAGCGGCGGTGTCCGAGAGCACCAAGACTTCCGGGTCACGTGAGCGCGTCAGGTGACTAGGTTACATGACCGCGAGGGGAAGAAGCGTGATTGGTAGACGCTCCCCAGTCTAGCTGCGCATGTGCACGGTAACTATAGCAACAAACCAAGTGTTGCTTAATTTAATGATTCAATTAGGGAGAGAAAAAAAGCCAATCAAGCATACAGCAGATGCCAAAAAGAGCGTATGGCACGATTCCAGTAAGCAGTTTACACTCAACACAGAGAAATGCCCATGATTGCAAGGAATCAAAAGCTGTCACAAAGAAGTGCAGCAACTCACATATATATATTCTACTATATAATTGCCTTATCGTGTCTGTCTGTAATGGAAATCTCTCGTCGCTGATTGGTCGCTCCAGCTGCCCACACTAATCAGCAATGCGGGATTTCTGTTACAGAGAAATAGCTACAGGCGCAGTTCGTGGCCATCCTCTCCCTGCCCAGGGCCGGCGTCAGCACCCGGCGCACCTGGGCAAGTGCCGGGGCCCGGACTGCTGGGAGAGGGCCCACAGGGCCGTTTAACGCTATGCACTGCCACACAATGGAGCCCATAGATACCCGCTGTTTACCTTGCCAACCACTGGCAAGTCCGTCCTCATCACGCAGTCCACCCTTGGTGGCAACCATATTGTTGTATATCGACGCTACACTGATGACCTCATATTTCTGTGGGATGGTACTGAGGTTGAGGCTCTATCATTTGTAGAAGAACTTAATACGAATCAATGGGGTTTGTCCTTCACAGCCTCGATTTCTTCCGTGGCCCTCCAGTATTTGGACCTGTTGCTGCAATTTGATGACACAGGGAGGGTGTTTCCGTCAACCTTTTTTAAGTCTGTTGATGTCAACAGCTATTTAAGGTTTGACAGTGGACACCTCCCCAGTTGGATTCTTAATGTACCATATGGCCAATACTGGAGGGTGAGGAAAAATTGCACACGTGATTCTGATTTCAAAATGGAATCTTGGATTTTGAAAAAGAGGTTCCTTGAAAAAGGATATCCGAGGAGACTCCTCCAGGATGCTTTTAACAAGACCAAGTGCCTCACCCAGGAGTCATGTGTCCAAAACGTACTTGACTCCAGATTGTCTAATAATAGATATACAAATTTTGCAAAATGAAGTCTAATAACTACCTTTGGCCAATCTCGGGCTATCATACAAAAACATTTGAATAAATATTGGTTCATATTAAAAGGTGATCCTGTATTATCTAACCACCTTCCTGACAAACCAGTGGTTATTTATAGGAGAAACAGGAATCTGCAGAATTTTGTGGCACCAATAATACGGCTCCAAAGAGAATCATGGTCAAAATGGATAGCAATGATAAATTGGGTTGCTATCAGTGCTATGTCCCAAAGTGCCTCTGTGGTCACGTTGTAGTTGATGGGGCTTTGAATTTTACATCTAGAACAACGGGTGAGGTTTTCCCCATAAAATACAGGATGACCTGCCAATCCACCCACGTGGTCTATCTTTTGGAATGCACGTGCGGCTTCCATTATGTGGGCTGCACTGTGCAAACCATGCACGCGCGCCTCAACAAACACAGGCAAAATATTAGAAACTGATATCAACTACACAGTGTATCGAAACATTTTAATGCCGTGTATCATAGGGATCCTACTAAATTGTCCCTGATCATTATTGACCATATAGAAGGAAAAGAATCGGACCGTATGACTAGACTGATTAGAAAAGAGAGCTACTGTAATTTTAAATTGGGCACTTTAGCACCAGATGGTCATAATCTTACTATCGAGAATGTGGCCAAGCACTAATAATAATATGTTATTGCCTGGCTCTCTTCACAAGAGAGGTATATGAATCTATTAGTGATGAGCGAGTACTAAAATGCTCGGGTGCTCGAAGCTCGGGCCGAGCATCCCGAGATACTCGTGAACTCGGCCCGAGTACCGAGCCCAATGTTATCCTATGGGAGACACGAGTATTTTTATGAAATGACTGCCGGCAGTATGGAAAAACCCTAAAAATGTCACAAAAGTCTCAGAAGAGTGCTCAAATGACATGGCAACACCATAGGGAAGACCCCTGGAAGCATTTCTCACTCAAAAGTCACAGCTGTGAACAATGTTGTCCGAGTTTCACGCCAATTTTAAGAAGTCTCCAGAAAACCTTCCAAAATGACACCAAAATGAATATTTAGGGTGGAAATGTTAAGGGCACATACCCAATAATGAGATACAGCTGGTGTATGTTACTTTTTGTGATTACATGAAAGATTTTACGTGAAAACATTGTGCGGCACTCCGATGACCCTGAGAAGAGACGAACATGAAGCCCTGTCTTGAAATAATGTGCCCATTTTGAGGAACTGGGTCTATTGTAATATCTTCCTTTGCCAGGGCAGTCCAAAATTGGGAGGTTCACCAATGCCCCTGGATACAGACATGCAGGAGGGCCTGTAAACAAGAACTGGGTGTATTGTAGTATAGCCCTTTGGCCAGGGCAGCCAAAAATTGGGAGGTTCAACAATGACCCATGCATACAGACATGTAGTAGGGCCTGTAACCCTCAAGTGGGTGTATTGTAGTATAGCCCTTTGGCCAGGGCAGCCAAAAATTGGGAGGTTCAACAATGACCCATGCATTCAGACATGTAGTAGGGCCTGTAACCCTCAAGTGGGTGTATTGTAGTATAGCCCTTTGGCCAGGGCAGCTAAAAATTGGAAGGTTCAACAATGACCCATGCATTCAGACATGTAGTAGGGCCTGTAACCCTCAAGTGGGTGTATTGTAGTATAGCCCTTTGGTCATGGCAGCCAAAAATTGGGAGGTTCAACAATGACCCATGCATACAGACATGTAGTAGGGCCTGTAACCACCAAGAGGGTGTATTGTAGTATAGTCCTTTGGTCAGGGCAGCCAAAAATTGGGAGGTTCAACAATGACCCATTCATTCAGACATGTAGTAGGGCCTGTAACCCTCAAGTGGGTGTATTGTAGTATAGCCCTTTGGTCAGGGCAGCCAAAAATTGGGAGGTTCAACAATGACCCATGCATACAGACATGTAGTAGGGCCTGTAACCCTCAAGTGGGTGTATTGTAGTATAGGCCTTTGGCCAGGGCAGCCAAAAATTGGGAGGTTGAACAATGACCCATGCATACAGACATGTAGTAGGGCCTGTAACCCTCAAGTGGGTGTATTGTAGTATAGTCCTTTGGTCAGGGCAGCCAAAAATTGGGAGGTTCAACAATGACCCATGCATTCAGACATGTAGTATGGCCTGTAACCCTCAAGTGGGTGTATTGCAGTATAGCCCTTTGGTCAGGGCAGCCAAAAATTGGGAGGTTCAACAATGACCCATGCATACAGACATGTAGTAGGGCCTGTAACCCTCAAGTGGGTGTATTGTAGTATAGCCCTTTGGTCAGGGCAGCCAAAAATTGGGAGGTTCAACAATGACCCATGCATACAGACATGTAGGAGGGCCTGTAACCCTCAAGTGGGTGTATTGTAGTATAGTCCATTGGTCAGGGCAGCCAAAAATTGGGAGGCTCCTCATTGTCCCATGCATACAGACATGTAGTAGGGCCTGTAACCTCAAGTGGGTGTATTGTAGTATAGTCCTTTGGTCAGGGCAGCCAAAAATTGGGAGGTTCAACAATGACCCATGCATACAGACATGTAGTAGGGCCTGTAACCCTCAAGTGGGTGTATTGTAGTATAGGCCTTTGGCCAGGGCAGCCAAAAATTGGGAGGCTCCTCATTGTCCCTGGATAGAGACGTGCAGGAGGGCCTGTAAACAAGAACTGGGTGTATTGTAGTATAGTCCGTTGGCCAGGGCAGCCAAAAATTGGAAGGTTCAACAATGACCCATGCATACAGACATGTAGTAGGGCCTGTAACCCTCAAGTGGGTGTATTGTAGTATAGCCCTTTGGTCAGGGCAGCCAAAAATTGGGAGGTTCAACCATGACCCATGCATACAGACATGTAGTAGGGCCTGTAACCCTCAAGTGGGTGTATTGTAGTATAGTCCTTTGGTCAGGGCAGCCAAAAATTGGGAGGTTCAACAATGACCCATGCATACAGACATGCAGTAGGGCCTGTAAACCTCAAGTGGGTGTATTGTAGTATAGCCCTTTGGCAGGGCAGCCAAAAATTGGGAGGCTCCACATTGTCCCTGGATAGAGACGTGCAGGAGGGCCTCAAAACATTTTCCCATTGAAAAGGAGCGGGTATCCTGTCGTTGTAATGCCCATTCAAAAAGAATGGGCATAAAAATTTACCACTGGGGGTATACCTGAAACAACAGCCTAAGTATTGTAACGGTCATCATGGTGGCACATAAGGAGAAGGAGGAGCAGTCCAGCGATTAGCCAAGGAAGAGGAAGACGACGTGGTGGATGATCCAGTAGCTGACCCAACCTGGCAGGAGGATATGCAGAGCGAGGACAGCAGTGCACAGGGGGAGGGAGGCGTAGCATCCCAACAGGCAGTACGAAGCAGGGTCGGGTCCGCAGGCAGAAGGCAGGGAACCGTTCCCCGGAACAACAACACGACACAAGGTGCCTGTGCAAATGTTAGGACTTCCCGAGTCTGGCAGTATTTTAAGTTGGCTCCAGATGACTCTAAAAAGGCCATTTGCAACACCTGCCATGCCAGCATCAACAGGGGTACGAAAACTAGCAGCCTGACCACCACCAGCATGATCAGACACATGTCAGCCAAGCACCCGACTGTCATATATGATACAGTCTATATAGAGTCTAATGCATGGGTATAATGAGACACATGAGACATACGCTTCTTAAGCAGCTCTTGTATTGCTTCATACAAGTTAGTGCATCAACAGGATAACGTAAATGTAAGTTGCAGAGTGCAACGCAAACAACCAAGGACATCAGAGCATTAAAGCATAGTACAAGTCTCAAGGAAAGCATTCAGAGTCTATTACTTCCCTGTCAGATGTTGCTGGCAAACAGGAGGATTCTGTGTCCATAAATGATTCCAGGCAGAGTGAATCCAGGCTTCAGAGAGCAAGTCACAGACAGATTGCAGACCTGATTCAGGAGCACAGGTAAATCATCTGAAACTGATTAAAAGGGCAATTGGCAAGAAACCGGGCAGGGACATCAAAGCTGAGGACTCCATATTGTTTGAGGGCAAAAGTCAATGCACAGGACAGGAAACACGATGGCCGACAAAATACACTAAATACAAACATAACAACAGATATAGCAAAAAAGACTGAAAACCTTACACCGACTTTGTGGGAAGTACAACAGAGTCGAGGAGCGGTGCTTGCTGATGTCACTGCTACGTCTTCGCATGTTGTGCGTGCGAGCCAATCCCCTGTACATGCTGGCCGCGAACAAGCCTCCGGCCCTGCACCTGAAGTTGCCCAGGCACAAATAACACCACCATCAAGCACGTCTTTGTCCCAGCGCAGCGTTCAATTCAGCAAACCTTTGAACGCAGGCGCAAATACGCTGCCAACGCCCAGGGTCGGACTGGGGTGTCTGGGGCCCACCAGGGAAATTGATTTCAGGGGCCCACCCACCCTTCAGCTATATGTAAATACCTGGTAGCTGTTATTATACACATTATATTGGTGAATTCAAAAAGGGGTTCACCCTCCAAATAATTAGGCCCTCCAATACACAAGAATTCCAATTACAAAACCCAGGAGTCAGGCCACATCAATCAATATTGTCATTTTTTATTAAATGTTATCATCACAAGGCACGGTAAAAACGGAGATATACAAGATATACAGACCAGGAATAACCCACTTGGTACAATCATTCAATATAGAAAAAGTCTACATCCTGTTTCACATGCATAGTGCATAAGGCTAAACAACCCATCATCATAAGCCTCGGAGTAGGCAAAAGGACACCAAAGCAATATATACTGGCCAGTGCCAAATACACCAAGGGGTTAAGATGTAATTACCTGTCTGTATAGCCCCCCTAACGCGCGTTTCGCGTTAGCTTCATCTGAGGACGAAGCTAACGCGAAACGCGCGTTAGGGGGGCTATACAGACAGGTAATTACATCTTAACCCCTTGGTGTATTTGGCACTGGCCAGTATATATTGCTTTGGTGTCCTTTTGCCTACTCCGAGGCTTATGATGATGGGTTGTTTAGCCTTATGCACTATGCATGTGAAACAGGATGTAGACTTTTTCTATATTGAATGATTGTACCAAGTGGGTTATTCCTGGTCTGTATATCTTGTATATCTCCGTTTTTACCGTGTCTTGTGATGATAACATTTAATAAAAAATGACAATATTGATTGATGTGGCCTGACTCCTGGGTTTTGTAATTGGAATTCTTCTCCATTATATTGGTGGTTCCTGCACATCACTCTGCGCTCAGCAGAACTGCGATGTACAGTTATTGTACTTTATATTAAAGAGATTCTTTGGTGAAAACAAGTTACCAGTGATCCACAGGTTCAATAGATGATCACTTATTTATTGGTGGAATCCGACCTGTGGAAACCGTATCATCAGAAGAATGTGGGACTTATATCCCAATTATTAAAGGGGTTTTCCCATAAACAAAATTAATTTTAAAGTTCATTTTAATCAATAGATTTTGGAATAATAATTTCCATAATTTGAGGTGTTTAAAAATAATGTTCCTATGTCGAGAGAATCACTGTACGGTCAGACACATCCATTACACAGTACACAGCAGGGACACATATATAAGTTTATCTCAGCCCAGGAACATTTTCTTTTAAACACATCCAATTGTGGAAATTATTATCATTACAGGGTCTACTTATTATTAAGATGAACTTTAAATTAACCTTGTTCATGGGAAAGGCCTTTAAAATGCAGCGGCTGGTAATGATGTAAGTATTGCGCATGCGTGAGGTGTACTTTACCGCAGCTCATCACATGAGCTGCCGTAAAGTATACCTCACGCATGGCAATGCGCAGCTTGAGGTCTGTCGATACACAGAAAGGGTGTATCGACGTCAGCAGCGCCTGAAATGACGCGATTAGCATCATATCGGCTGATCCGCCCATGGGTGAGAGCGAGAAGGATTGAAATGGTTTATCACGTCCATCGGGGCGTGAATACAAGCACTAAAGGCTGCAAAAAGAAGTCACAGGGAACGCCCTGTGCGACTTCTCAGGAGACAAGAAGCCGTAGTTGTAGAGGTATCAAAATCACTTTTTGAAAGTTTCAAACTACACAATTTTTACACAAAGGGATAGGTAGAATAGCATAATGATGGTGCAGGGACAGGTATTAATAATTAATTATAATTAATTAACAGGATGGGGGGTGATTTTTAGGGGTCAGGTTCCCTGTAAAGATTGCAGCATCCACATGACTACATCATCAGAACCACCGTCAATACAATTACATATCACTAGAACCACTGTCGATACAATAATACCTCACCAGAACCACTGTCAGTACATAACCAGAACCATTGTCAATACAGTAATACATCACCAAAAACAATCAATACATCATCAGAAAACCTATCAATACAATAATACATTACTATAACCCCTGTCAGTACATAACCAGAACCATCAGCAATACAATAATACATAATCAGAACCACCGTCACTACATCACCAGAACAGTACGTTCCTTATATAAATGTGTATGCAGATTAAATGTCCCATATTGTTCATACTCCTTCCACATGTCCCATACTGCTCATCCTTTTCCCACATGTCCCATACTGTTCACCCCCGATTTGTCCCATGCAGCTCATCTTACATCCATATGTTGCATACAGCTCATCCTCACCCCCACTCCCCTGAATCCCATGTTGCTTATCCTCCCCCAATATGTCTCATGCAGCGCATTCTTCCCCACCATCCCCCTTCCAGGTTATATGAAGCCTCTCACCTCCCATGTTCCACGCAGCCTCTCCCCTCCTATGCACCACGCAGCCTCTCCCATCCCTTGTTCCACGCGGCCTCTCCCCCATCCGTCATCCATGTAGCTTCTCCCCTGTCCCATGTAGCTTCTCCCCCACATTCCATGTAGCTTCTACCCCCCACATTCCATGTAGCTTCTCCCCCATCCCCCATCCATCCATGTACCTTCTCCCCCATCCATCCATTTTCTCCCCCTTTTTCCATGCCTGCCCCCATCCATCAATCCAGCTACTCCTCCCTTTCTATGCCGCCCCTATCCATTCATCCATCCCGTTCTTCCCCCTTTTCTATGCCGCCCCCCTATCCATCCATTATGTTCTCTCCCCTTTTCAATAATGTCCCCCACACATCCATCCCATTCTGCCCCCTCTTCCATTCCACACCATCCATCTATCCCACTCTGTCCCCCCCAGGCTACTATCTTTGGCTGTAACAGCGCCGTACCTGACTCCACGTTCCTGATCCCGGATCCCGGCAGCTTCTTGCTCTGCAGCGCTCGGTCTCTCGGTCACCGGCACCAGGAACCCGGCACCAAGCAGCTTCTTCCTCTGCAGCTACCGATCTTCAGCACCAGGAAGCTTCTTCCTCTGCGGCTCCCGGTCTCTGGCACCAGGCAGCTTCTTCCTCTGCGGCTCCCAGTCTCCCGCTCGCTGGCACCTGGAACCCGGCAGCTTCTTCCTCTGCAGCTCCTGGGTAGTATACACATTACAGACTGAGGGCAGTATACACATTACAGACTGTGGGCCGTAAACATTACAAACTGCCCGCTATATCCACATTGCAGACTGCAGGCAGACTGCCCGTTGTGTGCACATTGCAGGCTGCCCGCTGTGTACGCACGGCACACTGGCCGCTGTGTGCGCAGTGCAGACTGGTCGCTGCGTGCACACTGCACACTGGCCGCTGCGTGCACACTGCACACTGGCCGCTGCGTGCACACTGCAGACTGGCCGCTGCGTGCACACTGCAGACTGGCCGCTGCGTGCACACTCAGACTGGCCGCTGCGCTGCACACTGCAGACTGGCCGCTGCGCGCACACTGCAGACTGGCCGCTGCGTGCACACTGGCAGACTGGCCGCTGTGCACAGTGCAGACTGGCCGCTGCGTGCACCGTGCAGACTGGCCGCTGCGTGCACACTGCAGACTGACTGCTGCGTGCACACTGCAGACTGGCCGCTGCGTGCACAGTGCAGACTGGCCGCTGCGTGCACACTGCAGACTGGCCGCTGCGTGCACACTGCAGACTGGCCTCTGCGTGCACACTGCAGACTGGCCGCTGCGTGCACACTGCAGACTGGCCGCTGCGTGCACACTGCAGACTGACTGCTGCGTGCACACTGCAGGCTGGCCGCTGCGTGCACACTGCAGACTGGCCGCTGCGTGGACAGTACAGACTGCGGACTCTATGCACATCGGAGAGTGCTGGTGTAAATCCTGTATACACAGCACTATACTGTATATACTGGTCCACACTACATACAGTATATACTAGGAACACTAATACAGCATGTAGTGTGGACCTGTATATAAAGTTTAGTGTTCTTTAGAGACAGACACACAGAGAAAGAAAGAAAGAAAGAAAGAAAGAAAGAAAGAAAGAAAGAAAGAAAGAAAAGAAAGAAAGAAAGAAAGAAAGAAAGAAAGAAAGAAAGAGAAAGAAAGACATGGAGTAACTCACATATAGCAGGTCCTGTCATGATGTCACATAGAGGGGAGGCATCAGAGGTCACATGATCGGCTCAGGGAGGGATCTGGAATGTGATGAAGTTAGTGACCTATGGATCCTGATTGGTCAAAGTGGGGCCCTGCTTTGGGAAATTGGCCCCGCCCCTTCACGTCCGTGGCTCCGCCCCTTTAATGTCGCTCGGCGGCAGTAGCAGACCTGCGGCTGGAGGAGCGGGCGGCCCACGCAGCCCACCAGTGGGCGGCCCCTCTGGATAAGTCCCGCCCCACCCGCCTATCAGTTCGGGTCAGAGAGAGCGCTCGGTGGCGGCGCTGGCTCACATAGGCTGTGCTGCAGGCAGCAGCAGCCAGCCTGTGAAATTCTACTGTTCTTTCTCCTCTCTCTGGCTGGCGCTGCTTTTACGGCGGTGCGGCACAGCGGCTGTGAGTGCACAAGCAAGCCACAGCAGGGGGTAGTGAGAGGCGGGGCTAGGTGGGCGGGGCCTCTAGACCTGAGGGCCTCCCATGAGTTTTGCCCGGTTACCCGCCAGAGCAGTCCGAGGCTGCCAACGCCCCACATGCCACAGTCCTAAATTCTCACATTTCGCGACTCTTAGCGCTAGAAATGTTGCCTTTACGGCTGGTGGAGACGGAAGCATTCCGCGACCTGATGGCGGCGGCTGTCCCACGTTACTCGGTCCCCAGCCGCCACTATTTCTCCAGATGTGCCGTCCCCGCATTGCATAACCACGTGTCCAACAGCATCACACGTGCCCTGAACAACGCTGTTTCAGCCAAAGTCCACCTAACCACAGACATGTGGACAAGTGCTTGTGGGCAAGGCCGCTACATCTCCTTGACAAAACACTGGGTTAATATTGTGGAGGCTGGGACCCAGTCTGAGCGAGGGACGGAAGACAGTCCTTCCCACACCAAGGATAACAGGCCCTACCTCTGTCAGGGTTTCACCGACACTCTACAGCTCCGGAATGTCATGCTCTTCAGCCTCCTCCTCCTGCGCATCCTCATCCACTGTACCCTCCACACCAGTCCCAAGCTGGAAGCACTGCAGCACTGCCTCTGCAAAGCGGCAACAGGCTGTCCTGAAGCTAGTCTGCATAGGTGACAAACCCCACAATGCAGAAGAGGTGTGGACAGCTCTGAAACCGCAGGCAGATCACTGGCTCACACCTCTGAACCTAAAGCCAGGAAAGGTCGTGTGTGACAATGGCCGGAACCTGGTGGCAGCTTTGAGGCGAGGCCAGCTGACGCATGTTCCATGCGTGGGCCATGTGCTCAACCTGTTGGTTCAGAGGTTTCTATAGTCATACCCAGAGCTGTCTGAACTGCTGGTAAAAGTTCGCCGTCTGTCTGCACATTTTCGCAAGTCACCTGCTGCTTCAGCCGGCCTTGCCGGCTTTCAGCGCCGTTTGCGTCTTCCGGCCCACAGACTGGTGTGTGATGTCCCCACGCGTTGGAATTCAACTCTGCACAGGTTGGTCAGGATATGTGAGCAGAAGAGGGCAGTTGTTGACTACCTGCATCACCTAAGCCGTAGGGAAATGGGTCAAACTCCAGACATAACACCTGAGGAGTGGAGATGGATGTCCGACCTATGTACCATCATCCAAAACTTTGAGGACTCCACCAAGATGGTGAGCGGCGATGACGCCATTATTAGCGTCACCTTACCACTACTCTGCCTTCTGAAACGGTCTCTGCTGAAAAACAAAGAGGATGCATTACAGGCCGAGCGCGATGACTTGGAGCAAGAAACAGTAGTGGGTGTGGGTGAAAACACACAGCCCAGCCTCATTTCATCACAACGTGCAGTGGAGGACTATGACGAGGAGGAGGAGGATGAAGACATGGAGCAACTCTCTGGCCAAATTGAGGATATGACATGCACACCAGTCATACCCTCGATTCAGCGTGGCTGGCCAGAGGACAGGGGAGATGAGGAGGAGGAGGAGGAGGAGGAGAGCATTTTCAGTCATCGTGTTGGTCTGGATACTGAAGTGATGGCTGTTAAGAGTCTTGCGCACATGGCTGACTTTATGGTAAGCTGCCTGGCTCATGACCCTCGCGTTCAGAACATCTTGGCCGACAATCAGTACTGGTTGGCAACACTCTTAGACCGACGCTACAAGGAGAACTTTATGTCTCTCATTCCTGAGTAGGAGATGTCAGCCAAAATGCAGCAGTTCCAGAAGGCCATAGTCATGGAAGTAGGCAAATCATTCCCCTCACAAAACGCTAGCGGCATAGGTCAGGAATCAGTGGAGAACCAAGGCGTACGCCGAGAGGGGCACAAGTCCAATCCGCCAGAGGTAGTGGAACAGTCTTTACGATGTGGGACAGTTTTCTCAGCCACTCACGTACAACAGCCCCTGAGGTGCGGGGTAGTGCCACAGGAAATGCTAAGTTTGGCCAGATGCTGAAGGAGTACCTTGCAGATCGAACAACTGTACTGCGAGATTCCTCTGTGCCTTACAATTATTGGGTCTCCAAGCTGGACACGTGGCATGAATTGGCTCTCTACGCCTTGGAAGTCCTGGCCTGCCCTGCCGCTAGCGTTTTGTCCGAGCGTGTTTTCAGTGCCGCAGGTGGAATCATTACTGATAAACGCACCCGCCTGTCAACTGAAAATGCTGACAGGCTGACTCTGATCAAGATGAACAAGGGTTGGATTGGGCCAGACTTCACCACACCACCAACAAATGACAAATGAATTTAAATTTTGTTATGGGAATTTGCCATGTACCTCCACTCACTGATGGGTACACACTTCTGGACTTCCGAGTGTCCAAGTGTGGGATCAGTAATGTCCGTGGACGTGTACTCGGCCTGGTGGTAGGAAGGGGGATCAGGTTGGGAAATGTGCGGTGCAGTATCACGGCTACTGACGCTTGACCGTGTGGAAGACAGGGTGTTGGTGGAGGTGCCAATCTGACTTGAAGCATTATCCGCAATCCAAGTAACAACCTGTTGACACAGGTGTTGGTTCAAGAGCGGTGTACTGGAGCGGACCCAAGAATTTGGGACAGGACGTGTGAGCGAGTAGATGTGGCCCTTTGTTGTTGCGAAATTAGTGCTTGCACACGACCTCGGCCTCTGCCTGCACCACCATCACGTTCACTTCATTGTTCCTTGCCTTGTGCATTTTGCTTGTATACAGCAACAACAGTCTGGTGACTGTAATGGTGACAGGAGATTAGGATTTTAGGCCCTAACCTGTATCAAGGTAGTACGTACACCAGTCTGGTGACTGTTCAGATCACAAGAGATTCGGATTTTAGTCCCTAACCTGTATGAAGGTAGTAATTACACCAGTCTGGTGACTGTAATGGTGACAGGAGATTAGGATTTTAGGCCCTAACCTGTATCAAGGTATGACGTACACCAGTCTGCTAACTGGTCAGATCACAGGAGATTAGGATTTTCATCCCTAACCTGTATCAAGGTAGTACGTACACCAGTCTGGTGACTGTTCAGATCACAAGAGATTAGGATTTTAGTCCCTAACCTGTATCAAGGTAGTAATTACAACTGTCTGGTGACTGTAATGGTCACAGGAGATTAGGATTTTAGTCAGTAACCTGTATCAAGGTAGTAATTACACCAGTCTGGTGACTGTAATGGTGACAGGAGATTAGGATTTTAGTCCCTAACCTGTATCAAGGTATGACGTACACCAGTCTGGTGACTGGTCAGATCACAGGAGATTAGGATTTTCGTCCCTAACCTGTATCAAGGTAGTACGTACACCAGTCTGGTGACTGTAATGGTGACAGGAGATTAGGATTTTAGGCCCCTAACCTGTATCAAGGTATGACGTACACCAGTCTGGTTACTGGTCAGATCACAGGAGATTAGGATTTTAGTCCCTAACCTGTATCAAAGTAGTACGTACACCAGTCTGGTGACTGTTCAGATCACAAGAGATTAGGATTTTAGTCCCTAACCTGTATGAAGGTATTAATTACAACAGTCTGGTGACTGTAATGGTTTCAGGAGAGGATTTTAGTACCTAACCTGTATCAAGGTAGTAAGTACAACAGTCTGGTGACTGTAATGGTGTCAGGAGAGGATTTTAGTCCCTAACCTGTAGCAAGGTAGTAAGTACAACAGTCTGGTGACTGTAATGGTGTCAGGAAGGATTTTAGTCCCTAACCTGTATCAAGAAAGTAAGTACAACAGTCTGGTGACTGTAATGGTGACAGGAGATTAGGATTTTAGTCCCTAACCTGTATCAAGGTAGTAATTACACCAGTCTGGTGACTGTAATGGTGACAGGAGATTAGGATTTTAGGCCCTAACCTGTATCAAGGTAACACGTACACCAGTCTGGTGACTGGTCAGATCACAGGAGATTAGGATTTTCGTCCCTAACCTGTATCAAGGTAGTACGTATACCAGTCTGGTGACTGTTCAGATCACAAAAGATTAGGATTTTAGTCCCTAACCTGTATCAAGGTAGTAATTACAAGAGTCTGGTGACTGTAATGGTCACAGGAGATTAGGATTTTAGTCCCTAACCTGTATCAAGGTAGTAATTACACTAGTCTGGTGACTGTAATGGTGACAGGAGATTAGGATTTTAGGCCCTAACCTGTATCAAGGTATGACGTACACCAGTCTGGTAACTGGTCAGATCACAGGAGATTAGGATTTTCGTCCCTAACCTGTATCAAGGTAGTAATTACAACAGTCTGGTGACTGTAATGGTCACAGGAGATTAGGATTTTAGTCCCTAACCTGTATCAAGGTAGTAATTCACCAGTCTGGTGACTGAAAGGGTGACAGGAGATTAGGATTTTAGGCCCAAACCTGTATCAAGGTATGACGTACACCAGTCTGGTGACTGGTCAGATCACAGGAGCATTAGGATTTTAGTCCCTAACCTGTATGAAGGTAGTAATTACACCAGTCTGGTGACTGTAATGGTGACAGGAGATTAGAATTTTAGGCCCTAACCGGTATCAAGGTATGACGTACACCAGTCTGGTGACTGGTCAGATCACAGGAGATTAGGATTTTAGTCCCTAACCTGTATCAAGGTAGTATGTACACCAGTCTGGTGACTGTTCAGATCACAAGAGATTAGGATTTTACTCCCTAACCTGTATCAAGGTAGTAATTACAACAGTCTGGTGACTGTAATGGTCACAGGAGATTAGGATTTTAGTTCCTAACCTGTATCAAGGTAGTAATTACATCAGTCTGGTGACTGTAACGGTGACAGGAGATTAGGATTTTAGGCCCTAACCTGTATCAAGGTATGATGTACACCAGTCTGGTGACTGGTCAGATCACAGGAGATTAGGATTTTCGTCCCTAACCTGTATCAAGGTAGTACGTACACCAGTCTGGTGACTGTTCAGATCACAAGAGATTAGGATTTTAGTCCCTAACCTGTATCAAGGTAGTAATTACAACAGTCTGGTGACTGTAATGGTGACAGGAGATTAGTATTTTAGGCCCTAACCTGTATCAAGGTAGTACTACACCAGTCTGGTGACTGTCAATTCACAGGAGATTAGGATTTTAGTCCCTAACCTGTATAAGGTAGTAATTACACCAGTCTGGTGACTGTCATGATCACAGGAGATTAGGATTTTAGTCCCTAACCTGTATCAAGGTAGTAACGTACACCAGTCTGGTGACTGTAGTCACAGGAGATTAGGATTTTAGTCCCTAACCTGTATCAAGGTAGTATGTACACCAGTCTGGTGACTGTCAGATCACAGAGATTAGGATTTTAGTCCCTAACCTGTATCAAGGTAGTAATTACACAGTCTGGTGACTGTATAGATCACAGGAGATTAGGATTTTAGTCCCTAACCTGTATCAAGGTAGTAATTACACCAGTCTGGTGACTGTAATGGATCACAGGAGATTAGGATTTTAGTCCCTAACCTGTATCAAGGTAGTACTTACACCAGTCTGGTGACTGTCAAGATCACAGGAGATTAGGATTTTAGTCCCTAACCTGTATCAAGGTAGTAATTACACCAGTCTGGTGACTGTAATGTCACAGGAGATTAGGATTTTAGTCCCTAACCTGTATCAAGGTAGTAATTACACCAGTCTGGTGACTGTCAATCTACAGGAGATTAGGATTTTAGTCCCTAACCTGTATCAAGGTAGTATTACACCATCTGGTGACTGTATTGACAAGAGATTAGGATTTTAGCCCTAACCTGTATCAAGGTAGTACTACACCAGTCTGGTGACTGTATAGATCACAGGAGATTAGGATTTTAGTCCCTAACCTGTATCAAGGTAGTAATTACACCAGTCTGGTGACTGTAATGTCACAGAGATTAGGATTTTAGTCCCTAACCTGTATCAAGGTAGTAATTACACCAGTCTGGTGACTGTCAATCACAGAGATTAGGATTTTAGTCCCTAACCTGTATCAAGGTAGTAATTACACAGTCTGGTGACTGTCATGTCACAGGAGATTAGGATTTTAGTCCCTAACCTGTATCAAGGTAGATACACCATCTGTGACTGTCAGATCACAGGAGATTAGGATTTTAGTCCCTAACCTGTATCAAGGTAGTATTACACCAGTCTGGTGACTGTAGTACAGAGATTAGATTTTAGCCCTAACCTGTATAAGGATATACACCAGTCTGGTACTGTAAGTCACAGGAGATTAGGATTTTAGTCCCTAACCTGTATCAAGTAGTAATTACACATCTGGTACTGTAAGTACAGGAGATTAGGATTTTAGTCCCTAACCTGTATCAAGTAAATACACAGTCTGGTGACTGTAATCACAGGAATAGATTTTAGTCCCTAACCTGTATAGGTATAATTACACCATCTGGTGACTGTAAGTGACAGAATAGGATTTTAGCCCTAACCTGTATCAAGTAGACTACACCATCTGTGACTGTCAGATCACAGGAATTAGATTTTAGTCCTACCGTATAAGTAGTAATACACCAGTCTGGTGACTGTAAGGTCACAGAGATTAGGATTTTAGCCCTAACCTGTATCAAGGTAGTTTCACAGTCTGGTGACTGTAGTACAGGAGATTAGATTTTAGTCCTAACCTGTATCAAGTAGTATACACAGTCTGGTGACTGTAGTCACAGAGATTAGGATTTTAGTCCTAACCTGTATCAAGTATAATTACACAGTCTGGTGACTGTAAGGTACAGGAGATTAGGATTTTAGCCCTAACCTGTATCAAGGTAGTACAACACCATCTGTGACTGTTCAGATCACAAGAGATTAGATTTTAGTCCTAACCTGTATCAAGTATAATTACAACAGTCTGGTGACTGTAAGGTCACAGGAGATTAGGGTTTTAGCCCTAACCTGTATCAAGTAGATACACCAGTCTGGTGACTGTCAGATCACAGAGATTAGATTTTAGTCCCTAACCTGTATCAAGGTAGTAATACACAGTCTGGTGACTGTCAGTCACAGAATTAGGATTTTAGTCCCTAACCTGTATCAAGGTAGTATAACACCAGTCTGGTACTGTAAGTACAGGAATTAGGATTTTAGTCCCTAACCTGTATCAAGGTAGTAATACACCAGTCTGGTGACTGTAATGTACAGGAGATAGATTTTAGTCCCTAACCTGTATCAAGTAGTATACACCATCTGTGACTGTTAGATCACAGAGATTAGGATTTTAGTCCCTAACCTGTATCAAGGTATAATTACAACATCTGGTGACTGTATTCACAGGAATTAGGATTTTGTCCTAACCTGTATCAAGTATACGTACACCATCTGGTGACTGTCAATCACAGAATTAGATTTTTAGTCCCTAACCTGTATAAGTAGTAATTACAACATCTGGTGACTGTAATGTCACAGAATTAGGATTTAGTCCCTAACCTTATCAAGGTAGACTACACCATCTGGTGACTGTTAGATCAGAGATTAGGATTTAGTCCTAACCTGTATCAAGTATAATTACACAGTCTGGTGACTGTAAGGTCAAGAATTAGGATTTTAGTCCCTAACCTGTATAAGTAGAATACACAGTCTGGTGACTGTAAGTACAGAATTAGATTTAGTCCCTAACCTTATCAAGTATGATACACCAGTCTGTGACTGTAGTCACAGAGATTAGATTTAGTTACACAGTCTGGTGACTGTAGTCACAGGAGATTAGATTTAGTCCCTAACCTGTATCAAGGTAGTAATACACCAGTTGGTGACTGTAATGGTACAGAGATAGATTTTAGCCTAACCTGTATCAAGGTAACGTACACCAGTCTGGTGACTGTCAGATCACAGAGATTAGGATTTTAGTCCCAACCTGTATCAAGGTAGTAATACAACAGTCTGGTGACTGTCAGATCACAGGAGATTAGGATTTTAGTCCCTAACCTGTATCAAGGTAGTAATTACACAGTCTGGTGACTGTAATGGTACAGAGATTAGGATTTTAGTCCCTAACCTGTATCAAGGTAGTAATACACAGTCTGGTGACTGTATGGTCACAGAATAGGATTTTAGTCCCTAACCTGTATCAAGGTAGTAATTACACCAGTCTGGTGACTGTCAGATCACAGGAGATTAGGATTTTAGTCCCTAACCTGTATCAAGGTAGTACTACACCAGTCTGGTGACTGTTCGATACAAGAGATTAGGATTTTAGCCCTAACCTGTATCAAGTATGACGTACACCAGTCTGGTGACTGGTCAGATCACAGAGATTAGGATTTTAGTCCTAACCTTATCAAGGTATAATTACACAGTCTGTGACTGTAATGTCACAGGAGATTAGGATTTTAGTCCCTAACCTGTACAAGGTAGTAATTACACCAGTCTGGTGACTGTAAGTACAGGAGATTAGGATTTTAGTCCCTAACCTGTATCAAGGTATGACGTACACCAGTCTGGTGACTGGTCAGATCACAGGAGATTATCATTTTAGTCCCTAACCTGTATCAAGGTAGTACGTACACCAGTCTGGTGACTGTTCAGATCACAAGAGATTAGGATTTTAGTGCCTAACCTGTATGAAGGTAATAATTACAACAGTCTGGTGAATGTAATGGTTTCAGGAGAGGATTTTAGTCCCTAACCTGTATCAAGGTAGTAAGTACAACAGTCTGGTGACTGTAATGGTGTCAGGAGAGGATTTTAGTCCCTAACCTGTATCAAGGTAGTAAGTACAACAGTCTGGTGACTGTAATGGTGTCAGGAGAGGATTTTAGTCCCTAACCTGTATTAAGGTAGTAAGTACAACAGTCTGGTGACTTTAATGGTCACAGAAAAGCTTGGATTCCGATCTGTATCACCCTGCCTATATCCTCTTAGATTAGTCCTGAGAAGGACTGTTCTGGTCACTGGAAAGCTTGGATTCCGATCTGGATCACCCTGCCTATATCCTCCTAGATTGGTCCTGAGAAGGACTGTTGTGGTCAGCAGCAGTTTGCAGCCCTGCTCCGGATCTACCTATAAGGGCCGCAAATCTGTCCCTAAGCAGCAGCAGACACTCTCCCTACACTCACTGTCTGGATGGCTGTGTGCCGAGCACAGCGCGCCGGGAGTTATAAAGGCTCGGTCACGCTGTGCAGGGCGGCCAATCACTGCTATGCCACAACTAACAGGGCTGTGGCATTGCAGTGGTCTGCCAGCCAATCCCTGTACGTGGGCTGGCTCTCAAAAGAGCGCCAACATGCAGAGATGACGAGCACAGCACGAGTATCGCGAGATTACTCGGTGGTCGCCGAGTAGCCCGAGTACAGTGATACTCGTGCGAGTACCGAGTAGTGGCGAGCATGCTCGCTCATCACTAGTTACAACATGTCTGACTTATTATTTCCATCTACAATAATACACTTAATTTATAATTGGCATTTATACCTGAAGGCTTTAGTGTCTTACTTCTCTTATCCACTTTAATTCTTTTTCTTTCAATAACTTCTCCCTGTCTCCACCTCTTCGCATAACAGGAACTGTGTCTGTTATTCTCCACTTTAAATCATTTTCAGCATGTTTCGCCTCTGTCCAATGTTTAGCTACTGGTAACTATGTAATTTTTTGACGGATACTATACCTATGTTGTCTCATCACTAGAATCTATCACTTCAATTCACTCATCTTTCCTGCCTGGCTCTCTTCACAAGAGGGGAATATGAATCTATCACTTCAATTCACTCATCTTTCCTGCCTGGCTCTCTTCACAAGAGGGGTATATGAATCTATCACTTCAATCAACAATATACTTGTCTTTTAATAATGTAATATACTGAAATCATCTTACTGTGTGTGATGTGGGATGTTCAGAGGTCATCTTTGGTTTAAAAGTGTTTATGACCCAGGATGGCCAGTAACTCTTGTTTATTTGTCTTGCATTTATTACCTTCTGCTGTGCTGAGTTTCTTTGATTGATTGATTAACAAGTGTAATAGACCCAGATCTAAGTAGAAACTCACTATATATGTAGAGCCACCTTAAGGGGTGCAATCATGCGGGGTCTTGCAATCATGCCAACTGTAGAAGTGCAGTTACACCGGGCAGTTAAACGGGGCAGGAAACGGGTAAGTCATGTAAGACAAACAAACAGATATGCAATTTGTTCACTTGTACTGCAATTAAGTATTCACTATGTAAACCCCAGACTACTCATCACTACTCACCTCTCACCCACCACTACAGCTCTCCTTCCCGCTGCATCTGACCCACGCTACTCCCATTCCCTGCTCACCATCCACAATGTATCCCCTCCTTTGCACTCTCACTCCCATCCTTCTCCACTTCCTGCTACCCCCGCTCATCCATCCACCCAGCAACAAAGTACTTCTCTCACCCTCCATCCTACCTAACCACCTCACCCACTTCTCTGAACTATTCATGCACTTTCAATCCTTCATCTCCAATCAGGCACGGCCACCACGTAAACTCTCATGCTCCCACCTGCTAACCCTCTCCCTGCTCCTCCTACTCGCTGGCGACATTTCCCCTAATCCCGGCCCCCCCCGCCACATCCCCACAGTCACCTACACACCACCCCCACGTCCCATCACCAACTCTCATAACCCCACCATCACCCACCCTCGCAACCTGACTAACCTTAGACCCATCCCCCCAGCCCCTGCTCCTCTAATCTCCCTGCCAGGTGCACTCTGGAACGCCCGCTCAGTCTATAATAAGCTCACAGACATCCATGAACTCTTTATTTCTAATAAACTCTCATTCCTTGGCATCACAGAGACCTGGCTCACCCCCTCCGACACGGCCTCCCCTGCTGCACTATCCTACGGCAGATTCAATCTTTCCCACACACCCCGCCCCTCTGACAAACATGGCGGAGGTATCGGCATACTCCTATCTGACACCTGCTCCTTCGCCCCTATTCCATTACCCCCCTCTGTTACTCTCCCATCTTTCGAAGCCCACTCTGTCCGCATCTTCTCCCCCTGTAACCTCCAGCTAGCCGTCATCTACCGCCCCCCTGGATCCATCCCCACCTTCCTCGACCACTTTACCACCTGGCTACTTCATTTCCTCTCTACTGACATCCCCACCATCATTATGGGCGACTTCAATATCCCCATTGACACTGCCCACCAAACCGCCTCTCAACTTCTTTCCCTGACCTCCTCCTTCGGGCTCTCCCATTGGTCCTCCTCTGCTACCCACAAAGATGGCCACACGCTGGATCTCATCTTTACCCGTCTTTGCTCCCTTACTAATCTCACAAACTCAACCCTCACCCTGTCGGACCACAATCTGCTGACCTTCTCCGCCCTCACCTCCCCTACTACATCACCTCCTCTCCGCAAACTTGATCATCCCCGCAGAAACCTAAAACACATTGATCTACACTCACTCTCAGAATCCCTTCTCCTTCTCGCCAACATAACATCTATATGTGACACAGACACTGCCACCACCCTCTACAACACCACATTAACCAAGGCACTCGACCTAGCAGCCCCCCTCACACACCATGTTCCACGCACTAATAGGCAACCCTGGCACACCACCCTCACTAAAGACCTGAGACGGGCATCCAGGGTCGCCGAGAGGCGATGGAAAAAATCACCTTCCACTGAGCATTTTGCACTGTTCAAACAGTCCCTCATCGCCTTCAAGACTGCACTTGCCACCGCCAAACAAACCTTCTTCTTATCCCTAATTACCTCCCTGTCCCACAATCCCAAGCAACTTTTCAAAATCTTCAATTCCTTACTCCGCCCGCCTGCTCCCCCTCACTCTCCCCTTATCTCTGCAGAAGACTTTGCCTCCTTCTTCAAAGAAAAGATTGACAGAATCAGAGACAGCTTTGATCCACTGTCCCCACAGCCTCCCCTTTCACCTATACTGCCCTCTACTTCCATCAACTGCTTCCCCCCTATAACTGAAGACCAGCTCTCCTCCCTCCTATCAAAATCACACCTCACCACCAGTGCCCATGACCCGCTCCCATCCCACCTCATTCCCAACCTCACCTCCGTTATCATCCCAGCCCTAACTCATCTTTTCAACCTATCACTTACCACTAGCACCTTCCCCTCAGCCTTCAAACACGCCTTGATCACACCCATCCTCAAAAAACCCTCCCTCGATCTCACAACTGTCTCCAACTACCACCCTATATCTCTCCTCCCTTTCGCCTCTAAACTACTTGAACAGCATGTCCACTCTGAGCTGTCCTCTCACCTCTCCTCCTGCTCCCTCTTTGACCTCCTGCAATCTGGCTTCCGACCCCTCCACTCCACTGAAACAGCCCTGACCAAAGTCACAAATTACCTACTGACTGCCAAAAGCAAGCGCCACTACTCTGTTCTCCTCCTCCTCGACCTGTCAGCCGCCTTCGACACTGTTGACCACTCCCTTCTACTACAGATCCTGGAATCTCTTGGCATCACGGACCTTGCCCTCTCTTGGATCTCCTCATACTTAACGGACCGCAACCTCAGCGTCACCCACTCCCACACATCCTCCTCGCCCTACCCCCTATATGTCGGGGTCCCCCAGGGCTCGGTTCTTGGATCATTACTGTTCTCAATCTACACTCTCGGTCTAGGGCAACTCATTGAGTCCCATGGCCTCCAATATCACCTCTACGCCGACGACACCCAAATCTACCTGTCTGGTCCTGACATCGCCTCCCTTCTATCCAAAATTCCACACTGCCTGTCTGCCATCTCATCCTTCTTCTCTGCTTGCTTCCTTAAGCTGAACATGGACAAAACCGAGTTCATAGTCTTCCCCCCAAGACGCTCCCCCTCACTACCTGACCTATCCATCGTCGTCAACGACTGCTCTCTCTCTCCAGTCCCCCATGCCAAGTGCCTCGGGGTTATCCTTGACTCTTCCCTCTCCTTCAAGCCCCACATCCAGGCCCTCGCCACCTCCTGCCGACTCCAGCTCAAAAACATCTATAGGATTCGCACTTTCCTTGACCACGACACTGCTAAAACCCTTATTCACACTCTCATCATCTCCCGCCTCGATTACGGCAACCTCCTGCTCACCGGCCTCCCTAATACCTCCCTTGCACCTCTCCAATCTATCTTGAACTCCGCTGCCCGCCTAATCCATCTGTCTCCCCGCTACTCCCCTGTCTCCCCCCTCTGCCAAGCCCTTCATTGGCTCCCTGCTTCCCAGAGATCCCGGTTTAAAATATTAACCATGACATACAAAGCCATTCACAACCTGTCCCCTCCATACATCTCTGACATGGTCTCCCGTTACCTACCCTCACGCAACCTGCGATCCTCCCAAGAGCTTCTCCTCTACTCCCCCTTCATCTCCTCTTCGCACAACCGCATACAGGATTTCTCCACGTGCTTCACCCAGACTCTGGAACTCACTGCCCCAACACATCAGACATTCTCCTACCCTGGGAACCTTCAAAAGAAGCCTGAAGACCCACCTGTTCCGCCAAGCCTACCACCTACAATAAGACCCGGTCCACCACACCGCATCATGACTGGAATTTCCCCCTCCTCCTGTATCCCCACCCGCCCCTCGTAGACTGTGAGCCTTTGTGGACAGGATTTCTCCCCTCTTGTTTCTGTACAACTGAATTGTCAACATTTATTGTTACTTATATTGCTTCTATGTTACTTGTCCTAGTCTGCCCTTTTTAACATGTAAAGCGCCATGGAATATAATGGCGCTATATAAATTAATAATAATAATAATATTAATGTTTACTTATCTTGTGTGGCACTGTTGATTCCATGGCACTTTGCATGCATCAGTGCTGCTATCCCTATTGGGGCTCATGGTCCAGACATCCTATCAGTGTGTCTTTGCAGTGTGGGGGGCCAGGGTGCCTGGAGGGAAGTCATGCAGATGCCAGGGGGTGTGTGGGCTCCTTGCAGGTGTTGTCCTTGGTGGGAGTTGAACCCAAGGCCTCAGGGCCTTAGCATTGCTGGGGGCTGTGGTGCTATCCACTTGAGCCACTGTGCTATATGATTATATTTTCATTTGATTACTCTACAGTGAAGGTAGGTTTTTTATACATCGATTTTATAGTTTTATCTCTATATATACATATTACTTTTAGAAATCCGGCTATTATGCCTCCTTTTTATATCGATTTTATATTGATTTTTTTTCATGTAACCATAAAATTTGTTTTTTATATTTGTATTTTACATGTATAATTATTCATGATTATTTATGTATTTTTGTATTTATTGTATGGGTTGTTACCTTTATTAGCACACACGAGTTTATATTTTATATTCAGCAGGTTATGTTATATGTTTTCCAACAGTTTTAATTGTCATCCTGCTTCATATAGTAATTCACCTTTTTCATCGGAAGATTGGTATATAAGTGATCTTTTTAGGTTTGTGTAGGGTTAATGATTTGCCATGATGTCATTAATGAGCTATCCAATTGTTGTAATCTCGACCCTATAAATGTCACTTCCTGAGCTCAATTCCCTGTATCACCTGATGAACATAGCCTGCGTGCTATTGACACGCGTTGTGGTCCATACAAGGAGCTAATAATAACAGGTTTGAAAATCTGCTAATACAATCCCTTTGCTTTGTGCCTTAGCGCTCAAACTCCAGTTTCAATTTTCCCTTTGTTTTATGTTATAATCCCTTTGTGGAATCACTAGTGGAGCTGCTTCTGGTCAGGGCTGTGAAGCACCTTAACAACAATAACAGCTGAACGACCTGTGGTGATGTCACATCTGACTGAGGTAGGACTACAGGACAGGCATCTCGTGCAGCTTCTGAGCGGGGCTCCTCTGCTTCCAGGCATACACCGGTGCACAACCTCCCCCCTTCCCCCCCCCCCCCAAATACCCAAGGTGAGTGGCCAATTGGTGTGCAATCCATTAACCCCTTAGACCACTGGGTTTCATACATTGCACTCCTGTACCCTTGTTTTACAGGCTCAAGGGAGAGACAGAGACAGCGCACAGGGGTGAAAGACTGCACAGAGAGTGGAGAGACAGTGATCAGGATGGGAGAGACAGCATTTGGAGGGGAAAGACAGCATGGTAGGGATTAAAATTGCGAGGGATATATAGATATATATTATAGTCTGCAACCTTTATAAAAAATATATATATATATGTACAATATATACAGTACAGACCAAAGGTGTGGACACACCTTCTCATTCAAAGAGTTTTCTGTATTTTCATGAATATGAAAATTGTAGATTCACACTGAAGTCATCAAAACTATGAATTAAGGCTAGGGTCACACTTAAAAGGCACAATGCGGTAACCGCATCCATTACCGAATGCGGTTTTATCGTGTGCCTTCATACTATCTTTTGATAGTAAAATTGCAACACTCATTCCGCATCAGGATGCATTAACGCATCCAGTTTTGGAATGTGGGTTTTTGCAATTTAAAAACCGCATCCATTTAAGTACCTTGCGATACCAGATCCGGTCCCATAGGCGCCCATGTTAAAAAAAAACGGATCCAGTTTTGCAACCGCTCTGAAAAATGCCGCCTGCATGATTTTTACCGCAGGCTGCAAAACCAAATGCGGTAACCGGATTGCAAATAGTGCAATCCGGTTTTTCTATTGAAGCCTATGGGCTGCGGATGCAGTTTTGAACATTTTTAATGCTCAAAACCGGATCAGGATCTGCAAGCCCAACCGCAGATGTGACCCTAGCCTAACACATGTGGAATTATATGCTTAACAAAAAAGTGTGAAATAACTGAAAATATGTCTTATGTTCTAGGTTCTTCAAAGCAGCCACCTTTTGCTTTGATTACTGCTTTGCACATTCTTGGCATTCTCTTGATGAGCTTCAAGAGGTAGTCACCGGAAATGGTTTTCACTTCACAGGTTTGCCCTGTCAGGTTTAATAAGTGGGCTTTCTTGCCTTATAAATGGGGTTGGGACCATCAGTTGTGTTGTGCAGTCTGGTGGATACAGAGCTGATAGTCCTACTGAATAGACTGTTAAAATTTGTATTACGGCAAGAATAAAGCAGTTAAGTAAAGAAAAACAAGTGGCCATCATTACTTACAAGAAATGAAGGTCAGTCAGTCAGAAAAATTGCGAAAACTTTGAAAGTGTCCCCAAGTGACGTTGCAAAAACCATCAAGCACTACAAAGAAACTGGCTCACATTCGGACCACCCCAGGAAAGGAAGACCAAGAGTCACCTCTGCTGCGGAGGATAAGTTCATCCTCAGAAATCGCAGGTTAACAGCAGTTCAGATTAGAGACCAGGTCAATGCCACACAGAGTTCTAGCAGCAGACACATCTCTACAACAACTGTTAAGAGGAGACTTTGTGCAGCAGGCCTTCATGGAAAAATAGCTGAAAGGAAACCACTGCTAAGGACAGGCAACAAGCAGAAGACACTTGTTTGGGCTAAAGGACACAAGGAATGGACATTAGACGAGTGAAAATGTGTGCTTTGGTCTGATGAGTCCAAATTTCAGATCTTTAGTTCCAATCACCGTGTCTTTGTGTGACGCAGAAAAGGTGAACAGATGGACTCTACATGCCTGGTTCCACCGTGAAGCATGGAGCAGGTGGTGTGATGTAATGGGGTGCTACGCCAGATGACCTGGCATCCAGTCACCAGACCTGAACCCAATCGAGATGGTTTGGGGTGAGCTGGACCGCAGAGTGAAGGCAAAAGGGCCAACAAGTGCTAAGCATCTCTGGGAACTCCTTCAAGACTGTTGGAAGACCATTTCCGGTGACTACCTCTTGAAGCTCATTAAGAGAATGCCAAGAGTGTGCAAAGCAGTAATCAAAGCAAGATGACTACTTTGAAGAAACCTAGAATATAAGACATATTTTCAGTTGTTTCACACTTTTTTCTTAAGTATATAATTCCACATGTGTTAATTCATAGTTATGATGCCTTCAGTGTGAATCTACAATTTTCATAGTCATGAAAACACAGAAAACTCTTTGAATGAGAAGGTGTGTCCAAACTTTTGGTCTGTACTGTATATACATATATATATATATATATATATATATATATCAACATACATACAGCAGTATGTACTAAAGGGGGCCCACTGAGACTCTTTCGCCCAGGGCCCACAAAACCCTGGTGCCGGCCCTGCCCCTGCCTGTGCCACTCCATCCTCCTCCCTCCCGCTGCTCCGTCCTCCTCCCTCCCGCTGCTCCGTCCTACATCCTTCCCCCCCTCGCCACTCTGTCCTCCTCCCCGCCGCTCCATCCTCTCCCCCTTCCTGCTCTGTCCTCCCCCCTCCTCAGCACTATTTTCTCACCCACACCCGCTGGACCCATTGCTGGTGAATAGCTGCAGGAAGAAAAACAGCGGGTCATGTGACTGGCTCTGTGTGATGTCACATCAGCCTGCTCTGTCATATGACCCCCTGATTCTCTTCCTCCAGCTATTCACAAGCAATGGGACTAGCAGGAGTGGGTGAGAGCAGAGCAGCAAGGAGGGTGATGGACATATGTGTATGTGTGTATATGTTTGTGTGTGTATATGTATGAGTGTATGAGTGTATACATGTGTGTGGCTCTATACATGTGTGTATACGTGTGTCTCTGTGTGTATACATGTGTATCTGTGTGTATATACATTTGTGTGTGTTTGTATACATGTGTGTGTGTCTACATATGTGCTTATACCTGTGTGTACATGTGTGTCTGTCTAATGTATGTGTCTGTATATGTGTGTGCGCACGTGTGTGTTGTTATGTGTGTGCATGTGTGTGTGTACATGTGTGTCTGTATACATATGTGTGACTGTATACATGTGTGTGTGTATGTGTGTGTTTGTATACATGTGTGTGTTTGTCATGTGTGTCTGTATACATGTGTTTGTGTGTGTGTACATGTATGTGTCTATATACATGTGTGTCCGTACATGTCTGTGTCTGTATAGATGTGTTTATACATGTGTATATACCTGTGTGTATATGTGTACATCTATTACTTGATCTGCAATGTCACGTCATACACATATACACACATGTACATACACAAACAAATACATATATACACACACGTGGCGAGTCACATTATACACATATACATAGACACGTGGCGGCTCATGTCATCTACTCTATTATTGTCTAATTCTGTCTGTCTCTCTGTAACGGAAATCCACGCATCGCTGATTGGTCACGGACGGCCGGGCACTACCAATTAGCAACAGGCGCAGTCCAGTCGTGAATTGGTGCGGGATTTAAACCACACACGCCACCGCCATCATCAGTAGCCGTGAGTCATCTCCTGCCGCACGGATGTCAGCGGCGACACAGTCGGGAGATGACTGGCGCTGGCCGGTCATCACCCGGTTGCTCGCAGCGGAAGTACCCCGACCGGCTCTAGCAATCTCGCTCAGTGTGACACGCAGCAGTGACCAGAACCCCACTGTGAGATCAATACTACGCCCTAGAGTGACAGGGTCCCAACGACCGCCATACTATTGCTGCATCGCTGATGAGATCTGACTGTTTGACATCTCACCAGCGATCACTTGGTGACGTTCCAGCGATGCCTACCAGGTGATATGGTTGTCGGGATCGCTGGAGCGTCGCCAAGTGTGATGGTACCTTACTGATCGCTGGTGAAGTGTCACACGTGCAGATATATTAAGCGAAGCCGCATCACTGATTGGGGAAAATCCTGGGTATTCATTGCATTACTTTTAAATCTTCCTAAGTAAACTACATACATCTTCTAAAATACCTGATGCGTTAGAATCGGGCCATCATCTTATATTATATATTATATATATATATCTAGAGTTTGGCCAAAAGTATTGACACCCCTGCAATTCTGTCAGATAATACTCAGTTTCTTCCTGAAAATGATTGCATTCACAAATTCTTTGGAAATTATTATCTTCATTTAATTTGTCTTCAATGAAAAAACACAAAAGAGAATGAAGCCAAAAGCAAAACATTGATCATTTCACACAAAACTCCAAAAATGGGCCAGACAAAAGTATTGGCTCCCTCAGCCTAATACTTGGTTGCACAACCTTTAGCCAAAATAACTGCGATCAACCGCTTCTGGTAACCATCAATGAGTTTCTTACAATGCTCTGCTGGAATTTTAGATCATTCTTTTTTGGCAAACTGCTCCAGGTCCCTGATATTTGAAGGGTGCATTCTCCAAACTGCCATTTTTAGATCTCTCCACAGGTGTTCTATGGGATTCAGGTCTGGACTCATTGCTGGCCACCTTAGAAGTCTCTAGTGCTTTCTCTCAAACCATTTTCTAGTGCTTTTTGAAGTGTGTTTTGCGTCATTGTCCTGCTGGAAGACCCATGACCTCTGAGGGAGACCCAGCTTTCTCACACTGGGCCCTACATTATGCCGCAAAATTTGTTGGTAGTCTTCAGACTTCATAATGCCATGCACACGGTCAAGCAGTCCAGTGCCAGAGGCAGCAAAGCAACCCCAAAACATCAGGGAACCTCCGCCATGTTTCACTGTAGGGACCATGTTCTTTTCCTTGAATGCCTCTTTTTTTCTCCTGTAAAGTCTATGTTGATGCCTTTGCCCAAAAAGCTCTACTTTTGCTCATCTGACCAGAGAAAATTTTTCCAAAACGTTTTAGGATTTCTCAGGTAAGTTTTGGCAAACTCCAGCATGGCTTTTTTATGTCTCGGGGTAAGAAGTGGGGTCTTCCTGGGTATCCTACCATACAGTCCCTTTTTATTCAGACGCCGACGGATAGTACGGGTTGACACTGTTGTACCCTCGGACTGCAGGGCAGCTTGAACTTGTTTGGATGTTAGTCGAGGTTCTTTATCCACCATCCGCACAATCTCTCATCAATTTTTCTTTTCCGTCCACATCTAGGGAGGTTAGCCACAGTGTCATGGGCTTTAAACTTATTGATGACACTGCGCACGGTAGACACAGAAACATTCAGGTCTTTGGAGATGGACTTGTAGCCTTGAGATTGCTCATGCTTCCTCATAATTTGGTTTCTCAAGTCCTCAGACAGTTCTTTGGTCTTCTTTCTTTTCTCCATGCTCAATGTGGTACACACAAGGACATAGGACAGAGGATGAGTCAACTTTAATCCATGTCAACTGGCTGCAAGTGTGATTTAGTTATTGCCAACACCTGTTAGGTGCCACAGGTAAGTTACTGGTGCTGTTAATTACACAAATTAGAGAAGCATCACATGATTTTTCTAACAGTGCCAATACTTTTGTCCACCCCCTTTTTTATGTTTGGTGTGGAATTATATCCACTTTGGGCTTTAGGACAATTCTTTTTGCTTTTTTCATTGAAGACAAATTAAATGAAGATAATAATACCAAAGAATTTGTGATTGCAATCATTTTCAGGAAGAAACTGAGTATTATCTGACAGAATTGCAGGGGTGTCAGTACTTTTGGCCACAACTGTGTATATATATGTTGGCCAATGTGTGTACTAAGAACTTCAGATTTAAAAAAAAAAATAAGAATTTTGAGTTTTTTTGAAAAAAACATAAGTTTTTAATTTTTTTCTCATATATATACAGCTTGTCAGCATATGTACATCATTGGTAGTAGCTGAGTGCTGCAAGGTTTTTTTCTAATATATATATATATATATATATTAATATATTAGTGATGAGCGAGTACTAAAATGCTCCGGTGCTCGAAGCTCGGGTCGAGCATCCCAAGATACTCGTGTACTCGGCCCGAGCACCGAGCCCAATGTTATCCTATGGGAGACCCAAGTATTTTTTTTACATGACCCCCGGCAGCATGGAAAAAGCCTAAAAATGTCAAAAAAGTATCAGAACAGTGCTGAAATGACATGGGAACAGCATGGGGAAGACCCCTGGAAGCATTTCAGACCCCAAGGTCACTGATGTCAACAATGTTTTCAGACCATTATGCCACTTTTACGGACTGTCAAGAAAACGTTACAAAATGAAACCAAAACGGATTTTCATGGAAAAAATATTAAGGGCTCATACCCACTTGTGAGACAGAGTTGGTGTATGTTAGTTTTTTGGATTATATCAAAGATTTTTTTTTAAATTGTCTGGCACTCCCATGTTCCTGGGAAGAGACGTAAATGAAGGCCTCTTTAAATAATGTGCCAATTATAAGGAAGTGTGTGTTTTGTAGCATTACCCTAGGGCAGGGAAGCCAAAAATTGGGAGGCACTTCAATGCCCCTAGATAGAGGCGTGCATGAGGGCCTTTTTAAAAAATGTGGCCATTGGAAGCAAGTGGTTATTTTTTACTATTGCCCTAGGCAGGGAAGCCATAAATTGGAGTCACCAATATGCCCCTGGATAGAGGCGTGCATGAGGGCTTTTTCAAAAAATGTGCCCATTGTAAGCAAGTGTATCTGCTGTAGTATTGCCCTAGGCAGGGAAGCCAAAGGTTTGGAGGCACCAAGATGCCCCTGCATAGAGGCGTGCATGAGGCCCTTTTTAAAAAATGTGGCCATTGGAAGCAAGTGGGTCTTTTTTTACTATTGCCCTAGGCAGGGAAGCCAAAGGTTTGGAGGCACCAAGATGCCCCTGCATAGAGGCGTGCATGAGGGCTTTTTAAAAAAATGTGCCCATTGAAAGCCTGTGTGTCTTTGTTACTATTGCCCTAGGCAGGGAAGCCATAAATTGGAGACACCAATATGCCCCTGGATAGAGGCGTGCATGAGGCCCTTTTTAAAAAATGTGGCCATTGGAAGCAAGTGTATCTGCTGTAGTATTGCTCTACGCAGGGAAGCCAAAGGTTTGGAGGCACTAAGATGCCCCTGCATAGAGACGTGCATGAGGCCTTTTTTAAAAAATGTGCCCATTGTAAGCCAGTGTGTCTTTTTTAGTATTCCCCTAGGCAGGGAAGCCAAAAATTGTGAGGCACCAAGATGCCCCTTGAAATGGAGGAGAGCCTCTAAATATTGTTCCCATTAAAAAGGAGCGGGTCTACTGTACTTGTAATGCCCATTCTGTTTTCATGGACCTAAACATTTACTCCTGGGGGTGTACATGAAAGTACTGCCTAACATTTGAACGGTGAGCGTCATCATCATCATCATAAATATGATGTAAAAAAAATTATGTTTTCGTGGCATCATGAACTACGGTCGCACTGATCATATGATGGTGGCTGATGAGGAGAAGGAGGAGCAGAACAGAAAGCAACCAAAGTAATGAAGTGTGTACCCATGTGTGGGTGTGCGGAGGTGCATGGCAATTTACTGGCACAAATTTTACATTATACTATCATTTGGTGGTGGTGTGGTGAAGTCGGGCCCAATACAACCCTTGTTCATCTTGATCAGAGTCAGCCTGTCCGCCTTCATTTACCCTTTTTTGAGGCAGGAGGGGGTTGTAGCTCCAATTTGTATACGCCAAAACAATCAGTATACCCATCTCAGCGTTTGTGACTGACCGGTATACCTGCTGTAATGTAATCTCTAATCTGTCATCTCAGTGTCCAGCTAAAAACCATCTTTTGGACACCTTCATTTACTTGTATACAGGCAGCACAACATTGAAAATGCGCAAGGCCGGTGGTACTGGACGTGATGGTGGTGCATACAGAGGCTGAGGCCATGTGCATGTTGGAATTGTGCCACAACAAACGCCAACATTATCTCGCTCGACCTTTCTTGTCACAATTTGTAGGGGATCGCAGCAGTACACCACTATTAAACCAAGACCAGTGAAAACAGGTTGTTAGTTAGATAGCGGATAATGCTTTCAGTCAGTTTTGCACCACCACAAGCAGCCTGTCTTCCACACGGTCAAGCGTGAGTAGCCGTGAGACTGGACTGCACATTCCACACCCTGATCCTCCTTCCTCCCACCATGCCGAGTGCCCGGACCCGGACATAACTGATCACACATTTGGACACTCTGAAGAGCTGTTCACTATCCATTCATAGATTCTGGCCTCTCGCCAGCTCCAGTTGAAGTGGGTCATGAGGAGATCATAAGTACTGATGCCCAAATATTTGAGCAGCCACGGTCTCACGAAGGCAACGGTGGGAACGTGACTCAACAAGAGGTGGCCGATGATGAGACACAATTGCCACAAAGTCAGGAGTTGGACCAGGGTGCGGAAGTGGAAGACGACGTGGTGGATGATCCAGTAACTGACCCAACCTGGCAGGAGGACATGCAGAGCGAGGACAGCAGTGTACAGGGGGAGTTAGGCGTAGCATCACAACAGGCCGGAAGAAGCAGGGTGTGTTCGCAGGCAGAAGGCAAGCAACCATTCCCCGGAACAACAACACGAGTGATGTTGCCAGTACAACTGCTAGGTCTTCCCGAGTCTGGCTGTTTTTTAACGTGTCTGCAGATAATTTGAAAAAGGCCATTTGCAACACCGCCATGCCAGCATCAGCAGGGGTAGCAAAACTACCAGCCTGACCACCACCAGCATGATCAGGCACATGGCAGCAAAGCACCCGACTTTGTGGGATGTACAGCAGAGTACAGGAGCATTGTCTGCAGGTGACACCGCTGCGTCTTCCACTGTTGTGCGTGCAAGCCAATCCCCTGTCCATACTGCTGGTGAAGATGCCTCCTGTCCTTCACCTGTACTTGCACAAGCAGAAGTAGCACCATCATCAGCCACGTCCTTGTCTCAGCGCAGCGTTCAGTTATCCATACCCCAATCTTTGGGACGCAGGCGCACATGCCACAGTTGTAAATGCACAAGCACGTGTCACAAAACATCATACGTGCCCTTAACAACGCAGTTTCAGGCAAAGTCCACCTAACCACGGACACGTGAACAAGTGCTTGCGGGCAGGGCCGGTACATCTCTCTGACGGCACACTGGGTTAATATTCTGGAAGCCGGGACCCAGTCTGAGCTTGGGACGGAACACGTCCTTCCGACACGAAGGATTGCAGGTCCTAACTCAGTCAGGGCTTCACCCACAGTGTACAGCTCCGGAACTTCATGATCCTCACCCTCCTCCTCTTTCACTTCACCCTCTACACCAGTCCAAAGCTGGAAGCACTGCAGCTGTGCCTTTGCTAAGTGGCAACAGGCTGTGCTGAAGCTAATATGCGTAGGTGACAAACCCCACAATCCTGAAGAGTTGTGGAAAGCACTGAAACAGCAGGGAGATCACTGGCTCACACTGCAGAACCTATAGCTAGGCATGGTCCTGTGTGACAATGCCCGGAACCTGGTGGCGGCTCTGTGGCAAGGCGAGCTGACACATGTTCCATGCGTGGCCCATTTTATTATTATTATTATGTATTTATATAGCGCCATTAGGTTCCATGGCACTTTATATTAGGATAAGGGAGACAAGAACAAGTACACTAAATATAGGCGATCAGGACGTACAGGTACAGGAGGGGCAGGGACCCTGTCCACGAGGGCTCAGTCTACGAGAGGCGGGTTGGGATACAGTAGGATGGGGGAATGTCAGGTATGGGGCAGTCACCTGGGTCTCATGGCAGGTTGTAGGCTTGACGGAATAGGTGAGTCTTCAGGTGACACTTTAAGCTTGTCAGGGTATGAGAGTGTCTGACGTGTTCGGGCAGGGAGTTCCAGAGTAAGGCAGATGCCCGGGAAAAGTCCTGGACTCAGTTGTGCAAAGAGGTGATGAGGGGGGAGCAGAGGAGGAGTTCTTGGGAGGAGCGGAGGTTGCGTGAGGGTATGTATCGGGAGACCAGGTCGTAGATGTATGGTGGGGCCAGGTTGTGTATGGCTTTGTACGCCATGGTCAGTGTTTTGAATTGGGATCTCTTGGAGGTGGGGAGCCAGTGAAGGGCTTGGGAGAGTGGGGAGACAGGGGAGTAGCGGGAGGACAGGTACATTAGTCGGGCAGCGGAATTGAGGATAGACTGGAGAGCTGTGAGGGAGTTAGCCGTGAGGCCATTGAGAAAGAGGTTGCAGTAGTCAAGGCGGGAGATGATAAGAGCATAAATGAGTGTTTTAGCAGTGTTGTGGGTGAGGAAGGACCGGATCCGTGAGATGTTCTTGAGCTGGAGCCGGAAGGATGTGGTGAGGGCCTCGATGTGGGGCTTGAAGGATAGGGAGGAGTCAAGGATTACCCCGAGGCACTTGGCTTGGGGGACTGGGAAGAGGACGCTGCCGTTGACGCAGATGGATAGGTTGGGAAGTGGGGGGGAATTTCTTGGGGGCAAGACTATGAATTCAGTTTTGTCTATGTTGAGTTTAAGGAAGCGAGCAGAGAAGAAGGATGAGATGGCGGAAAGGCATTGTGGGATTTTGGAGAGTAGGGAGGTGATGTCAGGGCCGGACAGGTAGACTTGGGTGTCGTCACCGTAGAGGTGGTACTGGACGCCATGGGACTCAATGAGTTGCCCTAGGCCGAGAGTGTATATGGAGAAAAGTAGGGGTCCCAGGACCGAACCTTGGGGGACTCGGACAGAAACAGGGTAGGGTGAGGAGGAGGTGTGGGAGTGGAAGACGCTGAAGGTCCGTTACGCTAGGTATGAGGAGATCCAAGAGAGGGCAAGGTGGGTGATGCCGAGGGATTACAGGATCTGGAGAAGAAGGGAGTGGTCAACCATGTGGACAATCTCATGGTTCAGCGGTATATTAAATACTACCCGTAGCTGTCTGATCTGCTCGTAAAAGTATGCCGCCTGTGTGCCCAATTTTAGAAAGTCACCTACTGCTTCAGCCGCCCTTGACAGCTTTCAGCAGCGTTTGCACATTCAGTATCACAGACTGGTCTGTGATGTCTCCACGCATTTGAATTCCACACTGCACATGTTGGTCAGGATTTGTGAGCAGAAGAGGACAGTTGTTGAGTACCAGCATCAACTAGGCCGTCGGTATCAAACTCCACACATAAGACCTCAGGAGTGGACATGGATGTCCGACATATGTACCGTCCACCAAAACTTTGAGGACTTCACCAAGATGGTGAGGGGCGATGATGCCATAATTAGCTTCACCATCCCACTTCTCTGTCTTATAAAATGCTGTCTGCTCAAAATCAAAAACGATGCATTGCAGGCGGAATACGATGAGTTGGAGCAATAAACCGTATGGGGTGATTACACACAGCACAGCCTCATCTCATCCCAACGTGCATTGGAGGACTATTACGAGGAGGAGGCGGATAAAGAAATGGAGCTACTTTCATGCGAAATTGACGGTAATACATGCACAACCATCTTACCGTCGGATGGCCAGAGGACAGGGGAGAGGAGGAGGAGGATGATGAAGACAGCATGGTCAATCATCCTGTTGTTGTGGACCTGAAGTCTTGCCTGTTAACAGTCTTATGCACAAGGCTGACTTTATGTGATGCTGCCTGTCTTGTGACCCTCACGTTATCAACATCTAGGCGGACACTCATTACTGGTTGGTGACACTTTTAGATCAATGCTACAAGGAGAACTTTATTTCTCTTATACGGTGGCTCAAGTGGTTAGCACTGCAGCCTTTGCAGCACTTTGGCTTGAGGTCCTGGGTTCAATTCCCACCAAGGACACAAAGGACAACATCTGCAAGTAGTTTGTATGTTCTCCCCGTGTTTGCGTGGGTTTCCTGCGGGTACTCGGGTTTCCTCCCACATTGTAATGACATACTGATAGGATGTTTAGATTGTGAGCTCCAAGAGAGACAGCATTACTCATGTATACAAAGTTCTATGGAATTCTATGGAATTAATAGCGCTATATAAATGAATAAATAATAATAATAATAATAATAATAATTCCCGAGGCGGAGAGGTCTACAAAAATGCTGCAGTACCAGAAGGCCCTAGTTGCAGAATTAGTCAAAAAATTCACTTCTGAAAACGCTTGCGGCAGAGGTCGCGGTTTGGTGGACAACCAAGGTGTCTGGCCAGAGAGAGGCACAAATGAAATCCAGCAGAGGTAGGGGAAAACTCTCAAAGATCTGGGACAGTTTTCTTAGCCCCTCCCATAGCACAGGCCCTCAGGTGCAGGGTACTGTCACAAGGACTGCAAAGTTTGTAAAGATGCTGAAGGAGTACCTTGCCGATCGTACAAAAGTGCTCCTAGATTCCTCTGTGCCTTCTAATTATTGGGTATCCAAACTGGACACGTGGCAGTAATTGTCCTTCTACGCCTTGGAAGTCCTGCCCTGCCGTTAGCATTTTGTCAGAGCGTGTTTTTATTGCCGCAGGTGGAATCATTACAGATAAATGCACCCGCCTGTCAACTGAAAATGCTGACCAGTTGTTTTTGACCTGGATACTGAGATTGAAGATTAAATTACAGCAGCTATACTGGTCAGACACAAACGCTGACACAAGCATACTGAGTGTTTTTGCGGATACAAATTGTAGCTACAACCCCCTCCTGCCACACAAAAATGGTAAATGAATGCAGACAAGAGTTGGTTTGTAGCTGGACAGTGAGATTAGAGATTAGAGCGTTTTAATCCCGGCAGTTTGAACGGTCAGACACAAACGCTGACGCGTATACCGTGTTTTAGCGTACACTACTTGGGGCTACAAAAAACTGCTGCCGCACAGAAATTTTAAATGAATGCAGACAAGAGTAGGTATTTAGCAAGACCCTAAGTATTGAAATTAAGGCCCTGCAGGTGGACTTGTCAGACACAAACGCTGACTACAATAGCGCGTCTTTTGGCGTATCCTAATTTACGCTGCAACAGACTGTAGCAGCACTGAGATGCAAATTTAGTGCAGACAAGAGTATGTTTTTAGCACAAGGCTTTTGGTGTACCCTAATTAGCGCTGCAACCTAGAGGAGCAGCACTTAGATGCAAATTTAATGCAGACAAGAGTATGTTTTTAGCACGACCCTAAGTTTTGAAATTAAGGCCCTGCAGGTGGACTAGTCAGACACAAACGCTGACTACAATAGCGTGTCTAATTTACGCTGCAACAGACAGTAGCAGCACTGAGATGCAAATTTAGTGCAGACAAAAGTATGTTTTTAGCACGAGGCTTTTGGTGTACCCTAATTAACGCTGCAACCTACAGTAGCAGCAATTAGATGCTAAATTAGTGCAGAGAAGAGTTGTTTTTTTAGCACAAAGCTTTTGGTGTACCCTAATTAACGCTGTAACCTACAGTAGCAGCAATTAGATGCTAAATTAGTGCAGAGAAGAGTTGTTTTTTAGCACAAGGCTTTTGGTGTACCCTAATTTGAGCTAAAACCTACTCCTGCCTATAGTGAGCTAAAAAAATCTCTAAAAGCATGGTTTTTGGGATGGATGAGCCTGGAAACCAGCCCTAGATGCGATGCAGGCTGGTATACTGGCACAGCGAAATTTGGTAGATACCCTGCCTCCCTGCCTGCCTGTATACTGCTCTAGTAGTCCTCAGAAGGACTGTTGTGGTAAATAGACTGGCAGCCCTGTGCCTACACTAGCTGAAAGGCCACAAATCTGTCCCTCAATCAGCAGCAGCTCTCCCTACACTGACTGTCTAATGGCGCAGAGTGACGAGCACAGCGCTGTCAGGCCTTATAAAGACCTGATCATGCTGTGCAGCCAGCCAATCACTGTAATGCCACAACAAACATGGCTGTGGCATTACAGTGTCTGTCAGCCAATCTCTGCATGCGGGCTGGCTCTGAAAAGAGCACTAACATGCAGGGAGGTGGACCCCGAGCACAGCAAGAGTATCGCGAGATTACTCGGTACTCGCCGAGTAGCCCGAGTACCGTGATATTCATGCGAGTACCGAGTAGTGACAAGCACACTCGCTCATCTCTAATCTATATATATGAATAATATTCGGCTCTATCAAAAATTAAAAGACCACTGCAAATTTTGCAGTTTTTCTGATTTTTCTCTTTACAGGTATATATATATATTTTGTATTTATTTGCAGCAAATGAGAAATCGTCAAAATAATAAAAAAGAACAGTGCTTTCAGACCTCAAATAATGCATAGAAAACAAGTTTATATTCATTTAGAAATAACAATACTAATGTTCAGGAAGAGTTCAGAAATCAATTTATGATGGAATGACCATGATTTTTAATAACCGCTTTCATGCGTCTCGGCATGCTTTCCACCAGTCTTTCACACAGCTTTTGGGTGATCTTATGCCACTCCTGGCACACAACTTTATGGTTAATCTCTTTTTATTAATTTTTAAGAAATATTACAAAGGTGTACATATATATACACACAAAAAAAAATACAGGAACAGATTATAATAAACTCTCCCTATCAAATTATTCCCTCCCGATATATCTTCATCTAAATCTTAAATTGCAGTTTTTTTTGTTTTTTTTTGGGAGTTGGAATCGTCTATCCAGGAGGCGGAGGGGGGCCTCACCAACGTTTCATGTCTATTTCTCCAATTCCATCATGTTCCCTGAGTACAATATGCTATACATTAAATTATCTCTTATTGCCCTATTGCTGCATCCGTAAAATCCTACATTAACGAGTCTCAAGTATACTCGCCTAAACTCTGGGACACCAAGTGGAGACCCCATTATCAAAAGAGTGACTCACAATTATATACCAACACCACCATTTAGGTGTAATCTAAAGCTCAGGAAAGGTGAGCTGAGAGAGATAATACTGAATCTAAAAAAATAATGTAATAGAAGAAAAGGGGAAAAGAAAAAGCAGGGAGGGGAAGAAGAGAGGAGCGAAAGGAAGGAAGAATGGGACTATACTAGGATGAATGGAACCGGATACTGGGAAGGATATTGCTGAGGAAAAGGAGAGGTAGTGGGTCTCTCTAACTCCCCGACGGCCAGAGGACAGTCTACCTTGTCTACGTCAGCAAAGATACTCTGAAAGTCAGCAGAATCCTGGAACGGAATCCATTCAAGCCAGATCACTGAAAATTTATCACGAGATCCCAATACCTCGGCTGCTAGTTCCTCCATTCGAAAGATGACCATCATTTCTCTGAGCCAATCAAGCAAAGACGGAACCCGGGGTGTTTTCCAGAACCTCGGAATCACAGCGCGTGCAGCCGAGACACAAAAGCGGAGGATATCTCTCTTATGAAGCCCAATAGGACCAGGAAAGATGGACAGCAGTGCTGTTTCAGGACAGCATTCAGCCTGTTTACCCGTTACCCGGGTGTATGTATTAAATACCTCCGACCAGAACCGCTGGATTTCCCTACAACTCCACCATATATGTTTTATATATCCAGGTCAAACATGAATAATATTCAAAATATATTAGGACTCTCCCACATATCATATTACACATACTAAATTGGTTTTTGGAGAGTTTCTGTGCCAATAATTCAATTGCACGATTTTAACTGCTTTTCTTAAAGATGCTTTTATTACTTCATCAGAAAGGAGATTACAATTGCAGATACAAAAGTGCTCAGATATAAAAATTAGTAAATTTACATGAATCTGGATAGGAGGACACTAAGGGGTTAAGGTCATTTTACCTCATACTTCAAGACAGATACATGGTAGCCATATCAAACAAGAGCTATGTGCTCTCCTGGTATACATATGGTTAAATTGAGAATTACAGCTTGTTAGTGTATGGAGGGTTCAGTTTATAATCCCCCTTCCTACTACAACACTTCACTGGATATTCTCTCAAAGTCCATTACACAGCAGCCTTAGCAACAAAGCAATTGTACCAGAGCTTACCCATGTCAGATGCCAAGGTGTAAGGATGACCACTAGGGGACGCCCCAATGCGTTTCCCTGAATGCTTCCTCAGGGGCATGTTTGGCTGTGTCTCCCCCATCCTAATATACCCCCCACCACCCCTCTCACCACCTGACTCCAATTTGCGCTGCTCCACGCCGCAGATGGGCGGCCGCGCCGTCCCGAGCGGTGGTTTCCGGCATTCACCCACCGGAAGTGCGTCATATGACGCTCCTTCCCATGTATCTGAAGCCTTTCACCACAGCCCGAGACCACCATATATGTAGCATCGTGCCTGTCTCTTCTCCGCAGCGCCAACAAGTGTCAGGGGTATCAGGGAACATGCTCCGAAGAGTAGCCGGGCATAGGTACCATCTAGTGAGCAGCTTATAGCTTCTTTCTTGTGCAATACAAGTATTTGCTAATTTGTGAATGAACAAAAAGCATTTCTGCCAGTTGCTATCTGAGATGTTTTTTTCCAGTTCCCTCTCCCAAGCACGATGAAAATATAGAGTGCCCTGATTTCTCAGGGATCCCAAAGTCTGGTACAAAGCCGATATTTTACGTCTCGGGGAAGAATCCAACTGGAACAGCTTTTCCATTAAATTGGGCGTCAATCTCACCCTGCAGGAGTGGTCAGCTGAGTGTAAGTATGATCTGTACTGAAAAAACTCAAACCATCTAAGTGGCCTAGTAGGATCTTTGACTTGCCGTTCTGCTAATGAGGGCAGATTGCCGTCAGGAAGTGTCTGGCCTACTCGGGTATCATTCACACTCTGCCAACACAGAAACCTCTGTTTTCCAAATCCAGGAGGGAAAGATGGACTGGAAAAAAGGGGGTAAGAGGGCTAAGTCTGTCATCTAATTTGAGGGCTCTCGTCACTGAGTGCCAGATATTCAAAGTATTCCTGGTCATATCTGTCAGGGATTCTATGTCCTTTAAGTCCCCTGAAGGAATCCAGAGCAGATGTTTCAGCGGGATTTCCAAACCGTCTTGCTCCACCTCTACCCATCTCTTGGAGGATGCACAGTACTGCCAATCTAGGGCTCTAACGAGAAAGGAAGCTAGAAAGTATGTCTGCAAATTGGGTAACCCAGCCCCGCCCGTAGACTTAGGCAAGGAGAGAATATTTATCTGCAATCTAGGTCTCTTTCCGCCCCAGATAAATTTGATGATAAGAGATTGTAATCTGGAGAAGAACTTCCTGTCAAGGTGAACAGGGACCGTTTGAAAAATATATAGGAGTCGGGGTAAGACATCCATTTTGACTACGTTCATTCTTCCGAACCAGGTTAGTTTTAGTTGCCTATATGAAGTGAGTGCTGACTCTACACTAGTTAAAAGGGGCTGGTAGTTCAAACTAAATAATTGGTTAAGAGATCCCTCGGTATAAGAACTCCCAAATACTTAATGGCCTCCATCTTCCATTTGAACGGCAACTGTCTAGACAAACGAGAAACCAAGTCTCCAGACAGTGAGACATTAAGTGCCTCAGTCTTGGAACAATTAACTTTAAAGTTGCTCAACTGTCCAAACCGCTCAAGCTCTTTCAGAATAGAAGGAATGGAGATCAGGCGCTGCGAGACATAGATTAGGAGATCGTCAGCGAATAGGGTCATTTTGTGGTGGCTCTGTCCTAGCTTAATCCCAGTGACGTCAACATTGGCTCTGAGTGCTGTGGCTAGATGTTCCATTACTATAATGTACAGTAGGGGTGACAAAGGGCATCCCTGCCTGGTACCATTTGTTATTTGGAACGAAGAAGATAAGGCTCCACCTATCCTTACCTTGGCAGAAGGGGAGGAGTATAAGGACAAGATTCCGTGTAAGAACCGAGATCCCAAACCAAGCTGAATCAGCGCCTCCCTCATAAACCCCCAGTGGACTCTGTCAAAGGCCTTTTCAGCGTCCACTGATAATAGACCTAGTGGAAGCGAGCTGCTCTTGGCCTTACCTATGAGGAGCAGGGTTCTGATGGTATTATCCCTTGCTTGCCGGCCCCTAACAAAGCCCACCTGGTCTGAGTTGATCACAGAAGGGAGGAACGGAGCTAAGCGATCCGCTAATAGTTTAGAAAAAAGTTTGATATCCACGTTTAATAACGAAATCGGCCTGTAATTCGATACCAAAGATGGATCTTTCCCCGGTTTGGGAATGACGCTGATATGGGCTTCCAAGGATTGAGGCACAAAATCTGATCCCCGTAATACTGCGTTAAAGGCCGTCAACATCACTGGGGCCAGCTGGGACCTAAGTTGTTTGTAAAAATTAGGCAAAAACCCATCTGGGCCCGGGCATTTCCCCGATGGGGTGGACTGGATAACCTGCAGTTCTTTTTCAGTAATATCGTCTTCTAACATCGCAGAGGTCTCCTTAGCCAATGATGGAATTGCCGTCTGGTTAATATATACCCTGATCTTATCCGACAACTCCGAGGGCGAGAGGTCGGAGAAGTGTCCCCGAATATTGTAGAGGTCACAATAATATTTTCTTAATTCCTCAAATTTCGGTTGGGAAAAAAGTTCGCCCACCTTTATTGGTTTGGATACATGGAACAAAAGGTGGGTTTAGACGAGGATGGAGCAATCAGGCCAGGGGTCTCCCACATTTGTCAGAGTTAGAATAGAAATAGCTCCTAGATTTCTCCGTATGTCTACGGTACTTTTGGTCCAGTAAGTCTTTTAGTTCTCTCTTCCTTAACGTCAGGTCAACTAATGTCTGTCTCAATAGGTTCTGCTTGTGCGAGGTTTCTAATGTATGTATCTGAGTAAGGAGGTCTTCTACTTTTTCTGCATTATTTTTCTTCAGAGGAGCACCATGCTTTATAAAGACCCCCCTCAAGACACACTTTAAAGTTTCCCATTTGGTGGGAGGAGGTGTTGGGTCTAAAGCATGATCTTGATCGAATGATTTTATAGTCTCTCTCACCTCCGACATACACAGCTCGTCCTTCAATAAATGGTCATTTAGCCTCCACGTCCAAGGTCTTCTACTTGTATCAGGAAGTGTAAGGGACAAGAAAATGGGGGCATGATCAGAGATTAAGATATCCCCTATAGTCGCCTCGGGGCTCCAAGATAATAGGTTATGGCTCATGAAAAATAAGTCAATTCTACTGTAAAAATTGTGTGTTGGAGAAAAATATGTAAAGTCTCTCCCCTGGGGATTCAAAATCCTCCAAATGTCGATGAGTCTCAGAGTGTGAAGGAACCTTTTCAGAGATGTAAGTTTTTTGTATGGAATAGGTCTCTTACCCGAGGATGAGTCAGCTGCCGGGTCTAGGGTGAAGTTGAGGTCTCCTCCGATGATGACTGATCCCTCTGCGAACTCCGTCAGGCGCATTAGATACGATCTACACATTTTTGTCTGAAATCTATTGGGTAAATACCAATTAGCAATACTTAGTAGGGATCCAGCAATCCTCATCTTAAGGAACACATAACGACCCTGAGGGTCTACGCAAGCATCCAGAATCTCGTGAGGCAGTGACTTATGCACCGCAATGGACACCCCTTTCGTTCTCGCATCTGGGTTGGTACTGTGGTGCCAGACTGAGAAGTATCTATTGCGAAGGCTCGGGACATGTCCAGATTTAAAATGGGTCTCCTGAAGCATCAGAATCTGGCACTTCTGCTTGTGGCATAGTACAGTATCTGAGACCTCGTTTGAGGGGTGTTGAATCCCCGTACATTAAATGAGCAGATTTTTACTGATGACATGGCCGTCAAGGAGTCAGATGAAAGGAAACAGGGAAGGGGAAAAAGATAGGTAGAAAAAGGGAGAGAAAGAGAACTAAGATACTCGGGGTTAAGGGAGGAAGAAAAGATAAGCAGAGATTAAAGAAAAAAAAAGGGGGGAAGCAAGACAGTAAGAGAAGAAATTACCCAGAATGATCTGAGACAGCTGTTTAGGGTGGTCTACACGACCTGTCTTCCCTGGAATCGGTGACTTTATCCCGGTGGGGTGTAACCTGTCTATTTTGGGGTTGTCCCCCCTGCCTCGGGCTAAACACTCTCAACAAGTGTTGCAAGGAAACCTTGTCATTAATAGTATACAAAATTAACATGTAACCCAGAAAACCTTCCAGGTCTAAAATCCAACGCAACTAAAACATCTGAGTCAGTGCACAGATTGAAAACTTACAAAATATTGCTTTAGGGTGAGCTAATTAATTACTAGTAGATAAAACCCTCTTGTATGTTTGTCTTTGTTTGAATGGTCGGACAATATGGACGGCCTCATCTGGGAAACTGCCTGTGAAAAAAAACAGGAATTATGCAAAGGATCAATATGAACAACTGAGGAGGAAAGAGGGGTCTTCAACCTTCGCCCATCGATTCCTCTCTCCGCCCCCTATTCCTCCTCCTCCGTGATGCCCCTCTACCCCTCCTCCGTCTTCCTCTCCACGGCTCTGGGGCAGTTGGTGACTGGTATAGAAGGTCTGTGTATCCCGGCCATTCTTCCATTGCAATGTAGACCGAGGGAAGTCCCAGTGCTGCTGCAAATTCTGGGACTCCTTTTGGGTGTGTGACATAATGGGTCACTCTTTCTCTCCACCCTTGAAGGCGGAACGGAAAGCCCCAAGTGTAGGAAATGTCCCGCTCTCTTAGGGCGTCTAGTAGAGGGCGAAACGCTCTTCGTTTTTGCAATGTACGTCTTGATAAGTCCGCCAATAGTTGAAGAGAATAGTCCTGAAACCGAACATGTCCCTTAGCCCGAGCTTTGGTAAAAATGGCCTCTTTTATGCTATATTTATGGATCCTGCAAACCACATCTCTGGGCCTATCTCCTGCCAAGGGCGGGGGCCCTAGGGACCTATGTGCCCTGTCGAACTCTAGAATTGAGTCTGACGGTACTTCTCTGATGGAGTTGAAGATAATTTTGAGGGTGTTATCCAGATCCCTGGGTCCGACACTCTCAGGGAGCCCACTAATTCTAATGTTGTTCCTCCTTTCTCGGTTCTCCAGATCTTCCATGGAGTCTAACATTCTTTCTATATGGGAGGCTTGTGTGTATACAGTGTCCTCCAGAATTTTAAGTCTCTTATCTATGTTTTGCGAGGACGATTCATTAGAAGCCACTCTTAGACTAAGATTAGAGACTTCCCCTTTAAGTTCAGAGGACTCAGCTTTAAAGGAGGCCTCCATCCGTGCAATAAAGCCCTCCATTTCTTCTCTGGTGGGGATGGTCTGTATCCTCAACCTGAGGTCGTCCCATATCCTTTGGCTCTCTGGTACTGTGGGCATTATCGGGTGACCGGGGGGTAAGAGGTCTCTGGTAGATGGAACAGTCTGTGCCCGCTCACTGATTGAGGGTTGAACTGCCCTCTCCAGCTCCCACACTGGGGACTCCAGCTCCGCATGCTTTTTCCTCTCCCCTACCTCTGGTTCTCCTCCCTGTTGTGATTGTGAGGGGTCAGCCATCTTCCTCCCTCTATTTCTGTATAGGCATCTGGTGTTCCTTGTTTGCTGTGGCCCCCCTCCTCCATTCCACTTTCCCCTTCAGCCAGGGGGTGTCCATGATTTGAGTCAGTAGAGCCCCCTCTATCACATATCAGGGGCCAATCTCCACTACTCATGGGGGTCCAGGTTATTAAGCATTGCAGCCCCAGTATGTACCTGTTTGTGCTACCTGTCCTCCTCAAGGGCCCTCGTGGTGGCTGAGGCACTATCTAGCATTAGGGCAGCTAGCGGTGGGGAAGAGGATGAGGGGGTGCACATTACCGGATTCAGCTGACAGTCTCCTTCGGGTTTCTGAGCTGCTCCGGTCTGTGTGGGGACTGGCGCCGCATCTCTGCTGTGCTCTGCAGCCTCACATGGTCTCGTCTGCTGTGCCCCGGGAAGCTGCCGCCGCCATCTTTCCTGCGGCCATTACACAGTCCTGGGAGCTACTCCGTAGGTAGTGGGAGATTTTTGCAGCAGCAGGCACCGGCGGTTCCCTGGAGGGTTGGGGTCAGGTGCTCCTACGTTTAGCCGGCATATAGAGTAGTTTTGCAGGTTCTGGCACCGGCTGTATAAGCCGGTGCCAGATAGGGGACAGGAGCTCTGATTTCAGCCTCTGCTCCCCTCCATCGCCAGGCCACGCCCCCTCTGGCACACAACTTTAAGCAGTTTTTCCTTGTTTTATGGCTTTTGACTACCCATATTCCTCTTGAATACATTTGATTTTCAATTGGGTTCGGTCCGGAGATTGGACTGGCCATGACAGGGTCTTGATGTGGTGCTCTTTCATCCACACATTGATTGACCTAGCTGTGTGGCATGGGGCATTGTCCTGCTGGAAAAAAACATTTCTACATTTCTAGGCTCCCCGGAATCACAGAGGCCCGCCCTTCTCGAAGACCAGCACTCAGGTCAGCTCTAGCCCTCGCATACATCAAAGGCAGCATACATATCCCATCACTGTCTTCATCCCATCCCTGCCTTCATCCCATCCCTGCCTTCATCCCATCCCTGTCTTCATCCCATCCCTGTCTTCATCCCATCCCTGTCTGCTTCTCATCCCTGGCTGCATCTCATCCCTACATCCCTATGACCAGCACCCAAGGACGACCTCGTCAACTTTGCACATCTTCACGCTGCATCTCGTCCTTGGCTGCATCTCATCCTGGCTAAATCTCATCCCTGGTTGTACCTCATCCCTGGTTGCATCGCATCCCTGGCTACATCTCATCTCTATGTAGGGTGCATTCAGTCCTGCCCTGGAACGACGTCACCACTGCTACTAACCTTTTGCTGCATCTGATCCCTTGCTTCAAGCGATCCCTGACTACATCCCTCCCGCCAGTGTGCCTCATCCCTAAGTTTTGCATCCATAGCTACTGATTACAATGTTTCCTCTCCTTTTCACCTTCTCTCCCATACTACTTCACTTCCTACTAACCCCACTAATCCCTCCACCCAGTAAGGAAGTAGTGCTCTCTCCCTCGATCCTACCCACTCATCTCACCTCCTCCTCTAAACTATTCTTTCACAAGCAATCCTTTGTCTCCAGACATGCACACCCACCAAATAACCTCACCTGCCCCCACCTTCTCATCCTCTCCATACTTCTCCTACTTTCTGGCGACATATCCTCAAATATTGGTCCCTCCCATCACATCCCCACAGTCACCTCTAACCCTTACCCACTCCCCAACACAAACTCTTGCAACCTCCTAAAAGTATACCCATTCATCCAGTCCCCGCTCCCCCAGTCATTCTACCTGGAGCACTATGGGACACATGTATAGCAGCACTATAGTATATGGCGGTACATTACAGTACATGTATAGTGACTCACCGTAACCGGGGTGTACACATCTCGGGCTGTCGCTGCTCCCTGTCACGGTTCCGCGCCCGATGCGGTGTGGGCCCGGTGGTCCAGATCAATAGGGGATGGCTGAATAGTAGGGGATTTAGTAGTCTTGTCGTGACGCCACCTGCGGGTGTTCCGGTGATCTCACCGGCGCTGCTTGGCCTCCGGGGGATGTATGGCAGCAAGATGGGACGCTCCCCACAGGACGAGCGGGAGTCCCCAGGGCCTGGAGCTGCACGTGATGGTGTATGGCAACTCGTAGTACTGCTGTTGGGTCCAAGAATAATGCACAAACACATCAAAGTCATTTGGGTACGTTTACTGTTCTCAACAGGTACACCCGGACCGGGAGATGAGGTTGTCGCTCCTGGAGTTTCCACAGCAAGCAGTGTAGGCTTCCTTTCTCTGATACTCTGGTTGGGTCGGGTGGATGTAGAATCCTGCCGGACCGGGTAGTACGTTGTGTGTAACGTGTTCACCTGTGTTAACTGCACTGAGGGCACTGTTAAAGGGGTCAGCTAACTAAGCCTCTTCCCTGGGCTCTCGTCCGTGAGTGCTTCCAAGTGTACAGAGGGCTAAACTCCCTGGTTGCAATGCTGGTTTCTCTGTGACTGGTGTGGTAGCTCTCACAGCTCGGTTCCAGTAACCGGTTGGTGAGGGAGAGTTAAGATAACTCTGTTGTTCCCGAGAGGTGCTCTTCTCCTTTCCACTAACCCCAATTGCAAGGGTCTCTCACGTACTAGGGGTGCTGGTTTGGGCCTATGCAGTTCCAGAACCAGTTGTTACACCTTTCTGCAGCTCTCCTAGTGTCTGCACACTCTGATGTTTCTCCCTCCAGGACCCTATTTATAGGGGGAACTGGCTCAAAGTGACCAGTGGAGCTCCCCCTAGAGGCCTGGGGTGAAACAGGTGTCTAGGTGTTGTAGGTGTTGTTAGTGGTGAGTGTTGCTTGCTGTTTCCACTCCATTTGCGTAACAAGGGTTCTGTGGCAATTAAAGAAAAAGAACATAGCAGCAGGGATGATCACTATAATCAATCTTTATTAATATAAAAAACTCAATAGAAAACCACAAAACACCACTGACCACCTCTTAATTTAAAAACAATTAAAACCAAAAAAGGTGTTACAAAGCTGGTGTGCAAAAGGTATGTACAGGTTACTGAGCAATAGGCAATAATACCGAGTCAGAGTGTAGTACAATGTAATTTGCTGGCAGATCTGAACAAATGTCTCAAATGCAGTCAATTTGCAATCAAATTACATTACAGTTATGGCAAATAGTGCCCTATTAACTGTAATTACACTGCACCCTTGCAGCTATGGTCAGGGCCAAACCCTCCAAGCTTCACCAAATAGGAAGACCAGTAAGGTCTTGTACACCCTCTAAAATGTCCTGCATAAGGGCCAAGGATACAGAGTAATCTGCCAGCCAACTCAACCCTCAGGTATATACAATATAATCACTATGATCACATACCCAGCCACCAGCTATCCGAGGACCCGAGGGTTCTGTGGTGCCCAACAGGTGCCAGGGTGCCACAATAGAAGCACTATAGTATATGGCGGTACATTACAGTACATGTATAGCAGCACTATAGTATATGGCGGTACATTACAGCACATGTATAGCAGATCCACCTCCGTCTTCTAGGTCCTACAGGCCTTTAGGACCTGTCATTGCCTGGGAATCCGATCAGCTGATCAGCTGATTGGTCACATGACCGCTTACTGCCGGGGGGCAGGATGGAGCAGGGGGCAGGATGGTGACGAGGGGGTCAGGATGGTGGCGGGGGGGCAGGATGGAGTGTGTTGGGTGGGGCAGGATGGAGCGAGCGGGGCAGGATGGAGCGAGCAGGGCAGGATGGAGCGAGCAGGGCAGGATGGTGCCGGGGGGCCAGGATGGAGCCGGAGGGCCAGGATGGAGCCAGGGGGGCAGGATGGAGCCGGGGAGACAGGAAGGAGCCGGGGGGGGGGGGCAGGATGGAGCGAGCGGGTCAGGATGGAGCGAGCAGGGCAGGATGGATGTGGGGGCAGGATGGATGCGGGGGAGCAGTATGTAGCCGGGGGGAAGGATGGATAAGGGGGGGCAGAATAAATTCGGGGGGGCAGGATGGATAAGGGGGAGCTGGATGGAGGCGGGGGGGCAGGATGGAGCCGGCAGGGCATGGAGCCAGGGGGGCAGGATGGAGCCAGGGGGCAGGATGGTGGTGGGGGGGGCAGGATGGTGATCAGGGGGCAGGATGGAGCGTGTGGGGCAGGATGGAGCCGGGGAGCTGGATGGGGCCGGGGGCAGGATGAGGGCGGGGGAAGGATGGAAGGCGGGGGGCAGGATGGATGCGGGGGGGCAGGATGGAGCTGGGGGGTCAGGATGGAGCTGGGGGGACAGGATGAAGGTGAGGGCAGGATGGAGTGAGTGGGGCAAGGCAGGATGAAGCGAGTGGGGTGGGGCAGGATGGAGTGAGCGGGGCAGGATGGAGCGAGCGGGGCTGGATGGATTCGGGGGGTCAGGATGGAGCCGGGGGGTCAGAGTGGAGACAGGGGGACAGGAAGGAGCTGGGGGGGGCAGGCTGGAGCCGGGGGGGCAGGATGGAGCGAGCGGGGCAGGATGGATGTGGGGGGGCAAGATGGATGCGGGGGAGCAGGATGGAGCCGGGGGGGAAGGATGGATGTGGGGAGGGCAGGATGGATGCAGAGGGCAGGATGGATGCGGGGGGGGCAGGATGGAGCTGGGTGCAGGATGGAGGCGGGGGGCAGGATGGAGCAAGTGGGGTGGAATGGAGTGAGCAGGGCAGGACGGAGGAAGTAGGGTAGGACGGAGCAAGCGGGGCAAGATGTAGCCGGGGGGGGCAGGATGTAGCCGGGGGGGGGGCAGGATGGAGCTGTGGGGCAGGATGGAGCCGGGGGGGAGGGGGGTCAGGATAGATTCAGGGGATGCCGGGGGGCAGAATGGAGCCGGGAGGCAGAATGGAGCCGGGGGACAGGATGAATGCGGGGGGGGAGGTGGCAGGAGATAGCTGCGGGGGGGCAGGATGGCTGCGGGGGGGGCAGGATGGCTGTGGGGGGCAGGATAGATTTGGGGGGAAGGATGTAGCCGGAGGGCAGGATGTCTGCAGGGGTGGGCAAGATGGCTGCGGGAGTGAGCAGGATGGCTGCAGGGGGGGCAGGATGGCTGCGAGGGGGCAGGATCCCCCTCGCTCCCCTCTGTTGTCATTCGTCTTCTGCAGCGTCGCACTGTGTACAGTGGTCATGTGACAATGGATGCAGGGGGGCAGGATGGATGCGGGGGCGGATGGATGGGGGGGCGTGATGGAATGAGGGGGGAGTGAGGATGGGCCGGGGCAGGATGGAGGCGGTGGGGCAGGATGGAGCAAGTGGGGCAAAATGGAGTGAGTGGGGCAGGACGGAGGAAGTAGGGCAGGACAGAGCAAGCGGGGCAGGATGGAGCCGGGGGAAGCAGGATGGAGCCGCGGGGGCAGGATGGAGCTGGGGGAGGGGCTGGCAGGATGGAGTCAGGGGACGCCGGGGGGCAGAATGGAGCCGGGAGGCAGAATGGATCCAGGGGACAGGATGGATGCGGGGGGGGCAGGATAGAGCCTGGGGGGCAGGATAGCTGCGTGGGGGGCAGGATGGCTGCGGGGGGCAGGATAACTGCGGGGGGGGCAGGATGGCCGTGGGGGGCAGGATGGCTGTGGGGGGGCAGGATAGATGCGGGGGGAAGGATGTAGCCGGAGGGCAGGATGGCTGCAGGGGTTGGCAAGATAGCTGCGGGGGTGGGCAGGATGGCTGCATGGGTGGCAGGATGGAGCTGGGGGACAGGATGGCTGCAGGGGGGCAGGATCCCCCTCGCCCCCCTCTGTTGTCATCCGTCTTCTGCAGCGTCGCACTGTGTACAGTGGACATGTGACAGGGCGGGCTGTGTGACATCACATCAGCCCGCTCTGTCACATCACCGCTGTACAGGGAGAAGATGGGTGAGAAGAGCGGGAGGTGGGGAGACAGGTGGGAGGCATGGAGGCAAGGAGGGAGGCGGGAGTCGAGGAGGGAGGCGAAGAGGCGAGGAGGGAGGCAAGGAGGCTAGGAGGGTGGCGAGGAGGCAAAGAAGTGAGGAGGGAGGCAAAGAGGTGAGGAGGGCGACCGCTGTCACCAGGTTACAGCTACTGTATAATCTTCTAATTTTGAATGCGCGCGGCTTTTTGCATATGCGCCGCTCATTGGTTGACGCCGCTGGCGTGATTTCGGCATCAGACAGACACAATTAGGAGATTATATAGTAGAAGAGGAATGACATGTAAGGTCATACCGAATCTGGTACGTATTGTCACCGAAGTTAATACCATCTCCAATCATTGAACAACAGGTAAATCTTGAAGATCCACATTTAAAGGAACCAAGTGCTTTAGGTTCTGATATGGCTGTTTGTTTGTTAGCCATTTGTCTCAAATAACTGGGGGCTAGTATGTTTTTAAAGGTTAGTGTTCTTCTGTAAGTCAGCATTGGATTTTTAGGGAGGATTTTTCCCAAAATGGGATCATTCTGTAGTATGTGCCAATGATTTGTCATGATAGATTTGATGCGATAATTCTGTTTAGAATATGTAGTGATGAAATTATATGAGAACTGTGAGTCTGTATCAGCACTTTTCCTTTTTGTAGTGATCAAATCATCTTGTTCTAAAATGACACTGGCCCTAAAAGCCCTGTCTAATAGTTTCTTGGGATACTTTTTATCAAGAATCCTCTCCCGCAATAACTGAGCTTGTGATATGAAATTGGGTAATAAACTGCAATTTTTTTAATACGTTTATATTAATTCCCTGGTACATTGTCAATCCATTTTTTGTAGTGGCCACTATTATATTCAAAGTAGCTATTAGCATCCACTTTTTTAAAATAATTTTTCGTAAATATTTCATTGTTCATATGAAATATTGTGAGGTCTAAAAAATCGATCTTATTTTTATCAATGACTGGGGTGAACGCAATGATTACCATGTAATGATTCTACAATTAATTCTAGATCATTATTCTTATTATCAGAAATGAAAATTAAATAATCGATATAATGTTTTTACGGTATTAACCATTCTGACAATATATTATTAAAAATGCTTATGGACTTGAAGGTGGCCATGAAGAGATTTGCATAAATGAGTGCCACTATCGAGCCCATAGATGCACCAAGGATATGGATATATATATATTGTCCTGAAAAGTAAGTAATTGTTCTGCAAAATAAACTCCATACTATTAAGAATGAATTCTTTCTGTAATTGAGAAAATCATGTGTCAATCTCTATAAACATTTTGAAGCACATTAACCCAATCTCATGTTGTATGTTTGAATAAAGCGATGCTACATCCACAGTCATGAATGCATATGTGTCATTCCACCTAATATATCTCACAAGCTGTATGAAATGTGTTGAGCCTCTTAAGTAATTGTTAAGCTGGGTGACATGGGGAGACTTTGGTTTATCGATATACGCTGCAAGTTTGGACATTAGTGAACCGATCCCCGATATCGGGCAACCAGGAGGGCAATGTGCATTTTTATGAATCTTTGAGAGATGGTAATAGAAAGCCATCGAGGGGGGTTTATTTTTAAGAATGAAGCTTCATTTTTGTTTAAAACATTCTGTAATACTCCTTTTGCAATATGTTGGTTACACTTAATTACTGCTGTATTGTAAGCCTCTATAGACTTCCTGTCAGAAAGGATATTTAAATAATCTTTGCAATCCTGCAGGACCACTCCTCCTCCGGTATCTGCAGCACAGATCACAATGTCAGTATTCTCTTAGAGTTTTTTAGTGCATGCATTTCAGCTGTCTTCATATTTCTTAAATGTTTTAAATTGTACACTTCCATCGAAGTCTTTGAGGACGATACCAAAAAATGTTTTGACGTGATGCCCCTGACTGTGTGTTGGATAAAATTATGAGGGGTTTTTGAGGTCTGTATGTAAGACCCCATCAGACGGTATAGATACAGTCGGGACCTTTTCCCCTTGTAAGGCGAAGTGCCTCTTTAAGGTCAATTTACAGATATAAGTCTGGAGGTCAATATATAAATCTAGATTTCTGGAATTATGTATTGGACAGAATTATAGTCCTTTGCAGAGCAATGATAATTCAGCATCATCAGGGGAGGATGAGGATAGGTTAAAAACATTATTAGTATGTACTGTTTGATTACTTTTGTCTGTTCCTGTTATTCGTTTGTTTTGTTTCTTTATATCCCCTCTGAAGACTGTTTTTTTCAATCGTCCTATTACTGTATATACTCGCGTATAAGCCGAGTTTTTCAGCCCAAAAATTGGGCTGAAAAGTACCCCCTAGGCTTATACGCGAGTCATACGCCCCCCATGAGTATACAGCAGCCCCAGCAGCCTCAGTAATCCAGGGCGCCCCCCCCCCTTGCTCCGGAAACCTGTAAAGTAAAATCTTTATACTTATCACTGTCCTGTCGCCGCATTCCCCGCCGCTGCCGACATCGCGCTCACCCGGACAGTGATAAGTATAAAGATTTTACTTTACAGGTTTCCAGAGCAAGGGGGGGGGCCTGGATTACTGAGGCTGCTGGGGCTGCTGTATACTACCACTGGGGCTGCTGGGGATGCTGTATACTACCGCTGGGGCTGCTGTATACTACCACTGAGGCTGCTGGGGCTGCTGTATACTACCGCTGGGGCTGCTGTATACTACCACTGGGGCTGCTGGGGCTGCTGTATACTACCACTGGGGCTGCTGTATACTACCCCTGGTGCTGCTGTATACTACCCCTGGGGCTGCTGGGGCTGCTATATACTACCACTGGGGCTGCTGGGGCTGCTGTATACACTATACCACTGGGGCTGCTGTATACTACCACTGGGGCTGCTGTATACTACCACTGGGGCTGCTGGGGCTGCTGTATACTACCACTGGGACTGCTGGGGCTGCTGTATACTACCACTGGGGAGGCCTGTATACCACTGGGGTGGGTCTGTATACCACACTGCTGGGGGCTGTATACCTGTGCTGGGGTCCACCCTCGACTTATACACGAGTCAATAGGTTTTCCCAGATTTTGGGGGCAAAAGTAGGGGGGTCGGCTTATACACGGGTCGGCTTATACACGAGTATATACGGTAAATATTTTACAATTAAGTTTGGGGGACTAGATGCCTTTGGTAAAAAAAAAAGGCACCAAAGTATTTGTATTATCTGTATTATGTATTGTTATTTTATTGTACAGTATAGTCTTTTGTTTGACATTTGCTCATTTGATCTGATTTTTGGAATTTCAACCATGTCAGAGAAGTTTATCTTATCTGATGTATCATTTTTGTTTTCTTTATTTTGGGTGCTGGATGCTATCAATCGGTTTTTCTTAATCTGAGCAATTTGGTCACAAATGTATTTTAATTGGCTTTGTTTGTCCATCTTAATGAAAAGCAAAGAGGGAGTCTCAAAGGGTATCACGATAGCTGAAAATTCATCAATCATATTACTATCACCACTGTGTATATATTCACTGTTCTTGCAGGTAAAATCGGTTTTGTGTTAGTATCGCTAGGATTTACATTTACAAGTCCCAATGGTCTATGTACAATAGTCTCTATAGTTTTTTTAGGTGGTGCATTATTGTCTGTATTTTTGTTAGTTGGTGAAAGCTGAAATGGGGTTTTTGGTGTGAACAGTTTTTTAAAACTATCTATTATATAAAAGCCGAAGGCCACTTCCGGAGAAACCCGAAGGTTTACTTCCGTGACGGCCTCCGACCATGCTGCTGACGTCACAGTGCGGGGTAGCCGCGCTGAACTTTCCGTGCAGCTACAGGCACCGGCGTTTCAACGTTCCGCGCGGCTACCCCGCACTACTGTCTCATCAAAACACACACACAGCCTCTCACTACAGTCCTCCCAAACACACACATACCATCCCAACCACATCACACATAACATACATACATACATACATACATACATACACATACCACACACACACATACACACACACACACACACACACACTCAGCGTTCACCCGTAGTTCATACATACCACCCCGTCTTCCTCCATCGTCCCGTCCTCCGGCTCATCCAGACGTCTTCCCTCCGATCCCGACCTCTTCTTACTCCGGCCGGGAGCTCCATGTCCTGCTTCCTCTTAGCTGGCATCTTCCCGCAAAATGCCTCAACCAAGATGGCGGCCGCAATCATTCTTTAGTTCCCGCCCACAGTTCCCGCCCACAATTACGCCCCCTCAGGTCGCGCCCGCCATCTTGGTACAGTTTCAGCCGCCAAATTTGATTTTTATCTTCCCTGCACATTTCTCCTGCTTCCCCTCTGCCCCTCCAGCCTCTTCCCCTCTGCCCCTCCAGCCTCTGCACCTCCAGCCTCTGCCCCTCCAGCCTCCGCTCTCCCCTCCACCCTCTTCCCCTCTGCCCCTCCAGCCTCTGCCCCCTCCAGCCTCCGCTCTCCCCTCCCCCAGCTCTCCTCCAGCTCTCTCCCCTCCAGCCTCCGCTCTCCCCTCCAGCCTCCGCTCTCCCCTCCCAGCCTCTGCCTCTCCCCTCCAGCCTCTGCCCCTCCAGCCTCCGCTCTCCCCTCCAGCCTCCGCTCTCCCCTCCAGCCTCTGCTCTCCCCTCCAGCCTCCGCTCTCCCTCCAGCCTCAACTGTCCTCCTCCCTCCAGCCCTCCCCTGTTGCTCTCACCCTCCAGCCTCCCCTGTTGCCTCCTCCCCTCCAGCCTCCGCTCTCCCCTCCAGCCTCCGCTCTCCCCTCCAGCCTCCGCTCTCCCCTCCAGCCTCCGCTCTCCCCTCCAGCCTCCGCTCTCCCCTCCAGCCTCCGCTCTCCCCCCAGCATCCGCCTCCGCTCTGCCTCCAGCCTCCGCTCTGCCCTCCAGCCTCCGCTCTCCCCTCCAGCCCTCTGCCCTCCAGCCTCCGCTCTGCCCTCCAGCCTCCGCTCTGCCCTCCAGCCTCCGCTCTGCCCTCCAGCTCTCCCCTGTCCTCTGCCCTCCAGCCTCTCCTGTCCTCTCCCCTCCAGCCTCTCCTGTCCTCTCCCCCCTCCCAGCCTCCCCTGTCCTCTGCCCTCCAGCCCTCTGCTCTCCCCTCCAGCCTACGCTCTGCCCTCCAGCCTCCGCTCTCCCCTCCAGCCTACGCTCTCCCCTCCAGCCTCTGCCCCTCCAGCCTACGCTCTCCCCTCCAGCCTCCTCCCCTGTTCCTCTCCTCCCTCCCAGCCTCCCCTGTCCTCTCCCCTCCAGCCTCCCCTGTGCTCTAACCTCCAGCCTCCCCTGTCCTCTGCCCTCCAGCTTCCGCTCTCCCCTCAGCCTCCGCTCTCCCCTCCAGCCTCCCGTCCTCTGCCCTCCAGTCTCCGCTCTGCTCTCCAGCCTCCGCTCTGCCCTCCAGCCTCCGCTCTGCCCTCCAGCTTCCGCTCTGCCCTCCAGCCTCTGCCCTCCAGCCTCCGCTCTCCCCTCCAGCCTCTGCCCTCCAGCCTCCGTTCTGCCCTCCAGCCTCCGTTCTGCCCTCCAGCCTCCGCTCTGCCCTCCCGCCTCCGCTCTGCCCTCCAGCCTCCCCTGTCCTCTGCCCTCCAGCCTCCCCTGTCCTCTGCCCTCCAGCCCCCTCCTGTCCTCTGCCCTCCAGCCTCTCCTGTCCTCTCCCTCCAGCCTCCCCTGTCCTCTGCCCTCCAGCCTCGCTCTCCCCTCCAGCCTACGCTCTGCCCTCCAGCCTCCGCTCTCCCCTCCAGCCTACGCTCTCCCCTCCAGCCTCTGCCCCTCCAGCCTCCGCTCTCCCCTCCAGCCTCCCCTGTCCTCTGCCCTCCAGCCTCCCCTGTCCTCTCCCCTCCAGCCTCCCCTGTGCTCTAACCTCCAGCCTCCCCTGTCCTCTCCCTCCAGCTTCCGCTCTCCCTCCAGCCTCCGCTCTCCCTCCAGCCTCCCGTCCTCTGCCCTCCAGTCTCCGCTCTGCTCTCCAGCCTCCGCTCTGCCCTCCAGCCTCCGCTCTGCCCTCCAGCTTCCACTCTGCCCTCCAGCCTCTGCCCTCCAGCCTCCGCTCTCCCCTCCAGCCTCCGCTCCCTCCACCTGCCCTCCCTCAGCCTCCCGCTCTCCCCTCCAGCCTCCCCTGTCCTCTGCCCTCCAGCCTCCCCTGTCCTCTGCCCTCCAGCCTCCCCTGTCCTCTGCCCTCCAGCCTCCCCTGTCCTCTGCCCTCCAGCCTCCCCTGTCCTTGCCCTCAGCCTCCCGTCCTCCTGCCCCCAGCCTCCCCTGTCCTCTGCCCTCCAGCCTCCCCTGTCCTCTCCCTCCAGCCTCCCTGTCCTCTGCCCTCCAGCCTCCCTGCTCCTCTCCCTCCAGCCTCGCTCTCCTCCGCCTACGTCCTCCCCTCAGCCCCGCTCTGCCCTCCAGCCTCCTGCCTCTGCCCTCCAGCCCCTCCTCTCCCTCAGCCTCCGCCTTCCATGCCCTCCAGCCTCTCCCTCCAGCCTCTCGCTCTCCCCTCCGCCCTCCAGCTCTCCCTCTCGCCTCGCTCCCTCTCGCCCCTCCAGCCTCCCCTGTCCTCTCCCTCCAGCCTCCCCCTTCCCTCTCCCTCCACCTCCCGCTCTGCCCTCCAGCCTCCCGCTCTCCCCTCCAGCCTCCTCCTCCGCTCTCCCTCCAGCCTCCGCTCTCCCGCTCTCCCTCTCCCTCCAGCCTCCGTCTCCTCCCTCCACCTCTGCCTCCCTCCAGCCTCCGCTCTCCCCTCCAGCCTCCCCTGTCCTCTGCCCTCCAGCCTCCCCTGTCCTCTCCCCTCCAGCCTCTCCTGTGCTCACCTCCAGCCCTCCCGTCCCTCTGCCCTCCAGTCCTCCGCTCTGCCCTCCCTGTGCTCTCCCCTCCAGCCTCCCCTGTCCTCTGCCCTCCAGCCTCCGCTCTCCCCTCCAGCCTCCGCTCTCCCCTCCAGCCTGCGCTCTGCCCTACAGCCTCCGCTCTGCCCTCCAGCCTCTGCCCTCCAGCCTCCGCTCTCCCCTCCAGCCTCCGCTCTCCCCTCCAGACTCCCCTGTCCTCTGCCCTCCAGCCTCCCCTGTCCTCTCCCCTCCAGCCTCCCCTGTCCTCTGCCCTCCAGCCTCCGCTCTCCCCTCCAGCCTCCGCTCTCCCCTCCAGCCTCGCCTCTCCCTCCGCCCATGCCCTCCAGCCTCCGCTCTCCCCTCCAGCCTCCCTCTGTCCTCTCCCCTCCAGCCTCCCCTGCCTCTCCCCTCCTAGCCTCCCCTGTGCCTCTACACCTCCGCCCTCCCCTTCCTCATCTGCCTCCAGCTCCGCTCTCCCCTCCAGCCTCCGCTCTCCTCCCTCTGCCTCCCGTCACTCCCTGCCCTCCAGCCTCTGCCGCCTCTGCTCCCTCCAGCCTCCGCTCTGCCCTCCAGCCTCTGCTCTGCCCTCAAGCTTCCCGTCTGCCCTCCAGCCCTCTGCCCTCCAGCCTCCGCTCCCCCTCCAGCCTCCACTCTCCTCCCTCCAGCCGCTCCCTGTCCTCTGCCCTCCAGCCTCCCTGTCCTCTGCCCTCCAGCCTCCCCTGTCCTCTGCCCTCCAGCCTCCCCTGTCCTCTGCCCTCCAGCCTCCCCTGTCCTCTCCCTCCAGCCTCCCCCTAGTCCTCTCCCTCCAGCCTCCCCTGTCCTCTGCCCTCCAGCCTCCGCTCTCCCCTCCAGCCTCCGCTCTCCCTCCAGCCTGCGCTCTCCCCTCCAGCCTCTGCGCTAGCTGCCCTCCAGCCTCTGCCCTCCAGCCTCTGCCCTCCAGCCTCCGCTCTCCCCTCCAGACTCCCCTGTCCTCTGCCCTCCAGCCTCCCCTGTCCTCTCCCCTCCAGCCTCCCCTGTCCTATGCCCTCCAGCCTCCGCTCTCCCCTCCAGCCTACGCTCTCCCTCCAGCCTCCGCTCTCCCCTCCAGCCTCTGCCCCTCCAGCCTCCGCTCTCCCCTCCAGCCTCCCCTGTCCTCTGCCCTCCAGCCTCCCCTGTCCTCTCCCCTCCAGCCTCCCCTGTGCTCTAACCTCCAGCCTCCCCTGTCCTCTGCCCTCCAGCCTCCGCTCTCCCCTCCAGCCTCCGCTCTGCCCTCCAGCCTCCGCTCTCCCCTCCAGCCTCCGCTCTCCCCTCCAGCCTCCGCTCTCCCCTCCAGCCTCTGCCCCTCCAGCCTCCGCTCTCCCCTCCAGCCTCCCTGTCCTCTGCCCTCCAGCCTCCCCTCTGCTCTCCCCTCCAGCCTCCCCTGTCCTCTGCCCTCCAGCCTCCCCTGTGCTCTCCGCTCCAGCCTCCCCTGTGCACTCCCCTCCAGCCTCCCCTGTCCTCTGCCCTCCAGCCTCCGCTCTCCCCTCCAGCCTCCGCTCTCCCCTCCAGCCTCCCGTCCTCTGCCCTCCAGTCTCCGCTCTCCCCTCCAGCCTCCGCTCTGCCCTCCAGCCTCCGCTCTGCCCTCCAGCCTCCGCTCTGCCCTCCAGCCTCTGTCCTCCAGCCTCCGCTCTCCCCTCCAGCCTCCGCTCTCCCCTCCAGCCTCTGCTCTCCCCTCCAGCCTCCCTGTCCTCTGCCCTCCAGCCTCCCCTGTCCTCTGCCCTCCAGCCTCCCCTGTGCTCTCCCCTCCAGCCTCCCCTGTCCTCCAGCCTCCCCTCTCCTCTGCCCTCCAGCCTCCGCTCTCCTCACCCCTCCATATGCAATGTACAGTATGTGTATATATGTGTGTATGTACTCACTTCCGTCACTTTGTCTGCACTTCCCTCACTTTGTCCACACACATACACACACACACACACACACACACACACTCCGCTATAGTTAGCACCGGCCCTGCATCAGCCGCCTGGATCCTCAGTCGACATGTCGCCACCCCCCAACTACTGGATCCATTATAGCGTCCAAGAAGTGTCGCCAAACTTCCCGGACGCCATATTCGATCCAGTCGTCCGCGGGTGGCGACATGTCGACTCAGGATCCAAGCGGCGAGGAAGACGCAGGGTTGGTGCTAACTATAGTGGAGGTGTGTGTGTGTGTGTATGTATCTATGTGTGTGCTGACCACTCTGCCCACGGCGCTGCGCTGACCACTCTGCCCACGCCGCTGCGCTGACCAATCTGACCGCACTCACTGCTAACCACTGAGCCACCGCACTCACTGCTAACCAATGAGCCACCTGTATACACACAATTCATTTCACCGCACTCCCCTAACTATTAGTAAATAGACTATATATGGATTCTAGACTACCCGATTCTTTAGAATCGGGCCGCCATCTAGTTGTTAATAAACTTTCTGCTGTGCTTAGGAGTGTTGAATTCTACCCTCGGTTTGAAAGGTGTATTGGGAGTTTTGGGGGCTTCTATATTAGGAAGAGGGGATGTAGGAGGATTATCTTTTTTATTTTTAATTAGATAGTAGTCTTCCCTGTCCCTATTCAATTTTTTTGATTTTTTTTATAATAATAATAATAATAATAATAAATAATTATAAGATTCTGGTTGTTATCATTGCATTGTGTATCTTATTATATTGCAGATGACTATTAAAATGTAAACGTTCCAATGACAATAGTGAGATGTCCTCTACTAGAAATTCTGCGATCGATGATCGTTTTTTGAAAAGGGCTTGCAAGAGACCTCACATACAATTCTGTAATATGTTGTCCCATTCTTTGCTGAATTCTAAGTCCTAAGGAAAGTGTGCAGTGTGAGACTGGCACAATAAGAAAAAGTCATGAAAATAATATGTAGTATGCGACTGGCACAAATAAACATAAGTTTAGAACAGTCTTAGCAGGAGACATTGCAGCAAACAATTAGTTACCAGTGTACTCTTTGGGCTGAATAAAGTCTCGTTAAAGTCCAGCAGTCCAGTCCGCACTGAACTAAAGTCGCGGATAATGTGCACAGGTTACTTTAAACAGAAAGCCAAAGTTCTTACAGACCATGGAAATCAGTAAAGCTCTTCTCCTTAGCAGTCAGCTAGGATCTGGGAAATACATCGAAGACTGGAGGCAGTTGAGAAGTAAGACAGAGAAGCAGGGCTAATGAGCAGCAGCAGGATGTCTGGAAGCATGTCTGGAGTGAGTTTGAAGCCAGGAAACACAAAATACTCAGGTGGGAAATAAATCCAGGACCGGAAGTTAAATAGGTAGAGCCAAGTTCAACTGCATGACAATGCATCAGACTCCTTCTTGGGTGAGGGCGAGGAGACACAAGTTCAATGGAAAATTCGGAAACCTTACACAATGTTTAAGGAACAGATGCTGGTCCAGGCCCCATCCCAGGAACTGCCCACGCATGCATACTGTGCCAATTATAACTATTTGTTCTCTGGGGCAATTTATGCCATTTTACTAGTGTCTGCCCCAAATTTTTTTAAATGTGGAGACTCCAAGCTGGTAAAGAGATAAAAAAAAAATGGGCGCACGACAATGTCTAAGGGATATCTAAGGATTTTCATCGTGCCGGGCAAAGGAATATTGAATAGGAAGAAAAGACAAGGCACCATGTCAGGCAAGAGAATATTGAATAGGAAGAAAAGACGAGACCTCTCACTCATGCACCTCTTAATGATCAATGTTTAAGGTAGAAATGCTGTTCCAGGCTTTGTTCCAGACCCTGCTCCATGCACCCATGCTGCACCATTATACTATTTGTACTTTGGGGAAATTGATGCCCCTGTATTGGTGTGTTCCCCTAATTGTTTGAAATGTTTAGACTTCTTTTGGGTCTTATTGTTGTGTGTTGCCTGTAATGACAGCGGTGTCAGAATCTACACCTCTTACTGATCAATTTTTAAGGTATAAATGCTCGACCAGGCCTTGTTTCAGGCCTTTTCTCATGCATGCTTGCTGTGCCAGTGTACTATTTGTAGTCTGGGGCAATTGATGCCACTTTACCAGTGTCTGCTCCTAATTTTTGGAAATGTGGAGACTCCAAGCTGGATCTCCTTGTGTGTTGCCTGAAGCAGTAGGGCTCCCAGACTGATTGGCATGCAACTATCTTTCACTCATCTACCTCTGTTATTATACTTAAATGAGTCTAACAATAACAGTTTATGAAGCTAACAATGGTACCACCTGAGTTTGGCTGAGCAGAAAAGCAGTTTGAGCTATTGTATGGGCGGCACAGTAGCTAAGTGATTAGTACTGCACCCTTGCAGTGCTGGGGTCCTGGGCTAAAATCCCACCAAGGACAACATCTGCAAGGGTTTCCTCCCACACTGAAAAGACATACAGATAGGATGTATAGTTTTTGAGCCCCAATAAGGATAGAATTGCTGATGTACTTTATGTAAAGTGCTGTGTAATTAATAGTGCTAGATAAGTAAATAGATATTATATTATTATATTGCATGAGGTATGAGAGGTCCCAGCCCACCAGGCCTATACCTGTCACTCATCCTATTCAATATTTCTTATGTTAATAGTCTAGAAAGCTAATGGCTGTGCCACAACAGTGGCACTCCTCTGTAAAATGGTTTGAGATGTTTTGGCCGCTTTTGTTCCCCCCTAAAGGAGTTGCCTTTGGGTGTGTCTCCTATTGAATTCAATGGGGTTTGGATACATTCATCAAACTGTTATGTGAACACCTAGAAGTTCAGCCAACCATACTGTGGTGAATCGTGACCTGAACCTGGCAGCTCCACAGCGCCTCCTGTTAAACCCAGGTCAGTCAGAGAACTGCCTGAGGGTAAAGAAGGGCTGCAGCTGCCTTGCCTGTGCTGGTTTATTAAGGCACCTCTCAGTGAGTGTGGTATATGTCTTCTAGCCCGCAGCCAGAAGCACATATAATAACCTCCACCCCGTCACTGCCAGAGGCCCTGAATAACCCAAGCCCAAATGCTGCCACCAGCTTCTCGTTTAATATAAGTCCGGTCCGTGGTCGGGCTTATATTGGGTCAGAAACCAACCCAGGTAGCGTTATATGAGCACACGGACGTGGGAATCGTGATCAAGATAAAAAGAGCAACTCAAGATTAAATTTATATATTTAATCACCCTAATGGTACACTAGATATATTTACAGTTATTATTCAGATGTTACAAATATTACAGTCAGATATGCCAATAAAAGGGTAGATGGAATACACAGAATTACATACACATGTGAGCAGTTACCTTAGTGCTGATGGCACCACAAGGGCGGCGTGGCACCAGTCTGTTCCTTGGGTAATCTCTGGCCTTGGTGGAAAAATGCCCATTCAGAAGAAATGCAAGGTGGAGATGGGGCAGATGATTTTTATACATTATGGGTTGCCCCTGTCTCCACCCATCTCACACCTCTGGGATGTCTCACAACTCCCACCCCTCTGAGGGGAGATATGGACACCCGAATTCTATGATGTTCCCTAGCCGTGTCCATGGGCATCGCAGACGGAAGATAATACTTTCATATTTTTAGTTATGATTTTATCTTCGTCTGGATGTGAAACATGCCTACTCTGAGAGCAGCCTAGCTGCCAATATCCTGTTTAGATGGCTTACAGTTATCCTACATTCATGTGAATACCATGCTTGTCACCGCCTAGACGTCACGATCATGGATCTACGCTTGCCATGTTCATAGACCGCACGGCTCATGAAATATTAATGTTATAGTCACGGCTCCGTCTTGTCTGCGTTGAAGACACCATTTCATTTTCACTGGCCTTCCAGGATATTGGAAGTGTCACCTGATCTCTATCTCCTGCTGATTGCATATCAAAGTTGAGGAAGTGTCTTTGTGTTGCCTGGTGGCTTCCATCTACATACTAATTACTCTACCATTTGCCAGTGCAAGGGTGGGGGCTTATCTCCTTGTGAGTGAGATGTGCCTTATCAATTGCTTTCTTGGAATATGGGGAATATGGCAATACTCCTTAGCAATATTCATCACACCTCCCTCTCTTAGACGACGCTAGGGGATGGCACATTCCTGTGTTTCCCCGTGCGCCCGTCCACTACCTCCCCTTGGCGGTATAACCCATCAGCGTTACCGTGGTCCTGGTCACTCTTGTGGCTAATGGTGAAGTTGAGTTCCTGGAGCGCACGGCTCCCATGTAACAACCTTCCATTCATCACGGGGACCGTGTGTAACCGCTGAGGGGGTTGTGGTCTGTCCCCACGATGGAGTGGCGTCCGCACAAGTGTGGCTGCAGACGCTGCGGGGCTCACACCATTGCCGGAAACTCCCTTTTCCATCGTGGAGCAGGCCGCCTCCCTCCCTGGATCCCACAGTACCCTCTCTCCTCTGGTGGTGGAGACAGCCGTCTCCGCGAGGTGGCTTGGCACCTCCGGACTGGCACTCGCTGGTAGTGCAGTCTCAAACCCCTGGCTAGGCATAGCCAGAAGCGGTGCAAAGACCTCACTCCCACAGGGACCCTCTGGGAACTGTTCTGGGTCAGACATGGGTTCAGTTATCCCTCGACGGAGTGAGGGCCCAGAGAGCAGTGTACGACCTGCATTCTCGCTCCTCAGTCCACGGGTGACAGCAACTTGGACAGCTGTCTCCCCGGGGGATAACGTCACCTTCCCATCGGCCCTACTGGCCTGTAACAACTCTTTCCTGTCATGCTGATAGGCCAGGGATACAGCTTTCCCATCATCCTGACAGGCCGGGGATACAGCTTTCCCATCATCCTGACAGGCCGGGGATACAGCTTTCCCATAATCCTGACAGGCCGGGGATACGGCTTTCCCATCATCCTGAAAAGTTAGGGGCAGCCCCTGCCCCTCATCTTGACAGTCACGGGAAACGCGTCCCCGCCCATCTGACAGGTGTTGGGCACTGAGGTCCCATCACTCTGACAGACCGGGGGTACCCCTATGGCACCCGGACAGGGTATGGGTACAACTTTCCCATAGTCCTGACCGGTTGGGGGTACCATTCTTCTATCATCCAGACAGGTTATGGGCTTGAGCCGCCCATCCCCTTGACTGGCTGTAGGAACACCTGCTCCACTGCCCCAACACGGTATGGGGATCGCCTCCCCATCTCCGTGGCAGTCAGTGAGCACAACTGCATGTTGGTCTCTGGGCCACACCTCCGGTGACTCCGGCTGGACCGTTACCTTGCACAGCAGTCCTTGGTCCCAGACCACCTGCTTGAGGCCTGAGTCCAAGGGAGGCTGTGCCACCCGCTCCTTGAGCGCTTTCAGGCTGACGTCAACTCTTGACGCTACCTGACACCCCTGACGAGACGTGGTCAAAGTAGAAGCAACTGCCACATCCTCCGTCAGTTCCACGGGACCTGTCTCCTGGCCTCCGTGTAGACCTTCCCCACTGCCCTGACAGGTTATGGGGACCGCATCCCCATCCTCCTGGCAGCCAGTGGGTACAACTACCGGTCGATCCTTGGGCCACACCTCCGGTGACCCCTGCTGGACCGTTACCTGGTACAGCCGTCCTTGGTTCCGGACCACCTGCTCGTGGTCCGAGTCCGAGGAAAGCTGTGCCACCTGCTCCTGGAGAGCTTCCAGGCGGTCGTCAGCCCCTGACGCCGCCTGACACTCCTGACGAGACGTGGTCGGCGAAGAAGAAACTGCCACAGTCTCCGTCAGTTCCCCGGGACCTGTCTCCTGGCCTCCGTCTGACTCGGCAGCCACTTGGTCTGAAGGGGAGAAGCCTCTGAACCTCCGCGAGGCTCCCTGGGCTCCAGCACCCCCACTCCTGGTGACAGCGGCTATGGGCTGCTGTAACCATGGGCAGTGCCTGCTTCCCCTCCGCTCCTGACCAAGTCGCCGGTTCAGGCGGACTATCCTGGCCTCCTGACATCCCGGTGGTGGGTGGTTCCTGCCCTGGGATCTCACCTGGTGGCTTCACTTCTCCTGTGACAGCCCCATACTCCCCGACATGTTCCACCCCTTGCAGCTCCTCAGAGCTCAGCGTCTGGGCCTTACCTGGCAGCACCACATTCCCTGTGGGTACTCTGACCTCGACCGCTGACTCCCTGGCTACAATACCTGGTTGCTTACAGCAGAGAGCAGTGTCACAGCCATCTGTGTCTGCTCCTTCTGCAGCTCTCAGCCCCCTCAGCCCCCTCTGTCTCCCCTCTGAGAACAAAAGGTGAGCTGGCTGATCCTGGCCTAAGGCCATTCTACAATTCTCTTTATCTTCCTCCCCCCTCCCTGTCAGCCCTTTGTGTGCTGTGTTGTGTGGAGTGTCACTGCAAACATCATCAACATCATCAATAATAACATCATCATTAATAACGTCATCCCCATCAACACTTTCAATATTGGACAGTACATATTCTGGCGGATCAGAACTGGGAGGGTCAGTGGCCACATACTTGGACACTAGCCGCCCCAAGTCTGACCCAAGCAATACATTTGCCGGAATATTAGCAGACACCCCCACCTCCCTCACTCCCCTCCCCGCACCCCAGTCCAGATAAACCCTGGCAACAGGCAATGCGGGTTCCACGCCTCCAATTCCGGAGACGGCAAGGGACCTTCCGGGGATCAAGTCCTAGGGGGAGACCATTTCGGGTCGCACCAAAGTCCGTTCAGCGCCGGTGTCTCGCAGTCCCATGGCCACTGAGCAGCCTATAATGACGGGTTGAAAATTGTCCAGGGACCTACCACCACCCCCACCCACACACAAAAACAGTGTCCGTTTGCTGGGTCGGGGACGGGGCCTGTTGGCGCTGAGGACACATGGCCTTGAAGTGTCCTGGTTGGTCGCAGAGATGACACCGTCTGGGTTCTGCTGCCAACCTGGAGAGGGGAACAGGGGGTAATATAGGGGCTTCCCTTGCATTCTGGGGGCTGGGGTCACGGGTGCAGGGTTGGTCTTACCCCCTCTCCAGGTGCTGCTGCTGGTCCTCCTGGTCTCAGGTACTCTGTTGTTCGTGTACTCGTCCGCCAGGACCGCTGTCTCACAGGCCCCCTTCGGTTTCCGGTCGCGGATGAACTGTTGGAGGTCCTCGGGACAGTTCCACAGGAATTGCTCCATCACGAACAACTCCTGGATCTCCTGGGCTGTGCTGCGCTCCAAACCTTTGATCCAGTGGTCAGCTGCTCGCAGGAGGGCCCGCATGTGGTCGGTCCAGGTATCCTTTGGACCCCTCTGCAGGCTTCGGAACTTCTTGCGGTAGGACTCCGGGGTGAGGTTGAACTGTCGGATCAGGGCCTGCTTGATGCACGCACAGTCTGGCGACTCCCCGGGAGGGAAGTCCCCCAAGGCTTTTATGGCGTCACCCCTCAGACGGGGGGTCAGGTACTGGGCCCACTGGCCTGAGTCCAGGTTGTACTGCCTGCAGGTCTGCTCAAAGGCCAGCAGAAAAGAATCCAGGTCTCCGTCTGCCGCCAGAAGGGGAAAGTTCTCAACTCGAACCTTCGGTGGCTTGGGCTCCTGGTTGGTTGGAACGGGCTGCGAGATCCCGAGCTGAGCCAAGGTGAGCTGGTGCTGGCGCTCTGCAGCCTCACGGTGCTCTGTAGCTTCACGTTCTGCAAGTCGTTCTGCAGCTTCACGCTCTGCAAGTCGCTCTGCAGCTTCACGCTCCACAGCCTCACGTCGTTCTGCAGCTTCACGCTCCGCAAGTCGTTCTGCAGCTTCACGCTCTGCAAGTCGCTCTGCGGCTTCACACTCCACAGCCTCACGTCGTTCTGCAGCTGCCATGAGGGTCTCGTAGGCGCCCTGGTCTCCAGCTTCAAGTCGAGCCAGGGCAGCTCGAAAAAGGGCATCCAAGCCCACCTGGCTGGAGGGACCAGCAGGTGGTGATCTGCCCACTGCGGGGCTGAGGACAGGGGGTCTTGGCCCCACTGCAGAGTCGACCACTGGGGATTGGCTCCTTGAGGACCTGTGCATGGTATCCTCCTCGCCTAGACCAACAGTGTCCTCCACCATCTCTTGCATATCAGCCACAGCAAGTGCCCTCTGCAGCGCTTGGCTCCTGGTACCCTGGGCCAGTTTAGCACCTCCTGGTCACTGACACACAGCTGCAACCTGATGCACCCACACACCTTTATATTTGCACTCTGACTGTCTAGTGTTGAGTTGATCTTAGGACCCTGACAGCAAAGCTACTGCCAGCAGCCCTTAGTGTTAGGGAGTTGGGTCCACAACACTATTATCTTGATCCCACCGCTGCCACCACTTGTGGTGAATCGTGACCTGAACCTGGCAGCTCCACAGCGCCTCCTGTTAAACCCAGGTCAGTCAGAGAACTGCCTGAGGATAAAGAAGGGCTGCAGCTGCCTTGCCTGTGCTGGTTTATTAAGGCACCTCTCAGTGAGTGTGGTATATGTCTTCTAGCCCGCAGCCAGAAGCACATATAATAACCTCCACCCCGTCACTGCCAGAGGCCCTGAATAACCCCAAGCCCAAATGCTGCCACCAGCTTCTCGTTTAATATAAGTCCGGTCCGTGGTCGGGTTTATATTGGGTCAGAAACCAACCCAGGTAGCGTTATATGAGCACACGGATGTGGGAATCGTGATCAAGATAAAAAGAGCAACTCAAGATTAAATTTATATATTTAATCACCCTAATGGTACACTAGATATATTTACAGTTATTATTCAGATGTTACAAATATTACAGTCAGATATGCCAATAAAAGGGTAGATGGAATACACAGAATTACATACACATGTGAGCAGTTACCTTAGTGCTGATGGCACCACAAGGGCGGCGTGGCACCAGTCTGTTCCTTGGGTAATCTCTGGCCTTGGTGGAAAAATGCCCATTCAGAAGAAATACAAGGTGGAGATGGGGCAGATGATTTTTATATATTATGGTTGCCCCTGTCTCCACCCATCTCACACCTCTGGGATGTCTCACAACTCCTGCCTCTCTGAGGGGAGATATGGACACCCGAATTCTATGATGTTCCCTAGCCGTGTCCATGGGCATCGCAGACGGAAGATAATACTTTCATATTTTTAGTTATAATTTTATCTTCGTCTGGATGTGAAACATGCCTACTCTGAGAGCAGCCTAGCAGCCAATATCCTGTTTAGATGGCTTACAGTTATCCTACATTCATGTGAATACCATGCTTGTCACCGCCTAGACGTCACGATCATGGATCTACGCTTGCCATGTTCATAGACCGCACGGCTCATGAAATATTAATGTTATAGTCACGGCTCCGTCTTGTCTGCGTTGAAGACAACATTTCATTTTCACTGGCCTTCCAGGATATTGGAAGTGTCACCTGATCTCTATCTCCTGCTGATTGCATATCAAAGTTGAGGAAGTGTCTTTGTGTTGCCTGGTGGCTTCCATCTACATACTAATTACTCTACCATTTGCCAGTGCAAGGGTGGGGGCTTATCTCCTTGTGAGTGAGATGTGCCTTATCAATTGCTTTCTTGGAATATGGGGAATATGGCAATACTCCTTAGCAATATTCATCACACATACTAAATTGAATCTTGAAAGTTTTGCTCATCTCTAGTGCTGATATATCATTGGTGCAACATGTGTCTCCACATAAAAGCCCAAGAGGTAAGGAGGCCACTACCATAAAGCAGGTGGAATTGAGCATTGAGTTTAGCTATTTGACTACTATGGGCCCATATACTCTTCTTGCACAGGGGCCTCTTCTGTCTGTGTCTGCCAATGCTATACACTGCCCTATGCCTTTTGATTCCTAGTTAAAATTTATCTGGGAACATTGGTTTAAAGGAAGTAATTCTCAGATGCACCACAGGGATTCTTACTATGAGGTAATTCTTTCAAATCGGATAGAAGAAGTAAGCCAGTAGCCTCTTAACAACTCAGGCTATTTGTAGCAAACATGGAAGCATTGTTCGTCATTTCAGCCTGCTTTGTTTATCTTAATCCAATCACATTAACTTCTTACCTCTCAGCTATACAGAAATACATGTAGACATTCTAGCCATCCAAACATCTCACAAGGCGTATTTAACAGGAATTAGTTATTTATCTAAGTGGTGCCCATAAGATTCTTTTTGCGGGATTTCTAATGACACTATTTAACCATACAAAATCAAAGTGTCCGACGTGCTGACTCTATTTGGAGTGTGTGCACTGTCAGTAAATATTTTATACATTTTCAATATAAATTTTTTTTGTTTTCATTTTGACTTTTATCATAAATTTTTATGATGTATATTATTACGTGAGTGGTTACTTTGTATGGGAAAAATGGTCTGCCTTCAGCATTCTGCTTTTACTTGTAGAAAGTTTCTAAGCAAGATTCTCCATTACAGGTGAAAGATTGTTCTTGATTATCATTATGGGCTGTCAAATTTTACACTGATTTCCATTATTTTAGTCTAATAATAAAAATAAAATAAGTATTGTAAAATGTCCAGTAATTATTTATTTCAAGCCTATTATGGCCATTTTACACGTCCCAACATCGTTTCGATATTGTATACAACGGCACGGGAGCGCGCATTTTTATGGCTGAAATCCAAGATCGCATAGGAGATGTTACACAGAGAGATATCGGCAGGCAACGTAACTGCGATGTGTACGCCCCCTTGTACGTGTGACCGAGGAACGACCATTTAACATGGGAGTGAATAGGGGAAGTTGTGCTCCAAGTCGTTGTTGGGCTGTCACACAGCATGATCCTGCCAGATCGTCCATCCAATATCGGGCAGTTGGAGAGCCTGCTCATTTCTTCCCCGATATCGTTTTGGCATCGTTCTTGCATCGCATTGTACATTTACACCATACAACGCACAAACGATATCAGGGCCAACGCACGAACCACGTGACTTTTTGTCGAAGTTGGACGACGATATCGGGACGTGTAAAGTGGCCATCAGCTCCAACTAAACCAATTACCTAGTAATAAATTTATGTTGGCTTCTTGTGGCTGATGATTGAATCTAAAATATTCTCCCATCTGGACAATCCCTTCTCTAAATAGGAAATTGGCAGAAATTGGCTGATTACTGCGGGTTCAGAAGCTAAAACACATTAGATGTTATCACTTAGGCTGGTTTCACACCACGATTTTAGAGTTTCCGAGTGTATCCATGTCAAAGCAGATACACTCAGATCTGATTTTGCTTCCCATGTATTACTATGGGGCACGGATTGTGCTCAGATGTGTCCTTTTTGCCATCCGATTTATGCACAATCCGAGCCCCATAGGGATACATAGGAGGCAAAATCGCATCCGAGTGTATCCGATTTAACACGGATACACTCAGATGCCTGAAAATCGTTATGTGAAGCCTGCCTTAGAAAAACTACAGGCTGCCACATGTCTCCTAGAGCAGCCACTGCTGAGAAATGTAATATTGGATGCCAATGTGATACACATGTGCGCAGAGTCAAGGGCACTTGTTATATTTTTTATGTATTATTAGGATATTTGGACAATGTTTTGGATTGAGTCAGATCTATGGTATCAGTCACAAGTTTTTGTCACTAACTTCAGATTTAAAACCTATAGCTAAGTAAGGCCCCTTTCACATCTGCGTTTCTGTCTGGATCTGGCAGATCCGGACAGAAAACCGCATCTGCCGCCTAACGGCCACACTTGCGGTACACTTGCGGCAAGCCCCATACATTCTCTATGGGGCTTGTGGCAAGTGTGGCAAGTGCATTTTTTTTTCATGGCCATAACTGCCGCAAGTGCCGGATCGGGGCAATACTGCAATTGCCGCACTTTATGCAAGCCCCATAGAGAATGTGTACCGCATGTGCGGGCATTAGGCGGCAGATGCGGCAGATGAGGTTTTCTTTCCGGATATGCCGTATCCGGACAGAAATGCAGATGTGAAAGGGGTCTAACATTGTAAAAAATTAAAATGCTGGAAATTTTCCATTCTGAGCCTTGCAGAATTTTTAATGCATATAATGCAATTGTGAATATAATATATTGCAATATCAGTACAAGCTACATAAAGGAAGTAAATTGGAAAATATCTCTTACAGGAAGTTCAGAGTCAGAGAACTGCTCGGTTTTGGAAACCTTTAAATTATTTAATTAGTGATCCTTCAAAATATATTTATGAATTTTATAGTACTTTGCCCTCTTTTTCTGTAATTATTGGGTAACATCATGGACCCCATAAGATTATGTAATATCTGATACATCATGTTATCTGACTATGGCCCACGTCACACACATAGATAATTGTGCAGATATTGTTCGCAGATCTCTGGTTGCAGTGAAATCATGGATACATCTTTCCATTTTGTGGCTGTATACAAATGTAACAATTTGTCCATGATTTCACTGCAACCAGAGATCTGTGAACAATATCTGCCCAGATATCTGTGTGTGTGACCCCAGCCATAAATGTAACTGTCAAAAATCAGAACCAGTGTGTCTTGTTTGTCACTATAGACTGAAGCTTTATTTTCCTTTCTCAGGCTGCATTTGATTTGACACAGACATGCAAGTTCACAATAGGCAAAACTAAACTTTTGAATTCTCAGCATCATGGTAACCTGTTTTAATGCTCTATGAAATCCCTCTGTCATGTGCTCATTGGCATTTATAAACTGACTAGCTGTGAGCCCGATGCAAATGCATCGGGATTCTAGAACGTGCATTAATTTGATTATAGTAGTTATAGCTGTTAGCCTGATGCAAATGCATCGGGTATCTAAAATATGTTTATTGTTTTTTTAAAGATTTTTAAATAATAATCGCATCATCAATAGCAATAATATAAGCCATAGCATTATTATTAGCAGTAATAGCAGTATTAATAGCATTATTAGCAGTATTATGAGCATTAATAACAGTATTAATAGCATTATATATTAGCATTAATAGCATTATTAATAGCATTATTAGCATTAATAATAGCATTAATAACATTATTAATAGCATTAATAGCATTATTATTAGCATTAATAGCATTAATAATAGCATTATTAGCATTAATAATAGCATTAATAACATTATTAATAGCATTAATAGCATTATTATTAGCATTAATAGCATTAATAGCATTATTATTAGCATTAATAGCATTAATAATACCATGAATAGGATAAATATTAGCATTAATAGCATTTAATAGCATTAATAGCATTATTAATAGCATTAATAGCATTATTATTAGCATTAATAGCATTAATAATACCATGAATAGGATAAATATTAGCATTAATAGCAATAATAGCATAATTAATAGCATTAATAGCATTATTAATAGCATTAATAGCATTAATAGGATAAATATTAGCATTAATAGCATTATTAATAGCATTAATAGCATTAATAGGATAAATATTAGCATTAATAGCATTAATAGCAAAATTAATAGCATTAATAGCATTATTAATAGCATTAATAGCATTATTATTAGCATTAATAGCATTAATAGCATTATTATTAGCATTAATAGCATTAATAATACCATTAATAGGATAAATATTAGCATTAATAGCATTAATAGCATAAACAATAGCATTAATAGCATTATTAATAGCATTAATAGCATTATTATGAGCATTAATAGCATTAATAGTATTATTAATAGCATGAATAGCATTATTAATAGCATGAATAGCATTATTAATAGCATTAATACGATTAATAGCATTATTAATAGCATTATTAATAGCATAAATAATAGAATTAATAGCATAAAAAATAGCATTAATAGCATTAGTATTAGCATAAAGAGCATTAATAGAAATATTATTAGCATGAATAGCATTATTAATAGCATTAATAGGATAAATATTAGCATTAATAGCATTTAGCATTTAATAGCATTAATAGCATTATTAATAGCATTAATAGCATTATTATTAGCATTAATAGCATTAATAATAGCATTAGCATTAATAATAGCATTAATAACATTATTATTAGCATTAATAGCATTATTATTAGCATTAATAGCATTAATAATAGCATTATTAGCATTAATAATAGCATTAATAACATTATTATTAGCATTAATAGCATAATTATTAGCATTAATAGCATTATTATTAGCAGTAATATCATTATTATTAGCATTTTTTTTTTAATTATTATTTTTTATTTAATTTATTATTTTTAATTTATTTTTTTATTATTTTTTAATTATTTTTTAATTATTTTTTTTTTATTAAATTTATTATTTAGGCTGAGACCCAGTTCTCTTTCAGGTCCGCTGAAAGGGCTGATATAATTAGCATATATGTATTTTTTTTATTATTATTTTTATTGAATTATTTATTATTTTTAATTTATTTTTTTATTATTTTTTAATTATTTTTTTTTATTATTAAATTTATTATTTAGGCTGAGACCCAGTTCTCTTTCAGGTCCGCTGAAAGGGGTGATATAATTAGCATATATTTAATTTTTTTATTATTATTTTTATTGAATTATTTATTTTTTTATTTATTTTTTTATTATTTTGTAATTATTTTTTAATTATTTTTTTTATTATTAAATTTATTATTTAGGCTGAGACCCAGTTCTCTTTCAGGTCCGCTGAAAGGGCTGATATAATTAGCATATATTTAATTTTTTTATTATTATTTTTATTGAATTATTTATTATTTTTATTTATTTTTTTATTATTTTTTAATTATTTTTTAATTATTTTTTGTATTATTAAATTTATTATTTAGGCTGAGACCCAGTTCTCTTTCAGGTCCGCTGAAAGGGCTGATATAATTAGCATATATGTATTTTTTTTATTATTATTTTTATTGAATTATTTATTATTTTTAATTTATTTTTTATTATTTTTTAATTATTTTTTAATTTTTTTTATTATTAAATTTATTATTTAGGCTGAGACCCAGTTCTCTTTCAGGTCCGCTGAAAGGGGTGATATAATTAGCATATGTTTAATTTTTTTATTATTATTTTTATTGAATTATTTATTATTTTTTATTTATTTTTATTATTTTTTAATTATTTTTTAATTATTTTTTTTTTTATTATTAAATTAATTTGTTCGCATTGAAATACATTAGCGGTGTGTCGGCGATTTTATGGCCGCCGACCTGGTTCTATTTGTCGTCCCTAAATTCGCGGACACACCGCTAATGCATGTCTACGGGCAGTGAGCTCGAATTCTGATTGGTCTGCGTCCAATCCGAAATCGGGCGGACTGCCTATAGACATGCATTTGCGGTGTGTCCGCGATTTTAGGGCCGACAAATAGAACCAGGTGGCCGGCCATAAAATCGGCGACACACCGCTAATGTATTTCAATGGGATCTGAGGTGCTCTTCTGATTGGCTGAGGGCATTAGAGAGCGACCAATCAGAAGAGCAGCTCACATCTCATAGAGATAGAATGGCGGATTTCGCGTCCATTGTATCTTAATGAGAAGTGAAGAGGACGTCGGAGATGGAAGTTGGCGGAAAGAAGACAGAAGACCCCGGGGGCCGGACGAAGAGCCGGAGATGGCGGAAAGAAGAGAGAAGAGCGGCGGGGCCGGAGGAAGAGGACGGCTGGCCGGACGAAGGGATTGTGGATCGGACGGACGATCAGATGACTAAGAAGGCATGTAAGTGATCGACGGGGGCGTTAGGTTAGGGGACGGCGGGGGCTTCGGGTGTAGGGCTTTAGGTGTTAGCGGTGTGAGCTTAGGAGGCGGCGGGGCTTAGGGGATAGGGGCTTAGGTGCGGCGGGGCTTAGGGGGCAGGGGGGGGTAGGGGTTTAGGTGCGGATTTGGGGGTAGGGGGTTAGGTGCGGCTTAGGGGGTAGGGGCTTGCAGCAGAGGGTAGTGGCTGCGGCGGGGTAGTGGATTAGGGCGGCAGGGGGTAGGGGCTTCGGCAGCGGGGTAGTGGGTTAGGGGTTAGGGTGGCAGGGGGTAGGGGCTTGCGGCGGGGTAGTGGGTTAGGGCGGCAGGGGGTAGGGGCTTCAGCGGTGGGGTAGTGGCTTAGGGGTTAGGTGCGGCAGAGTGTAGTGGGTGCGGCGGGGTAGTGGGTTAGGGCGGCAGGGGGTAGGGGCTTGCGGCAGAGGGTAGTGGCTGCGGCGGGGTAGTGGGTTAGGGCGGCAGGGGGTAGGGGCTTCGGCGGCGGGGTAGTGGGTTAGGGCGGCAGGGGGTAGGGGCTGCGGCGGGGTAGTGGGTTAGGGCGGCAGGGGGTAGGGGCTTGCGGCAGAGGGTAGTGGCTGCGGCGGGGTAGTGGATTAGGGCGGCAGGGGGTAGGGGCTTCGGCGGCGGGGTAGTGGGTTAGGGGTTAGGGCGGCAGGGGGTAGGGGCTTGCGGCGGGGTAGTGGGTTAGGGCGGCAGGGGGTAGGGGCTTCGGCGGCGGGGTAGTGGTTAGGGGTTAGGTGCGGCAGAGTGTAGTGGGTGCGGCGGGGTAGTGGGTTAGGGCGTCAGGGGGTAGGGGCTTGCGGCAGAGGGTAGTGGCTGCGGCGGGGTAGTGGGTTAGGGCGGCAGGGGGTAGGGGCTTTGGCGGCGGGGTAGTGGGTTAGGGGTTAGGGTGGCAGGGGGTAGGGGCTGCGGGGGGTAGTGGGTTAGGGCGGCAGGGGGTAGGGGCTTCGGCGGCGGGGTAGTGGGTTAGGGGTTAGGGCGGCAGGGGGTAGGGGCTGCGGCGGGGTAGTGGGTTAGGGCGGCAGGGGGTAGGGGCTTGCGGCAGAGGGTAGTGGCTGCGGCGGGGTAGTGGCTTAGGGCGGCAGGGGGTAGGGGCTTCGGCGGCGGGGGTAGTGGCTTAGGGGTTAGGTGCGGCAGAGGGTAGTGGCTGCGGCGGGGTAGTGGATTAGGTCGGCAGGGGGTAGGGGCTTGCGGCAGAGGGTAGTGGCTGCGGCGGGGTAGTGGATTAGGGCGGCAGGGGGTAGGGGCTTCGGCGGCGGGGTAGTGGGTTAGGGGTTAGGGCGGCAGGGGGTAGGGGCTTGCGGCGGGATAGTGGGTTAGGGCGGCAGGGGGTAGGGGCTTGCGGCAGAGGGTAGTGGCTGTGGCGGGTAGTGGCTTAGGGCGGCAGGGGGTAGGGGGTTCGGCGGCGGGGTAGTGGCTTAGGGGTTAGGTGCGGCAGAGGGTAGTGGCTGCGGCTGGGTAGTGTCTTAGGGCGGCAGGGGGCTGTAGTGTACAGCGCGATGGTATACTACAGTCCCATGGCGCTTATGGGCATGGGAGTGTAGTATACTATAGCGGTGTACACTACAGTCGTATGGGCTTAGGGCGGCAGGGGGCTGTAGTGTACAGCGCGATGGTATACTACAGTCCCATGGCGCTTATGGGCATGGGACTGTAGTATACTATAGCGGTGTACACTACAGTCGTATGCCCTTGGCAGGGGGCTGTAGTGTACAGCGCGATGGTATACTACAGTCCCATGGAGCTTATGGGCTTGTGACTGTAGTATACTATAGCGGTATGGGCTTAGGGCGGCAGGGGTCTGTAGTGTACAGCGCGATGGTATACTACAGTCCCATGGCGCTTATGGGCATGGGACTGTAGTATACTATAGCGGTGTACACTACAGTAGTATGGGCTTCTTTGGCTTGGTTAGCGGTGGGTGCAAGCGACTCGCAATGCCCGCTTCGCGGGCATTGCTTCGCGAGACTGCAACGACTCGCAATGCCCGCTTTGCGGGCATTGCTTCGGGAGTCGCCGTGGCCGCTATGCGGCCACGGACAGAGTCCAGGATAAGAAACTTGGACTCGCTAACCAAGCCACCGGAAGTCGCGCCGCTCCGACGGAAGTCAGCTACGGCAATTATATAATAATATACTGACATCAACCTAAAATCTAAAGTATTGGTCTACAGGATTTTGTTACGTGTGATCTACTATGAAATAAAAACTTATCAAGGGGGATGTATGCTAATTGTTTAGCCGTTTTTTCTTTGCATGGAACTGTTTTACAGACTACTATTCATTGAACTTTATTAGAGGGAATCTGTCATCAGGTTGTTGTTACCTCATCTAAGAACAAAAATATTCTAAATTGAATGATATTTCTCTAAAGATACCGTTACACACTTCAATGTTGAAACAGTATCACTAATGATCTCATGGGCGGGCAGTCGTTATATCGTTCTGACATCGTTGGTGAGCTGTCACACGCCTAGATATCATGGACGACGCAACAACGATCCAGTGAGCAGGTATCATTCACACAACCCAGCGAATGATACTTGTTCACTGATGTGAATGGGCGAAGTAGTGAATGACATCGTTATCGCGGTGTCACATAGAACGATGCAGCAGGTTGGCTGATCATGGAACGTCAGATTTGAGAACATGTTATCAAATCTGCGATCAACGATCCAACGATTTATCGTAATTGAATCTCGGTGTCACACGCAACGAAGTAGTAACGATGTCACTGGGACGACTCCAAACCCGTGACGTTTCAGTGATATCAGTAATGATATCGTACCGTTTAACGGGGCCTTTAGATTACTGGATGTAGCTATTCTGACACAATCAAAGCATTTAGTTTTAGCCATGCAGCAGAGCTGGGAGATCTGCCCTGCCCACACCATGCTCTCAATCTAATATATAAAGCTGAGTGTATGTGCGTGTGTATGTCTACTATAGGAATCCACATCCATGGCATGTACGATCACAACATTTTGTACAAACACTTCATTTGACTCAGGGAACATTACAGACTATGTTTTGAGATTTGAAATTTTAACCCTGTGCTTTACAGTAATTCACCAAAAAAAAGACTTATTTACTAGTTGCATATGTGAGCTAATACAGTCATATGAAAAAGTTTGGGCACCCCTCTTAAATCTTACTCATTTTATTTTGTTTAAAATTGTTTTTTTGCAACAGCTATTTCAGTGTGATATATGTAATAACTGATGGGCACAGTAATATTTCAGGTTTGAAATGAGATTTATTGTACTAACCAAAAATGTGAAATATGCATTATTTCAAAATGTGACAGGTGCCAAGGTATGGGCACCCTTCTGATTTTCATGATTTGAATAATCCTAACTACTTTTTACTGACTTACTGAAGCACTAAATTGGTTTGGTAACCTCATTGAGCTTTGTACTTCATAGCCCTGTGTATCCAATCATGAGAAAAGCTATTTCAGGTGTCCACTTGCAAATTGTTCTCCTATTTGCATCTTCTCTGAGGAGTGGCATCATGGGCTCCTAAAAAACAGCTCTCAAATGATCTGAAAAAAATATTGTTCAACATAGTTGTTCAGGGGAAGGATACAAAAAGTTGTCTCAAAGATGTAACCTGTCAGTTTCCACTGTGAGGAACATAGTAAGGAAATGGAAGACCACAGAGACAGTTCTTGTAAAGGCCAGAAGTGGCAGGCCAACAAAAATATCAGAAAGGCAGAGAAGAAGAATGGTGAGAACAGTCAAGAACAATCCACAGACCACCTCCAAAGACCTGCAGCATCATCTTGCTGCAGATGGTGTCACTGTGCATCGGTCAACAATACAGCGCACACTGCACAAGGAGAAACTGTATGGGAGAGTGATGCGAAAGAAGCCGTTTCTGCATGCACGCCACAAACAGAGTCGCCTGAGGTATGCAAAAGCACATTTGGACAAGCCAGTTTCATTTTGGAAGAAGGCCCTGTGGGCTGATCAAACAAAGATTAAGATGTTTAATCATACAACAAGGAGCCACAAAAACACAGCATTCCAAGAAAAACACTTGCTACCAACTGTCAAATTTGGGGGAGGGTCCATCATGCTTTGGGGCTGTGTGGCCAATGATGGCACTGGGAATCTTGTTAAAGTTGAGGGTCGCATGGATTCCACTCAGTATCAGCAGATTCTTGAGAATAATGTTCAAGAATCAGTGTCAAAGTTGAAGTTACGCCGGGATGGATCTTTCAACAAGACAATGATCCAAAACACCACTCCAAATCTACTCAGACATTCATGCAGAGGAACAATTACAATGTTCTGAAATGCCATCCCAGTCCCCAAACCTGAATATCATTGAACATCTGTTGGATGTTTTGAAGCAGGCTGTCCATGCTCGGGACCATCAAACTTAACTGAACTGGAATTGTTTTGTAAAGAGGAATGGTCAAAAATACCTTCATCCAGGATCCAGGAACTCATTAACAGCTACAGGAAGCGACTAGAGGCTGTTATTTTTCCAAAAGGTGGATCTACGAAATGTTAATGTCACTTTTCTATTGAGGTGCCCATACTTTGGCACCTGTCAAATTTTGAAATAATGCATATTTCACATTTTCGGTTAGTACAATAAACCTCATTTCAATCCTGAAATATTACTGTGTCCATCAGTTATTACATATATCACACTGAAATAGCTGTTGCAAAAACCCAAAATTAAAAAAAAAAATGAGTAAGATTAAGAGGGGTGCCCAAACTTTTTCATATGACTGTACATACTGCTTTGCCTGTTTTGACAGTTTGCCTAGATATGTATCAGGTGGCCTATTGCAACCAATTACAGCTCAACTTCTGATTGGTTTCTTTAGGAAACAAAGGACATTCATAATATAAAACAGCATATGCATGTCTGTGAAACATTCAGGAAAGCTTGCCAAAGGCAATGACTTCTGGAAGATGACACACACTGGGATTTGACTCTCAGTGAAGTAGCAGCAACACAAATCTCAAAGTGACTAAGGCACCTCTTTGCTATTCTTCTAACATCGTGCTGCACACAGCCCCCATTATACAGCAGGAGGCCACACACAGCCCCCAGTATACAACAGGAGGCCTCACACAGCTCCCAGTATACAGCAACAGGCTGCACACTGCTCCCAGGATACAGCAGGAGGCTGCACACATTCACCAGTATTTAAAGCAAGAGGTCACACACAGTCCCCAGTATACAGCAGGTGGCTGCACACAGTCCCCAGTGTTACAACAGGAATCCTCACCTAGCCTCATATATTAGACTAGGTGCTCACACTTAGCCACCTTTATTACAGCAGGAGCTCATACACAGTCCCCTGTATTAAAGCCTGCATCCACACATAGCCTCTGCATTACACCAGAAGCCCACACATAGCCCCTGTATTACACTTGAAGCCCGTGCCTCACATAGCCCATGTATTAGAGTATTTGCCCCACATAGCTCCTGTATTACACTAGGAGCACACACATCACCCCTGTATTACACCAGGAGCTCACAACTAAACCTTTTATTACACTTACAGCCTATTACACTTACAGCCTGTGCCTCACATAGCCCCTGTATTACAGCCTGTATCCACACAAAGCCCCTTTATTACAGTCTGTGCCCACACATAGCCCCTATATTACATCAAGAGCCCACACATAGCACCTGTATTACAGCCTGTGCCCACATATAGCCCATGTATTACACCAGGAGCCCACACATAGCCCCTGTATTACACTTGAAGCCTGTACCTCACATAGCCCCTGTATTAGAGCCTGAGCCCAACATAGCCCCTGTATTACACTAGAAGCCCACACATAGCTCCTGTATTACCCCAAGAGCTCACACTTATAGCCTGTGCCTATGCATATCCCCTGTGTTACAGACTGTGCCTACAAGTAGCTCCTGTATTACACCAAGAGCCCATGTATAGCCCGTGTATTACACTTTCAGCCTGTGTATCTCAGCAGAGATAACTTTGTTAGCCCACTCTTTTTTGTTATAGCTAAGAACCGTTAGATACTATACTGTCAATGTCAGGTACTACAGCCAGTAGAGATTATTAAATACAAAATTCATCAATAAAATAGAAATCTTTATTAAATACCAGTAAAAAGGCATACAGCACACATAATATCTTTCTCTCTCTCTTTCTTATATATATATATATATATATATATATATATATATATTATATACATACATATACAGTTTAAAGAATTTCACTGCAGCACTCCATTCAGATGTAATCTCAGCAGTCTTTATTCCGGCATCAGATGAACAGGAGATGGCTACGTATCGGGCACACACGCCCTTTGTCAAGCAATTACAAGCTCTATAGCCCAGCCTTTTATGCAGTCTACCTTATTACAATAATAATTGTGCTTATCTTACAATTATGCGTTATATAAGTAAAACTGTGATTCATATTCGATTATAACTTAGTACATCTTATTTGGTGATCATAGTTATGTGTCTTATTTGCTTTTTCCACCTTTCTGTCTCCTTTAATTGTTTATATAGCTAAAAAAACAATCCTATATCAGGAACTTCAGCACACGCTGTCTTGCATAATTACTGCATAAAAGCAGGGTCTGGGAACTTGCTCTCAACCTTATGGAGAGAGCGAAGTAGGTGAGGAGATTGTAAGCCACTTCCCTCCTCTCAGATATATGCATATATGCAAATTTGCACTTCACTAAGGAAGTTGAGAAACTCCCGTGCCACATTTAAGCAGCTTCCTCAAAGTCATAATCGCTTTCCTACAAGCTTTTAATATAACTAAGGGATTTGTGCCAGATCAGAACCCCAAACTACAGACGCTGCGTTTCGGGGTACCTGCCCCTCATCAGTGTAGTGTGTGGGATATTCTGATCTGGCAGAGTGAGTGGGCTAAGACAAGGTCTGGGAACTTGCTCTCAACCTTATGGAGAGAGCGAAGTAGGTGAGGAGATTGTAAGCCACTTCCCTCCTCTCAGATATATGCATATATGCAAATTTGCACTTCACTAAGGAAGTTGAGAAACTCCCGTGCCACATTTAAGCAGCTTCCTCAAAGTCATAATTGCTTTCCTACAAGCTTTTAATATAACTAAGGGATTTGTGCCAGATCAGAACCCCAAACTACAGACGCTACCTTTCGGGGTACCTGCTCCTCATCAGTGTAGTGTGTGGGATATTCTGATCTGGCAGAGTGAGTGGGCTAAGACAAGGTCTGGGAACTTGCTCTCAACCTTATGGAGAGAGCGAAGTAGGTGAGGAGATTGTAAGCCACTTCCCTCCTCTCAGATATATGCATATATGCAAATTTGCACTTCACTAAGGAAGTTGAGAAACTCCCGTGCCACATTTAAGCAGCTTCCTCAAAGTCATAATCGCTTTCTTACAAGCTTTTAATATAACTAAGGGATTTGTGCCAGATCAGAACCCCAAACTACAGACGCTGCATTTCGGGGTACCTGCCCCTCATCAGTGTAGTGTATGGGATATTCTGATCTGGCAGAGTGAGTGGGCTAAGACAAGGTCTGGGAACTTGCTCTCAACCTTATGGAGAGAGCGAAGTAGGTGAGGAGATTGTAAGCCACTTCCCTCCTCTCAGATATATGCATATATGCAAATTTGCACTTCACTAAGGAAGTTGAGAAACTCCCGTGCCACATTTAAGCAGCTTCCTCAAAGTCATAATCGCTTTCCTACAAGCTTTTAATATAACTAAGGGATTTGTGCCAGATCAGAACCCCAAACTACAGACACTGCGTTTCGGGGTACCTGCCCCTCATCAGTGTAGTGTGTGGGATATTCTGATCTGGCAGAGTTAGTGGGCTAAGACAAGGTAAAAGCAGTTATTGTACTCACAATGCTCTGCCATTGCTTCCACCTCGCAACGTGTAATAGACTGGTGTTGCAGACGTTTGTACTGCGCCTGTGCTAGGTCTGTGTTTACAGTTACCCTGGCTACAGGCCGCAGTGAGGTCTTGCGACGGTCACCACTCTTCCTCTGCTGTCTACTGTGCCAGCACAGGCACCATTGTGTACAGTTGCCGTGGCTGCCGGTCACAGCACATCTTGCGATTCTCAGTGTTCTCGCGCTTCTGCGGTTATTGTTGACTTGCTCCAGCACGCCAAACTTTCTCATTATGTTCTCCCATATATTAAATATTTGAGATATCAATATAAAGTGACTTGTGCATATATAAACCTATTTTAGTATATATTTAAAAACAGGGGATTATACCTCTTAATTTTATCGTACTCCGCAACAATCTCAAACAATCTTATGACCCCTCACCAGTCCTTAACCCTTTTTAGGGGGAAAGGGACTTGGTGAACACCGTAGATGAGACTTCCCAGCTACCAACTGAGATTCTCCTCATGGCCTTAAGGGTTAAACCAAGGAAAAAAGAGATGGCACTCACCAGAATGAATTACTGCGGTGCTTTATTTACAGGTTCATTAGAACATCGTGCAGGGAGCTGGTGCCTGAACAGACGACGGCACCCTTTCGCGCACTTGTTGCGCTTCAACAGGTCAAAGGCCAGGAGTGATGTCAGTTTACTTCCTTTATAGGTGGTGCTAAGTCTCCATACTGACGTCACAGCTGGCACTGTTTGCTAAAAACATTAATTAAAAACAAACAAGTAGATCACAGACAACCAATATACAAGAGATTTAACAATTATACTCTATCAATGTAATACTCAGATTTTAATACAACCAGCATTACGGGGACACTGCCACTGGCGCCATGGTTGCTAAGCAACACAATAACTGGCTGCAAGCGTGCGCTGCACATGCTCAGCTGTCCAATATAATACATCATAAAAATTAGGTATAATACCTGCACATAGTTAATACTAAACTTCCATGCGCATCGTCAGTCCATAGTTGATTAGAAATGCGAATAAATATTATTTTTAATACATCAAATTTTTTAGATTAAATTCTCAATCCATGCCAACAAAAACGCATGGTGGACAAAATATTAACCATGATGACAACAAAATTACAAAAATACTTGAGCAGAACAGTTACTATTGAGTTTTTTTAGCAGCGCACAACCCGCGGCCCGTATGTGAATACATTAAAAATAAAAGCACACTCGCAGCCAGTGATCCCCCAACGAGGTTGTAGCAGTGTAACAGGAACTACATAGCTAATAATCATATAGCTACCGCATATTGGAGATCAAATAACAGTAATAGTTTGATATAATTATTGCTTCAGAATAGATTTAAAATATAAATGGAAGGAAACCTAAAGTACAGTTGTATCTATTCTGAAGCAATGATTATATCAAACTATTACTGTTATTTGATCTCCAATATGCGGTAGCTATATGATTATTAGCTATGTAGTTCCCGTTACACTGCTACAGCCTCGTTGGGGGATCACTGGCTGCGAGTGTGCTTTTATTTTTAATGTATTTTGATGTATTAAAAATAATTTATATTCGCATCTCTAATCAACTATGGACTGACGATGCGCATGGAGGTTTAGTATTAACTATGTGCAGGTATTATACCTAATTTTTATGATGTATTATATTGGACAGCTGAACATGCGCAGCGCACGCTTGCAGCCCGTTATTATGTTGCTTAGCAACCATGGCGCCAGTGGCAGTGTCCCCATAATGCTGGTAGTATTAAAATATGAGTATTACATTGATAGAGTATAATTGTTAAATCTCTTGTATATTGGTTGTCTGTGATCTACTTGTTTGTTTTTAATTAATGTGTTTAGTAAACAGTGCCAGCTGTGACGTCAGTATGGAGACTTAGCTCCACCTATAAAGGAAGTAAACTGACATCACTCCTGGCCTTTGACACGTTGAAGCGCAATAAGTGCGCGAATCGGTGCCGTCGTCTATTCAGGCACCCCCTCCCTGCACAATGTTCTAATGAACCTGTAAATAAAGCACCGCAGCAATTCATCCCGGTGAGTGCCATCTCTTTTTTCCTTGGTTTTCATCATACTTGATCTGTGGATTGAGCACAAAAAGGCAATTTTGCATCTATAATGAACATTAACGCCAGGTTCTGCTGAAAAAGGCTTCTTGAATCAGTCTTGGTGCCCTTTTTCTCATGGTATTTTCTTAAGGGTTAAACCATTCATACTGCGGTGGACGTTTAATAATCAGTTCTTAAAGCAATATTACTGCTGATATATTTTATTAATATTATTATTTAAACATACAATAAATTATTAAAGTTGATGCCAAATTAGTATTTAAATAAGGTGCTCATTATATAATCAAGGTGTAATGTGGAGGAATAGCTTTACATTGTGCGTATTGAAATGCTATTTATTGTGCATAATTAACAAAAAATTATAAAAATTACTGAAGAATTACTTATAAAACGGTGCTTGAAGTTCCCTGTATAAACATTCAATTATATTTCTTTTTTTTCCTCTTTATATATTTCCTGTATTCGAAAACAGAAAGAAGAGGCAAATTACATTAGTGTATAATATTACAGTGCAATTTTGTGAACAACCATTTAAAAGTTTTCAGTGAGAGAATGTGATTAAAATGTACATCACATCTAGATTTTGAACAATTATTTTAAGGAACCGTTACAACTAGTGATGAGCGAGTACTAAAATGCTCGGGTGCTCGAAGCTCGGGCCGAGCATCCCGAGATACTCGTGTACTCGGCCCGAGTACCGAGCCCAATGTTATCCTATGGGAGACCCGAGTATTTTTATGAAATGACTGCCGGCAGCATGTAGAAACCCTAAAAATGTCACAAAATTTTCAGAAGAGTGCTCAAATGACATGGCAACACCATGGGGAAGACCCCTGGAAGCATTTCTCACTCAAAAGTCACAGCTGTGAACAATCTTGTCCGAGTTTCATGCCAATTTTACGGAGTCACCAGAAAACCTTCCAAAATGACACCAAAATGAATATTCAGGGTGGAAATGTTAAGGGCACATACCCAATAGTGAGATACAGCTGGTGTATGTTACTTTTTGTGATTACATGAAAGATTTTACGTGAAAACATTGTGCGGCACTCCGATGTCCCTGAGAAGAGACGTACATGAAGGCCTCTTGACATAATGTGCCCATTTTGAGGAACTGGGTCTATTGTAGTATTTTCCTTTGCCAGGACAGTCCAAAATTTGGAGGTTCACCAATGCCCCTGGAAAGAGACGTGCATGAGGGCCTGTAAACCTGAAGTGGGTGTATAGTAGTATAGCCCTTTAGCCAGGGCAGCCAAAAATTGGGAGGCTCCACGTTGTCCCAGGATAGAGACGTGCAGGAGGGCCTGTAAACCTGAAGTGGGTGTATAGTAGTATAGCCCTTTGGCCAGGGCAGCCAAAAATTGGGAGGTTCAACAAGACCATGCATTTCAGACATGCAGTAGGCTGTAAACCTCAAGTGGTGTATTGTAGTATAGCCTTTGGCCAGGCAGCCAACATTGGGAGGCTCGGCATTGTCCAGATAGAGACGTGCAGGAGGGCTGTAAACCTCAAGTGGGTGTACTGTAGTATAGCCCTTTGGCCAGGGCAGCCAAAAATTGGGAGGCTCCACATTGTCCCAGGATAGAGACGTGCAGGAGGGCCTGTAAACCTCAAGTGGGTGTATTGTAGTGTAGCCCTTTGGCCAGGGCAGCGAAAAATTGAGAGGCTCCACATTGTCCCAGGATAGAGACGTGCAGGAGGGCCTGTAAACCTGAAGTGGGTGTATTGTAGTATAGCCCTTTGGCCAGGGCAGCCAAAAATTGGGAGGTTCAACAATGACCCATGCATACAGACATGCAGAAGGGCCTGTAAACCTCAAGTGGGTGTATTGTAGTATAGCCCTTTGGCCAGGGCAGCGAAAAATTGGGAGGCTCCGCATTGTCCCAGGATAGAGACGTTCAGGAGGGCCTGTAAACCTCAAGTGGGTGTATTGTAGTATAGCCCTTTGGCAGGGCAGCCAAAAATTGGGAGGCTCCACATTGTCCCTGAATAGAGACGGGCATGAGGGCCTCAAAACATTTTTCCCATTGAAAAGGAGCGGGTCTCCTGTCGTTGTAATGCCCATTCTAAAAGAATGGGCGAAAAAATTTACCACTGCGGGTATACCTCAAACAACAGCCTAACTATTGTAACGGTCATCATGGTGGCTCATGAGGAGAAGGAGGAGCTGTCCAGCGATTAGCCAAAGTCCAGAAGTGTGTACCCATGGGTGAGTGGAGGTACATGGCAAATTCCCATAACAAAATTTAAATTCAGTTGTCATTTGTTGGTGGTGTGGTGAAGTCTGGCCCAATCCAACCCTTGTTCATCTTGATCAGAGTCAGCCTGTCAGCATCTTCAGTTGACAGGCGGGTGCGTTTATCAGTAATGATTCCACCTGCGGCACTGAAAACACGCTCTGACAATACACTAGCGGCAGGGCAGGCCAGGACTTCCAAGGCGTAGAGAGCCAATTCATGCCACGTGTCCAGCTTGGAGACCCAATAATTGAAAGGCACAGAGGAATCTCGCAGTACAGTTGTTCGATCTGCAAGGTACTCCTTCAGCATCTGGCCAAACTTAGCATTTCTTGTGGCACTACCCTGCACCTCAGGGGCTGTGGTACGTGAGGGGCTGAGAAAACTGTCCCACATCGTAAAGACTGTTCCCCTACCTCTGGCGGATTGGACTTGTGCCCCTCTCGGCCGTACGCCTTGGTTGTCCACCGATTCCTGACCTATGCCGCTAGCGTTTTGTGAGGGGAATGATTTGCCTACTTCCGTGACTATGGCCTTCTGGAACTGCTGCATTTTGGCTGACCTCTCCACCTCAGGAATGAGAGACATAAAGTTCTCCTTGTAGCGTGGGTCTAACAGTGTTGCCAACCAGTACTGATTGTCGGCCAAGATGTTCTGAACGCAAGGGTCACGAGCCAGGCAGCTTACCATAAAGTCAGCCATGTGCGCCAGACTCTTAACAGCCATCACTTCAGTATCCAGACCAACACGATGACTGAACATGCTGTCCTCCTCCTCCTCCTCCTCCTCATCTCCCCTGTCCTCTGGCCAGCCACGCTGAATCGAGGGTATGACTGGTGTGCATGTCATATCCTCAATTTGGCCAGAGAGTTGCTCCATGTCTTCATCCTCCTCCTCCTCGTCATAGTCCTCCACTGCACGTTGTGATGAGATGAGGCTGGGCTGTGTGTTTTCACCCACACCCACTACTGTTTCTTGCTCCAAGTCATCGCGCTCGGCCTGCAATGCATCCTCTTTGTTTTTCAGCAAAGACCGTTTTAGAAGGCAGAGTAGTGGTATGGTGACGCTAATAATGGCGTCATCGCCGCTCACCATCTTGGTGGAGTCCTCAAAGTTTTGGAGGACGGTACATAGGTCTGACATCCATCTCCACTCCTCAGGTGTTGTGTGGAGTTTGACCCATTTCCCGACGGCTTAGGTGATGCAGGTAGTCCACAACTGCCCTCTTCTGCTCACATATCCTGACCAACATGTGCAGAGTTGAATTCCAACGCGTGGGGACATCACACACCAGTCTGTGGGCCGGAAGACGCAAACGGCGCTGAAAGCCGGCAAGGCCGGCTGAAGCAGCAGGTGACTTGCGAAAATGTGCAGACAGACGGCGAACTTTTACCAGCAGTTCAGACAGCTCTGGGTATGACTTTACAAACCTCTGAACCACCAGGTTGAGCACATGGCACGCATGGAACATGCGTCAGCTGGCCTCGCCTCAAAGCTGCCACCAGGTTCCGGACATTGTCACACACGACCTTTCCTGGCTTTAGGTTCAGAGGTGTCAGCCAGTGATCTGCCTGCTGTTTCAGAGCTGTCCACACCTCTTCTGCATTGTGGGGTTTGTCACCTATGCAGACTAGCTTCAGCACAGCCTGTTGCCGCTTTGCAGAGGCAGTGCTGCAGTGCTTCCAGCTTGGGACTGGTGTGGAGGGTACAGTGGATGAGGATGCGCAGGAGGAGGAGGCTTAGGAGCATGACATTCCGGAGCTGTAGAGTGTCGGTGAAACCCAGACAGAGGTAGGGCCTGCTATCCTTGGTGTGGGAAGGACGTGTTCCGTCCCTCGCTCAGACTGGGTCCCAGCCTCCACAATATTAATCCAGTGTGCCGTCAAGGAGATGTAGCGGCCTTGCCCACAAGCACTTGTCCACGTGTCTGTAGTTAGGTGGACTTTGGCTGAAACAGCGTTGTTCAGGGCATGTGTGATGCTGTTGGACACGTTGTTATGCAATGCGGGGATGGCACATCTGGAGAAATAGTGGCGGCTGGGGACCGAGTAACGTGGGACAGCAGCCGCCATCAGGTCGCGGAATGCTTACGTATCCACCAGCCGGAAAGGCAACATTTCTAGCGCTATGAGTCGCGAAATGTGATAATTCAGGACTGTGGCATGTGGGGCGTTGGCAGCGTATTTGTGCCTGCGTTCAAATGTTTGCTGAATGGATAATTGAATGCTGCGCTGGGACAAGGACGTGCTTGATGGTGGTGTTATTTGTGCGTGGGCAACTTTAGGTGCAGGACCAGAGGCTTGTTCGCGGCCAGCATGGACAGGGGATTGGCTCGCACGCACAACATGCGAAGACGTAGCAGTGACATCAGCAAGCACCGCTCCTCGACTCTGTTGTACTTCCCACAAAGTCGGGTGCTTGGCTGACATGTGCCTGATCATGCTGGTGGTAGTCAGGCTGCTAGTTTTCGTACCCCTGCTGATACTGGCATGGCAGGTGTTGCAAATGGCCTTTTTAGAGTCTTCTGGAGCCAACTTAAAAAACTCCCAGACTCTGAAAGACCGAACATTTGCACAGGCACCTTGAGTCGTGTTGGTGTTCCGGGGAACGGTTTTCCTGCCTTCTGCCTGCGGACACGACCCTGCTTCGTACTGCCTGTTGGGATGCTACGCCTCCCTCCCCCTGTGCACTGCTGGCCTCGCTCTGCATATCCTCCTGCCATGTTGGGTCAGCTACTGGATCATCCACCACGTCGTCTTCCTCTTCCGCACCCTGATCCTCCTCCTGACTTCCTGGCAATTGTGTCTCATCATTGTCCACCCCTTGTTGAGACACGTTGCCAACGTTCCGTTCGTGAGAGAGTGGCTGCTCAAATATTTGGGCATCTGTACATACCATCTCCTCATCACCCACTTCAACAGGAGCTGGCAAGAGGCCAGATTCTGCGAATGGATACGTGAACAGCTCTTCCGAGTGTCATAGTGTGGGATCAGTAATGTGTACTCGTCCTGGTGGTAGGAAGGAGGATCAGGTTGGGAAATGTGCGGTGCTGTATCACGGCTACTGACACTTGACCATGTGGAAGACAGGGTGTTTGTGGAGGTGCCCATCTGACTTGAAGCATTATCCGCTATCCAAGTAACAACCTGTTGACACTGGTCTTGGTTCAAGAGCGGTGTACTGCTGCGGGCCCCAAGAATTTAGGACAGGACGTGCGAGCGAGGAGATGTGCCCCTTTGTTGTTGCGAAATGAGTGCTTGCACATGACCTCGGCCTCTGCCTGCACCACCATCACGTCCACTTCCTTGTTCCTTGCCAACGCCCTTGCCAACGCCCTTGCGCATTTTGCCTGTATACAGCGACAACTGTCTGGTGACTGTTGAGGTCACAGGAGATTAGGATTTTAGTCCCTAACCTCTGTCAAGGTAGTAAGTACACCAGTCTGGTGACTGTAATGGTCACAGGAGAGTAGGATTTTAGTCCCTAACCTGTATCAAGGTAGTAAGTACACCAGTCTGGTGAATGTAATGGTCACAGGAGATTAGGATTTTAGTCCCTAACCTGTATCAAAGTAGTAAGTACACCAGTCTGGTGAATGTAATGGTCACAGGAGATTAGGATTTTAGTCCTTAACCTCTAACAAGGTAGTAAGTAAACCTGTCTGGTGACTGTAATGGTCACAGGAGAGTAGGATTTTAATCCCTAACCTGTATCAAGGCAGTAAGTACACCAGTCTGGTGACTGTAATAGTCACAGGAGAGTGGGATTTTAGTCCCTAACCTGTATTAAGGTAGTAAGTACACCAGTCTGGTGACTGTAATGGTCACAGGAGATTAGGATTTTAGTCCCTAACCATTATCAAGGTAGTAAGTACACCAGTCTGGTGAATGTAATGGTCACAGGAGATAAGGATTTTAGTCCCTAACCTGTATCAAGGTAGTAAGTACACCAGTCTGGTGACTGTAATGGTCACAGGAGATTAGGATTAGTCCCTAACCTGTATCAAGGTAGTAATTACAACAGTCTGGTCACTGTAATGGTCACAGGAGATTAGGATTTTAGTCCCTAACCATTATCAAGGTAGTAAGTACACTAGTCTGGTGACTGTAATGGTCACAGGAGATTAGGATTTTAGTCCCTAACCTGTATTAAGGTAGTAAGTACACCAGTCTGGTGACTGTAATGGTCACAGGAGAGTAGGATTTTAGTCCCTAACCTGTATCAAGGTAGTAAGTACACCAGTCTGGTGACTGTAATGGTCACAGGAGATTAGGATTTTAGTCCCTAACCTGTATCAAGGTAGTAAGTACACCAGTCTGGTAACTGTAATGGTCACAGGAGATTAGGATTTTAGTCCCTAACCTGTATCAAGGTAGTAAGTACACCAGTCTGGTGACTGTAATAGTCACAGGAGAGTAGGATTTTAGTCCCTAACCTGTATCAAGGTAGTAATTACAACAGTCTGGTCACTGTAATGGTCAAAGGAGATTAGGATTTTAGTCCCTAACCTGTATCAAGGTAGTAAGTACACCAGTCTGGTGACTGTAATGGTCATAGGAGATTAAGATTTTAGTCCCTAACCTGTATTAAGGTAGTAAGTACACCAGTCTGGTGACTGTAATGGTCACAGAGAGTAGGATTTTAGTCCCTAACCTGTATCAAGGTAGTAAGTACACCAGTCTGGTGACTGTAATGGTCACAGGAGATTAGGATTAGTCCCTAACCTGTATCAAGGTAGTAAGTACACCAGTCTGGTGACTGTAATGGTCACAGGAGAGTAGGATTTTAGTCCCTAACCTGTATCAAGGTAGTAATTACAACAGTCTGGTCACTGTAATGGTCACAGGAGATTAGGATTTTAGTCCCTAACCATTATCAAGGTAGTAAGTACACTAGTCTGGTGACTGTAATGGTCACAGGAGATTAGGATTTTAGTCCCTAACCTGTATTAAGGTAGTAAGTACACCAGTCTGGTGACTGTAATGGTCACAGGAGAGTAGGATTTTAGTCCCTAACCTGTATCAAGGTAGTAAGTACACCAGTCTGGTGACTGTAATGGTCACAGGAGATTAGGATTTTAGTCCCTAACCTGTATCAAGGTAGTAAGTACACCAGTCTGGTGACTGTAATGGTCACAGGAGATTATGATTTTAGTCCCTAACCTGTATCAAGGTAGTAAGTACACCAGTCTGGTGACTGTAATAGTCACAGGAGATTAGGATTTTAGTCCCTAACCTGTATCAAGGTAGTAAGTACACCAGTCTGGTGACTGTAATGGTCACAGGAGATTAGGATTTTAGTCCCTAACCTGTATTAAGGTAGTAAGTACACCAGTCTGGTGACTGTAATGGTCACAGGAGAGTAGGATTTTAGTCCCTAACCTGTATCAAGGTAGTAAGTACACCAGTCTGGTGACTGTAATGGTCACAGGAGATTAGGATTTTAGTCCCTAACCTGTATCAAGGTAGTAAGTACACCAGTCTGGTGACTGTAATGGTCACAGGAGATTATGATTTTAGTCCCTAACCTGTATCAAGGTAGTAAGTACACCAGTCTGGTGACTGTAATAGTCACAGGAGATTAGGATTTTAGTCCCTAACCTGTATCAAGGTAGTAAGTACACCAGTCTGGTGAATGTAATGGCCACAGGAAGTAGGATTTTAGTCCCTAACCTGTATTAAGGTAGTAAGTACACCAGTCTAGTGACTGTAATGGTCACAGGAGATTTGGATTTTAGTCCCTAACCTGGATCAAGGTAGTAAGTTCAACAGTCTGGTGACTGTTATGGTCACAGAAAAGCTTGGATTTCGATCTGTATCACCTGCCTATATCCTCTTAGATTAGTCCTGAGAAGGACTGTTGTGGTCAGCAGCAGTTTGCAGCCCTGCTCCGGATCTACCTATGAGGGCTGCAAATCTGTCCCTAAGCAGCAGCAGACACTGTCCCTACACTCACTGTCTGGATGCCTGTGTGCAGAGCACAGCGCGGCCGGGTCTTATAAAGGCTCGGTCACGCTGTGCAGGCCGGCCAATCACTGCAATGCCACAACTAACAGGGCTGTGGCATTGCAGTGGTCTGCCAGCCAATCCCTGCATGTGGGCTGGCTCTCAAAAGGGTGCCAACATGCAGAGATGACGACCACGAGCACAGCACGAGTATCGCGAGATTACTCGGTGCTCGCCGAGTAGCCCGAGTACAGTGATACTCGTGCGAGTACCAAGTAGTGGCGAGCATGCTCGCTCATCACTAGTTACAACATATCTGACTTATTATTTCCATCTACAATAATATACTTAATTTATAATCGGCATTTAAACCTGAAGACTTTAGTGTCTTAGTTCTCTTATCCACTTTAATTCTTTTTCTTTCAATAACTTCTCCCTGTCTCCACCTCTTCGCATAACAGGAACTGTGTCTGTTATTCTCCACTTTAAATCATTTTCAGCATGTTTTGCCTCTGTCCAATGTTTAGCTACTGGTAACTATGTCATTTTTTGACGGATACTATACCTATGTTGTCTGAGTCGCACTTTTAATTCTAAAGTGGTTTCTCCTACATAATAAAGCTTGCAGGGGCATTCTAATAAGTAAATTACGTGATTGGATGAGCACGTCACAAAGTGTTTAATCTCATATTTTACTTCTGTTTTATGATGAATAAAATGATCTCCTTTCAGGATTTGTTGACATGCAACGCATCCAACACATGGAAAACAGCCCACTAACTTTACCTGTTATGGTTGTTTTAAATAATTTTTTTACACTCCCTATGTCTGATTTTACTAATTATTTTTTTAGGGTATTACCTTTCCTGTATGCAATGAGGGGGGGAATATTAAATTCTTTTACCTCAGGATGTGCATTTTTAGTCCTGTCCAATGTTTTCTGACTAACATTTCAATTTCTTTGGATTCCTCGCCATACTCCATTACCAGTGTGCCTCTATTTGTCTCTCTTACCTTTTTCACTTTTTGATCTTTTTCATTGGCCTTTTTCCTTTGTTGTAATACAATATTTTTAGGATAGCCTCTCTGTTCAAATTTTGTGACTAATTGATCAATAGCCCTTTCTTTTTCTCCTTCTTCACTAACAATCCGTTGAACTCTGGATATTTGTCCTAACGGTATTGCTTTTTTTGTTTGTTATGGGTGACTACTTTTAACGTGCAATAATTTATTGCGATCAGTTTTTTTTAACATGTAAGTTGGTTTCTAGTTTATTCTCCTGTATTTTTATATTTACATCCAGGAACTGTATTTCTTTTTGAGAGTGTACCATTGTAAATTTAATAGTGCGGTCAACTCCGTTAAAGTATGTGTGGAAGTCTTCTAGTTGTTTTTGGGAACCTCTCCAAATAAAGAATGTGTCGTCAATATAACGACTCCATTGTATTACGTTTTTATAGTAGTCTGAACTATAAATATGCTCTTCTTCCATAACTGTCATTGTTAAATTAGCATAGGAACACGCCATGTGCGCACCCATGGCTGTTCCAGCCTTGTTTGTAATAGGTATCTTCAAACAGGAAGTAGTTTCCCTCAGGCATATTTCTAATAGATTTATAATTAATACTTTACATTCTGTCATGTAATTTGTTGTATTTAATTTTTTCCTTACTGACGCAATGCCCATACCGTGTTGTATCGACGTGTATAGGGCGTAACATCAACGACACAAGTATATCATTTTTCTGTGGTGATAGGTTTGCAATTTTTTTAAGGAAATGGCCGGTGTCTCTTACGTATGATTGAGCACCCTTTGCTAATGGTGCTAAAATCCGTTCCAAAAAAATCCCCACGTTATTGAAAACAGAATCTATTCCAGCGACAATCAGTCGCCTGGGAGGATGTGTAATTGATTTATGTATTTTTGGGACATGATAAAGAACGGGCATTTTTGGATGTTTAACAATTAAATAATCAAATGTATCCTGTTCAATGAGCCCACCTAGCACTGCCTTACCCAATATACTTTTAAACATGTTTTGAATTTCAAACTTTGGATCTCTGTCTAATTTTTTATACACTTCTGTGTCTTGTAACTGCCTTTTAGCTTCCTGTACATATTGGGACCAGTCCATGACAACAACCGCGCCCCCCTTGTCAGCAGGTTTTATGACGAGGTTGTCGTCATGGACCAGTTCCCGCAATGCTATATGTTCCTGAGTTGTAATATTTGTTTTTTTTTAACAGTTTGGGTGTATTTGCTTTCAACTCTTCTATCTCCCTTTTTACTGATGTTATAAAGGTCTCTATAGCCGGACTTATTTCTTTTGGGGTAAACGCACTCTTTTTAGTTCAATTCAGATCTCTTAGCACTATTTCACCCTCTCTATTTTTCATACCACATGTTTTTTGACTAAACCAATTTTTTCATTTAACATTTCTGAAAAATGTAAACATGTCAACTTCAACATTAAAGGGATCCTGTCACCCCCAAAACACCTTTAAACCTATTAAAACCTGTCCCTAGAGCATATTAACACTTTCCCTACACTCCTTTTAGCTCCTATATGCACATAATCAAAGTGTATAAAAACGTTTTATAAGTACCTCATTAGTGATGATAATGAGTGACTATGCTATTCATAGTCACTCATTCAGGCTGCCCCTCTTCATACTATGACGCCTCCATAGGCGTGATCTTCATGAGAGATTCAAATTGCCGCCTCCCTGCGCGCCTCCCCGCTGTGGCTTGTGTCGGCCGGGCTTCAGCGTGGGGCTGTATGACGCGATCCGGGTCATTCCCGGCGCCAGGTGACGTATTTACACCGGCGCCGCTGTTGGCTTCAAGTCCCGCACTGCGCATGCGCATGCGCAGTGCGCATTTTGAAGCTGAAAGAGCGGCGCGGCTGTATACGTCACCCGGCGCCGGAAATGACGCGGATCGCGTCATACAGCCCCACCTGAAGCCCGGCCGACACAAGCCACAGCGGGGAGGCGCGCAGGGAGGCGGCAATTTGAATCTCTCATGAAGATCACGCCTATGGAGGCGTCATAGTATGAAGAGGGGCAGCCTGAATGAGTGACTATGAATAGCATAGTCACTCATTATCATCACTAATGAGGTACTTATAAAACGTTTTTATACACTTTGATTATGTGCATATAGGAGCTAAAAGGAGTGTAGGGAAAGTGTTAATATGCTCTAGGGACAGGTTTTAATAGGTTTAAAGGTGTTTTGGGGGTGACAGGATCCCTTTAAACCAATTTACATGACTAGATACATTGTAGTTCAACCCTTTACCAAGCAATTTAATTTGATAATCGGAGAGATTTTTACTTGAAATATTCACCACTAGGCTTGATCTTTCTTTTTGGGCTGTTGATGGTTCTGGTGCTTGTTTCTCTGCTTTTATGGCTCGGTTCCAGTGGCTCCCTCCTCTTCGTCCTCTATTGGATTGTTTTTGTCTGTTAAAAAAAATCAGATTTATATACAGGTATAGGTTTACATTTCAAAAGTCTTTTACACTCATAGTGACCTTTTTTCTCCCATTTTGGCTGCTTATTACTTTGCCATCCATAAACAAATCCACTCTTATAATCCTCCATATCACATGCCCACGTCTGTCGATTGGTTTCTTTCAGATCTTTTTTCATTTATTCAAGTTTTGTATGTATTGTCTCTTTGAATGTTATGAATTCATCTGGTTTTAATAGACCTTTAATTTCTGCCTCCATATCTTTTTCCCGTGTTGTTTTTATCACCTCTTCCTGCAAATACTCCATGTTCACCAACATCACATCCATAGCATATTTGTTGGAAACAGTTTTAAATTTTTCACAATAATGGGGATTTTCCATGAACAGTGTAGGTCCAATGGTAGATCTTAGTCCTCTGGGAATGCGTTTTACTTTTGTAGTATTGTCCAAGCATTAATAAATGTAGTTCCATGGACACTATTTTCTTTCCACCGTTTTCATATTTACGCTTTAAATTATTTATAGATGGTATACTTAAAAAGTCCACTTCATCCTCTATACCCTTAAATATTTGTTCTTCATCTTCTGTGGTGTAGAAATTAGCCCCTATCTCCATATTAAATTACTGGCTAGTAATTCCCAAATCGAATAAGAATGAGAGGACCCGTAGAAGCGGTGTACGACCGCGAAACGGTGTACCGTCGTCCGCCTCCCCTGCACTCCTCTCCCTGCTCATCATGGTCAGTTTACATGGATATGGACTGTGAATAAAACAAAGATCAGAAGCCGGTGAGTGCGGTTATTTTGTCTTTTTGGAACATTATGGATTTTGTTTGTACCAGCACCGCAAGGCTACAATCTGGGCGTTAGTCACACCATTGTGACACAGGCTTGGGCTCAATTGTATGTTAGTGCCCAGTTTCTTTTGCTTTGAATTTAATTATATGATATATATATATATATATATATATATATATATAATAACATGATATATATATATATTATATATATATATATATATATATATATACATATACAGTATATATGCTGCATATATATATATTTATATGTGCTGTATATAGATAGGTCATCGGTGAGGTATACAGGATTATAGCTTCCCCAGACGCAATGCATAGAGAGGTAGAACTCCCTATAATATTGTCACAAGCATAAAAGAGGATGGGGGCGATGTCACAAGGTACAGAAGTATCAAGCAGGGAAAATCCCTATATAATCCATCAAGAATGCTAAACTGCCACAAATCCATCACAAGTCTATCACATAAAGTGTAAAAATAACCAGGGAAAACCTTACCCATAACTCTGTGTCCAGGTGAATGCTAGGATCCACAATGTGCATTTTGTGTGGGCTTCGTCAGCGTGGAATTCATTGCTTGGTACTATAGTGTACCTTTATGTATTTATTATTGAGATTTGAGATGGTTCAAATGATTTATTTTCAATGGAGATTGTACGTTGACATTGAGATGCCAGTCAGGGGAGCAGGGGAGAGGGTGTGTCGGACTATATGTGCGTGACAATGTAGTCCAGTAATGGTAATCACCAGGTGAGAAAGCCTTTAATTTACATAAACAATATGACACAGCCTGATAAGAGAGGTACAGATTATTTTTGTTTTTTAACTCCTGCAGCATACTGTCCTCAGCTTACATAGAAAAACCTGTTGACAGATTACTTTTAAGGACTTTTCATCCACTTTTCATCCTCAGTCAGTAGAAGCTATAGAGAATGCCGAATTAGGACAGTGGAAAAAAACAATTAGTTTAACTACGGCAATTTTTGCTCTGTCATAATCTTGGTGAGACATAATTTTTATGTTTCTTCCCATTATGTGGCATGTAGTTGCTCCGCTCTGAACTATAGGTTTTTGACAATTAGGACTATGTTTCCCTATAATTGTGCAGCTCAGGCCACTGCTGAGACCAAGAAGAGCTGATCGGTGTTGCACCCCTAGCAATCAGACATTGATGACCTCTCCTAAGGATAGGCCATCAATGTTAAAGGAGTAGACAACCACGGTAAGGCCACAGGAGAGCCTTACACACCAAAACATTATGGGTTGCTGTGAGGAAATTCCTGCAAATTGGATCCACCTATGTGTTCAATTTTTGTACGTTTAGTTTTATGGTGATTTTGAATCTAACTCACAATTGATTGATTTTGGTTTCCATTCACCATGGATACGTCATTGTGTTGTGAAAAGGTGCTTAATTTATAGGAGTTACAATTTTCAACTTGAATTTTTGTTTATCAAGATTCAATGTGTGAGTTTAGTGTTCCTTTATTTTTTAGAGCAATGTACATGGCACTGAAAATTGATCTTAATCAGTGGATAATTCAGTGTATTCACTGTTATCTAATGAGGAGATATCTGTCCTTTTTTGTTGGTATATGCAATAGTTGTGGACTTCTTTTGTGTGAAGGAGGACTTTATGCTGATCTGACAATAGATGGCGATGTTATGTAAAGTTTTCCTTGCTTACTGCATTGTAAAAGAAAAAGTCTCTCTTGTACTTTCAGTTTGTTACTTCTTCCTGGTGCAGTAGTGAGTGACTGTGCATTTTGTTCCTTTACCTCATGTTCTGAGAAGTAAAAGCTTGTTATCCCATGTAATCTGCTCTGTGAAGTGTCTACTGCAACGATGTATATCCAGAAGCTGTGCAACAGGTTATGGGCCCAAGTACCGAAGAGCCCAGGCACTGAAGATCCCAGGCACCGAGGATACCAGGCACTGACACTGAGAGCCCCAGACACCAAGGACACCGGAACTCTCAGCAAGACCCTGGCAAATGCAGAAGAATTCTTCAGTACAATTCTCAACAAACAAGTAAGACAAGTTAAAGATGACAAGTAGCACAGAGCTAAAACTCATAGTAGCTAAGCTGAATAATGAGAACTATCAGTTATGGAAGTTCAAAGTAGAGATGTTATTGTCTAAAGATGATTTATGGGAAGTAATCACTACAGATAGACCTGATGAAGATAATCAGACATGGGATAAGAAAAATAGACAAGCAAGAGCTACCATTATCTTATTAGTGGATGATGCACAATTAATCCACATAAGGAATAAGGATACAGCAAAGGGAATGTGGAATGCACTAAAAAAGCTACATGAAAGACCCAGCTTAAATCACAAGTTATTTCTGCTATGAAAGCTTTACAGTATGAGACTAAGTGCAGACAATGACATGCAGAAGCATATATTCTCTATGATGGAAGTGATATCACAGCTGAGATCAATTGGTGAAGATATTAAGGAGAACCATGTAGCAGCAATACTATTCTGCAGGTTACCGGATTCATATACTGCTTTGATAAATGCACTAGAGACAAGACCTGAAACAGACATTACATTAGAGTTTGTGAAGACTGGACTCATAGATGAATATCAAAGAAGGAAAGAACAAATGATTCTTCTACTGAAAAAGATAATGGAAATGCTCTTAAAGCTACAGAATCAAAAAGACCCTATAATAAAGAGATTCAAAAAAGAGAATAAAGAAAGGCGGCACTCACCGTATAGGCTGGTGGAAGGGTGTTTTAATTCAGGAAAATCAATCCATTAAAACATTGTTAGTGCGGTGGGGAGAGGGAGTGAGAGGCCGTCGGAACGACGGTACCGTTTCGTATCGTGTAGTGATACTTCTGCGGGTTCCAGTACTGTAGTAGTGTGATACTGGAACCCGAAGAAGTATCACTACACGATACGAAACGGTACCGTCGTTCCGATGGCCTCTCACTCCCTCTCCCCACCGCACTAACAATGTTTTAATGGATTGATTTTCCTGGATTAAAACACCCTTCCACCAGCCTATACGGTGAGTGCCGCCTTTCTTTATTCTCTTTTTTGAATCTTCGATTATTTATTTAAGGCTGTGCAACACCAGGCACCGGGGATAGCCGACAGGCTTTTAGCAGAGCTCCACAGGTGTAGTGCCCGGTCATTGGACTCTTTTTCTGCAGCCTATAATAAAGAGACAAGAGAATGTTTCAGATGTAAGAATAAAGGACATTTAAAGAAAGACTGTACTATATGGAAAGCAGAGCAACAGAAATTACACCATAAAGAGAATACACAGAAGGTGAAAAACACATTTTCTGATTCATATGAAAATAACTGGAATGGCACATTTAAAGTAACTGATAAGAAATCATCATTGGGTTAGTTTATTGACTCAGGAGCAACAAATCACATGACAAGTAATAAAAATGTCTTTACTGAACTTGATTTAAGTAAGAAAAATGCCATTTATCTTGCAGATGGAAGCAAAATAACTGCAGAATGAATGCTAAACTGTTCTAACAAGTTTGGGCATGATTCAAAATACTTGTACAGGATGTTATATGTTCCAGGATTAGAAGGAAAATTGTTATCTGTAAAACGTCTAACAGCTAAAGGACTTACAGTAAAATTCAAAGATGATGAATGCACAATCCTAGCAGGAAATAAGGTAATAACTAATGTCAAGGCTGATGAACAATTATATCATCTAGACACATTAAAGGAACAAATGACATTGTGTACACATGATCACAAGAATTGTATTCACATGTGGCATAGACGTTTAGGACACAGACATCCTGAAAGTATAATGGAGCTACAAAGGAAAGAATTGACAAAGGATCTATTGATATCTGATGCTCACTTACTGTAAGATGTGAATGTTGTATAAAATCTAAAGCCACAAGGATATCTATTCCTAAAGAAAGTGAAACGAATAGCACAAGACCATTTGATTTGGTGCATACTGACGTACTGGTGCATACTGGTATGACTGGTGCATACTGACCCATGAAAGTGATTACATCAGGAGGCTATAGATATATGGTGACTTTTACAGATGACTAATCAAGATACACAGTCACATTCTTCATCAAGAACAAAAGAGACGTTTTCAATAAACTAGTAGACCTACGTGACAAGGTCGAATAACAAGTTTCAGAGGAAGCCAATTGTCATTAGAAGTGATAATGGAGGTGAATTAACTGGACACAAAATAGAAAATTACTTAAGACAAAATGGTATAGAGCATTAAAAGACTGTTCCATACACACCTGAACAAAATGGAGTAGCAGAAAGGAAAAACAGAACTGACTGAAATGATAAGGTGTATGCTGACAGACTCCAAACTACCAGAGAAATATTGGGGTGAAGCAGCAATGACAACTACATATCTACAAAACAGATTTTTTTTTCCAGAAAACTGAAAAAAAAGCATATGAACTGTGGCAAGGTATGAAACCAAGTGTGAATCATTTAAGAGTTTTTGGTTGTAACATTTTTGTATTCATTCCAACAGAAAAACATTCCACACTTCAAAATAGGTCCATAGAAGGAATATTTGTTGGATAAAGTGAAAATTGCAAAGGATATAGAATCCTAGATCCCAAAACAGACAGTCACAGTGAGTAACAATGTGACATTCATTGAGGATCTAAATGAAGACACTATGATTTCACTGGAAACAATAAATGAGAAAAACAGCAGTGATATAGCTGAAGGAATATCTGATGAAAAAGAAGTTGAAATTGATAAAGAACAGAATACTGAAATTGAAGAAACACAACTACAAACGGACACAGAACCAAGTCATTCAATAAGAGAAAACAAAGGAAAACCACCAATACGCCTCTCATACAAGGCAACTACAAATAAAATTTATGAGCCTACCTCTTCGGAAGACATATCTCGACTTACTGAAGAAGAAGCTAATAAATGGATAGAGGCAACAGAAATAGAAATAAAATCAATGAATGACTCAAAGACATGGACACTAATAGAATTACCAGAAGGAAGAAAAGCTATAGGAGGTAAATGGGTTTTTAAAGTAAAGTACCTAACAGATGGCACAGCTGAACGATACCAAGCAAAACTCATAGCTAAAGTTTATTCTCAAAAATATGGAGAAGACTATGATGAAACATTTGCACCAGTTGTCAATCATACTACAATAAGAACTGCAAGTTGCAGCAATGAAACAAATGAAACTGAAACATCTGGATGTAAGGACAGTGTATTTGAATGAAAGTTTAACAGAAGATATTTACATGGAACAACCTCCAGGATTCAAAGATGAAAGTAACCTAAACATGGTTTGCAAATTACAGAAAAGTATATTCGGTTTAAAACAAGCTGCTAGAGCGTGGAATGATAAAATCACAGAAGTGCTCACAAATGAAAAATTTCAAAGAAGCAAAGCTGATCCTTGCCTGTACACAAAAAGACTAATGGACAGATGGATCTATGTACTCATATATTTTGATATTTTAGTTTGTTTTGAAAAAGAAAGGGATAAAGAGGAAATACTAAAAATCCTGAAACAACATTTCAAAATCAAAGACTTGGGAAATGTGAAACAGTACCTAGGAATACAGATAGAAAAAGAAGAAGATGGAAGTTTTTTACTTAATCAAAATCACATGATTCAAGACATAACCAAAACAATTTGATTGAAAGATGCAAACCAGCAAAATCTCCAATGGAAACTAATTATCTTAAAGAGGTGAATAGTGAGAAAAATGTGTTACCAAATGATGAAGACTACAGAATGCCAACAGGAAAATTATTGTATCTAGTGACGGTTACGAGGCCAGACATCGCAGCAGCAGTAGGAATTCTGAGTAGAAAAGTGTCCAAGCCAAATAAAGTGGATTGGAATGCCGTGAAGAGAGTAATACATTATTTGCCAGGAACTAGCAACGTTAAACTGAAGCTACCTACAAGTGATAAATGCATTTTAACTGGATACGTTGATGCAGATTGGGCTGGAGATCCAACTGACAAAAAATCTACCAGTGGCTATCTTTTGTTTCTCTCAAGCAGACCAATTAGTTGGAGTAGTAAAAAAGAATCAATAGTAACACTGTCGTCAACAGAAGAAGAATATGTTGCAGCAGCACATGCGACAATTGCTAACAGACCTAGGACAACCACAGTTGGAACCAACAAAATTAAATGAGGACAATCAAGGATGTCTTGTTCTTGCTCAGAAGGAAAGAGTTAACCCAAGAACCAAGCACATTGATGAGAAGTATCATTTCTTGAGGGATCATCAGGAACAAGGAATCCAGAAATTAGAATATTGTCCAACTGAAGATATGACAGCAGACATTTTCACAAAGGCATTGAATGACGAAAAACATTAGCATCAGAGACTGATGAAGAAATTGGGTTTGACTGAATGAGGCTGAGGTCACACATAGAAATCCGTTTTTGGAAGTGATTTCCATGACCATCCGGTTTTTTTTTGGGTGCTTTTTGAGCCTCCTGGACCTCTGAACGTTTTTGGACAAAATTCAAGAAAAAATGGATCCGTTTTTTTAAGGCACTCAAAAAAAAACGGATCCGTTTTTCCATAGGGCCCATGTTAAAATTTTTTTTTGAAAAGCGGACCCTAAAAACGTTGCTAGCAACGTTCTTGGCACAAAAACGTACATAGCAATGTTTTTAGGTGCAGAAAAAAATGGACAGGGTGTTTATTACATCTAAGGCTGCTTTCACACAACGATTTTCGGTCATCCGATTGTATCCGTTTCAATGTTCCCCTATGGGAATCGGATGGGATAAGATGTGCCACTATTGGCATCTGATTTTGGCACCATCCGATCCCATCCGATTTAATTACGGGCACAAAATCATAGCATCACTGCTGATCCGTGGCTTATCCGAGGGCCCACAACATGGGAGCCTATGGACATCGGATCCGAGTTCACCTCGGATCCGATGTCGGCTCCGTATTCCCTGTCTTTCCCTGCTCCTGCCTCCTCCATCTTCCTCCCTCTCCTATTCTATTCTGTCTCCCCTCTATTCTAGTCTGTGCCCCCGCTATTCTATGCTGTCTCCCCGCTAATCTATTCTCTGCCCCCGCTCCTATATCCTCATCTAATCCCTATCCTGTCCCCTGTCCTGTTCCCTGTGTGTAAAAAAAACAAAAAACAAACTCCTCCTGGAGCATACATCACCTGTCACAGGCTCCCACGCTGCAGCACCATCAGGACTGAAGAGCCTGTGATAGGGTCGGACTGGGGTGTCTGGGGCCCACCAGGGAAATTGACTCCAAGGGCCCACTCACCCGCTATATGCAATCACACCTGTTAGCCGTTATACCCATTATAGCGGTTAATCCTGCACATCACTCTGCGCTCACCATTACTGCGATGTGCCATTACTGTAGTGTACATTAAAGGGATACTTTGGTGAAAACAAGTTACCAACAATCTTCAGGTTCGGCAGGTGATCACTTAGTTATTGGTGGAATCCGACCAATCAAAACCACATCGTCGGAAGAATGTGGCACTTTTACCCCTTTTATTAACTGCAGTGGCCGGTAATGATGTGACCGCGGCTCCATTCATTATCATTGGAGCTCCCAGAAAAAGGTAAACCCAGCGCTCACAGCCACTTAGGGAGTGAAGGGATCATGGGCGAGCTGTACATCACCTCCAGTCTAATGGGGACAAAACAAACCTATGACTAAGGACTGTCTTAAAGGACATTGATTTAAATGTGCTTTTTAATACTTTTCTAATATAATGAATTTTTAAGGATCTAGATCTCAAGACTCTATGCTGGATATTTTTTCTATTTTTTGGACACATAATGGGGATAAAAGCTGCACATTCAGCAGTCGCACCCCCACCAACTAATACCTTATCACATCCTTAGGCCATGTGCACACACTGAGTATTTGGTGAGTTTTTTACCTCGGTATTTGTAAGACAAAACCAGGAGTGGAGCAACCAGAGGTAATATGTTCTGCATTTCTCACCATCTCCTGCTTCTGTCTTATAAATGCTGAAGTGAAAATCTCACCAAATACTCACTGTGTGAACGTGGCCTTAGACGAGATAATTACTTGCTTTCTCTGGAGAACCTCTGTAAGTGCATTTTGCTGCTGCTGTGTCACAGGACAGGAAGGGGTTAAGCAACCAAGTTTTTAATATCTACTGGAAATAAAGAATTTTCCCCTTATTGATATCAGAAAAAAACTAATAATCAACCACAATCCACTATACCAAGGCCATTAATACCACATATAAAGGAGACATACCACCACACTGTGATCAGAGCACATATTACTACTAAACTGTGATCAAATACTACCACGTGCAAGGTATAAATACTACCACACCATGATAAGACCACATATAACCGACATATTGTAATTGAATAATTCCACATTCAAGGGACAAATACACAACGCCATGACCAGAGCACATAATGCCACTACATAGTGACCAATAAAATCCGGTCAACCCATAGAAGCACCACCCAGCTCAAAATGGTTTGCCGTCGTCTGCTCCTTCCCCTCTCTTCTTACCTGATAAAGCACAAGTTTGGTGCCAGACCCACTACTACATGTCAGTACTCTGTGGTGCCCAGCTGTTTCTTCTTCAGTGTGAATAGTGACCAATAATACTACTATAATGAAGATTAAAAAAAAGCTATGTATATTTGGTCAGTGTAAATACAGTGATTATCAGTGACATTATACACAGAAACTCTGTATATAGTGTCAGTGTACAGGTGATGCAGAGAACACCAGTGACATTATACACAGGAGCTCTGTATATAGTGTCAGTGTACAGGTGATGCAGAGATCACCAGTGACATTATACACAGGAGCTCTGTATATAGTGTATAGTGTGCGTGGATAGGTAATACACCTACTCACCAGAGATGTATCTTGGTGAAGTCATTCATCTTCAGGTTTCTTCTTCCCCTGTCGCAGACAAATATCATGTCTTCTAGCCAGGACTCATCTCTGCAGAAAATAGCACAGTTATCTACTGTATAAAACTGATCACTTCCATAGCACATTCCACACTTTTCCCAAGATTTCTACACTACATCAAACAACCAAAAAAGCGACATCGTGCCGCCTCGCACAGTAACAAGGCCTCCCTTTGGTTCCCCTCATGGAAAAGTAAATTATATTACAGCAGTAATAATGTCGTCTGATTGGCCCCTACAGTAAATATGTCCCCACTTCCCACCATAAACCAATAATGTATGTTCCTCATTCTGGCCGTCACGGTGGGGCGAGATTAATATATTTAATATATTAATATGTTTGCTCCGAACCTTGCACCCGGTCTTATTTTCAGGGGGGAGGTATACACTCACAGGGGCATACACTCACAGGGACATACACTCACAGTACGGTGGCTCAGTGGTTAGCACTGTATACAGTGGCTCAGTGGTTAGCACTGTATACAGTGGTTCAGTGGTTAGCTCTGTACGGTGGCTCAGTGGTTAGCACTGTATACGGTGGCTCAGTGGTTAGCACTGTATGGTAGCTCAGTGGTTAGCACTGTATGGTGGCTCAGTGGTTAGCACTGTATATGGTGGCTCAGTGGTTAGCACTGTATATGGTGGCTCAGTGGTTAGCATTGTACGGTGGCTCAGTGGTTAGCATTGTACGGTGGCTCAGTGGTTAGCACTGTATATGATGGCTCAGTGGTTAGCATTGTACGGTGGCTCAGTGGTCAGCACTGTACACGGTGGCTCAGTGGTTAGCACTGTATATGGTGGCTCAGTGGTTAGCACTGTATATGGTGGCTCAGTGGTTAGCATTGTACGGTGGCTCAGTGGTTAGCATTGTACGGTGGCCAGTGGTTAGCATTGTACGGTTGGCTCAGTGGTTAGCACTGCGCGATGTCTCTGTGGTTAGCAAAGTATGATGGTTCAGTGGTTAGCAGCACAGTATATGGTGGGCAGGCGGTTAGACCAGGATGAAGGCTGGGGGGGTGAGCGCAGGAGGACGGAGGCTGGAGGGGTGAGCGCAGGATGACGGAGGCTGATGGGGTTAGGGCAGGAGGACGGAGGCTGGTGGGGTGAGGGCAGGAGGACGGAGGCTGGTGGGGTGAGGGCAGGAGGACGGAGGCTGGTGGGTGAGGGCAGGAGGACGGAGGCTGGTGGGGTGAGGGCAGGAGGACAGAGGCTGGTGGGGTGAGGGCAGGAGGACGGAGGCTGGAGGGGTGAGGACAGGAGGACGGAGGCTGGAGGGGTGAGGACAGGAGGACGGAGGCTGGAGGGGTGAGGGCAGGAGGATGGAGGCTGGAGGGGTGAGGGCAGGAGGACGGAGGCTGGAGGGGTGAGGGCAGGAGGACAGAGGCTGGAAGCCGCCATCACAAGCACAGTGCAGCCAACTTTATCTTTATTTACATTACATTTATTTTACTTTCACTGTGATCCTCCGCGTCTTCTTGACACATTGCACACACAACTTGCCACACTTTGCACACACCCATTGCACTACACCATTGCACACACACACACACATTGCATACACACATTGCGCAAAACGACCACACACATTGCACACATACACACACATTGCACACACACACACACATTGCACACACACATTGCACACACACACATTGCACACACAGCCACACACATTGCACACACACACATTGCACACACACACATTGCACACACACACATTGCACACACACATTGCACACACACCACACTTGCACACACACCACACACATTGCACACACACACATTGCACACACACACATTGCACACACACACATTGCACACACACAATTGCACACACACACCATTGCACACACACAATTGCACACACACACATTGCCACACACATTGCACACACCATTGCACACACACACATTGCACACACATTGCACACACACACATTGCACACACACATTGCAACACACACACATTGCACACACACACACATTGCACACACACACATTGCACACACACACATTGCACACACACACATTGACACACATTGCACACACACACACACACATTGCACACACACACACATTGCACACACACACATTGCACAACACATTGCACACACGCACACAAAATTGCACACACACTGCACACACACTGCACACACACATTGCACACACATTGCACACACACACATTGCACACACACACATTGCACACACACACCTACACACATTGCACACACAGCCACACACATTGCACACACACACATTGCACACACACACATTGCACACACACACATTGCCACACACACATTGCCACACACACATTGCCACACACACATTGCACACACACACATTGCACACACACACATTGCACACACACTGCACACACACACATTGCACACACACACATTGCACACACAACCTGGCTGCACAGCACACTGCACCTTCTGCTGTCCTCTCTTCATCTCAGACTGAGGGCCCCATCGGCCGTAGTGTTCCTCCACATTATCTGTGGGGTGACAGTCCCCCAGTGTACTCCAGTGCAGTGCAAATAACACACAGTACACCGTGTTCCTCCCGCAGGACACCATTACCTCCTCCTCTATGATCAGTGCAGGACATCATCTGTATGCAGTAACTGGAGCACTGTGCCCGGGGCCCCGGCGGTGACGCTGCACAGCGGCCGCTCACAGCCCCGGTGTCCGGCTCCCGTGCCTCGGCTCCTGACCGCACACATTCCTGTTGTCACCCACCGAATCTCCCTGGAAATTGAATTACGCCACCACTGACAGCCACCACCAACCCTGCAACCCACCAATCAGCGCAGGCGAGGCTTGTCTGTGTTTTGCCGTTGCTCCTCCCCTGCCCCGCCGGTATTCGATGCTCCTCGGCTCCTCCGGTGTCCGCTCCTTCATCTCTCCCTCTGCAGCCACTGAGCTCCGTGTCATCATTACTGGTGGCAGGCAGCAAGCAGATATTCCGTTCGGGCCTGTTGGGGGGCGGGGCTAGGGGGGCGGGGCCACAATGCCTGGGGGCCCACCATGACTTTTAACCGGTTAACCGGCGGCCCAGTCCAAGCCTGGCCTGTGATGATGTCACAGAGCCGGTCAGCTGACGGGTCATGTGACTGGCTCTGTGACATTATTACAGGTCCTTCAGTCCCGATGGTGCTGCAGCGTGGGAGCCGGTGACAGGTGAGTTTGTTTGCTTTTTTTTTTTTTACACACAGGGAAGAGGACAGGGAACAGGATAGGGATTAGATGAGGATAGAGGAGCGGGGGCACACAATAGATTAGCGGGGAGACAGAATAGAATAGGAGAGGGAACAAGATGAAGGAGGCAGCAGCAGGGAAAGACAGGGGACCGCAGGATCCACACGGATCCTGCATAGGATCGGATGGCTTTTTGCCATCCGATTGCAGGGATCCGTGTGGATCCGTGCCTGTCTGTGGGATCCTTCTTCAAAGTCGGATCCCACGGACAGGCACAAAAACGTAATGTGAAAGCAGCCTAATCCGTTTTTCTATTAGTTTTTGGACTTATAAAAATAAAAAGCCAAAAATGAAGCCAAAAACGGACCAAGGGCCTATGTGTGACCCTAGCCTAAGTCCTTACTGTTGAGAAAGGGTGTTGGTATATGCAACAAGTTGTGGACTACGTTTGTGTGAAGGAGGACTTTATGCTGATCTGACAATAGATCGTGATGTTACGTAAAGTTTTCCTTGCTTACTGTATTGTAAAAGAAAGAGTCTCTCTTGTGTTTTCAGTTTGTTACTTCTTCCTGGTGCAGTACTGACTCCTGCATTTTTCCTTTACATCATGTTCTGAGAAGTAAAAGCTTATTATCCCATGTAATCTGCTCTGTGAAGTTTCTACTGCAACGGTGTATATTCAGAAGCTGTGCAACATTTCTAAAGGTGTCCATTCTGTTAAGTTATTGTCAAGTTATTGTTCTTGGCCCTGTTTCCTTTAACTTGCTTATTATTGATTTGAGACAAGGATTCATGGGTATTGGTAGCAGTTTGCCAGTAACATACAATGTGTTGTATGGTAAAATATGTGACTTTATCTGATTACCTATTCTGAAGACCATAACCACAATATACTGAGGTTGGCTATTTTTAAATATGAAATGAATGCACCTGTCCGAATTCTCTGTGAGCGTTGTTTTTTCAGTTCTGTTTTTAACAAAGATTGTCTTGAGAGGAATTTATATCTGAGTTAATAGTATAACCAGGCAGTAGAATACTTGGTTGGTTGTCTAACCAGAAGTAAAATAAAATGAGAGATTTTGAGCACATTGTGAATGTTCTGTCCAGCTTTATGAATCTCTCCTCTACAAAGATATTAAAAGTTGAATGAATCTACAACTATGCTACAAAAATGGTGGAAGGCCAGGCAACATACTTAAAAGAGGACCTGTCACCCCCCTGGTGCATGGCAAACTATGTCTGCTGTATTCAGGGAAGGGGTCCCCCATGTCCCTAGTTCCCCTGTACCCTGAGAAATACACTTTATATGTTCAAATAATTTTTATTCGAGTTTCAATAAATCAAGTACAAAGTATAATAATCAAATACAGTCGTACAGCAAACTGATAAGAAGTAGAGAAGTCAAAGGTATAATATGAAGAGATTACCTTATTACAATCAATTTCATCAAATACAGAACACCAAAAGAGAATAATGAAAGTAAACAGGGAAACAAAGAATTACACATCTCCAAATAATACTTTGGGAAGTAATTATGCTCTTCAGCAGATAAACATAAGGGAGAGAGGAAAGGAAATGAAGGGGGGGAAAGGTAGCTATAGACACTTATTATAGTACAAGCTATAGACAATGAGTCCATCATTCAGTCCAGTGGTGAAGCCTAGAGAAAGTTATCTGGGGGGACTTTGGCTGACTTTAAGAACGGAGATGGAAATTTTATATTCCACAATGCCCATTTCTTCTGATATTTGGTTTGTAGGCCATTTCTAATAGCGAATGAATATTCAAAAGAATTATGAGATGCAATTCTGTCTATGACATCCTGTATAGATGGGACTGTAGACTCTCTCCAAAGTGAGGCAATCATAGTTTTTGCTGTTAAAAGAATATGAATCGTAAGTGGCCTTATACGTTTTGGAAGAGAATCCAACCCAACCAAAAGCAACACTAACTCAGGAGATAGAAGAACCTCAATTCCAGAAATATCTTTAATTAGATGCCTTATGTCTCTCCAAAATTTTTTAAGGAATTGACATCCCCAGAACACATGAGTCAGATCAGCAGTTTGGTTACAGCTCCTCCAGCACATCGGGGAGTTGAGTGAATTAAACTTATTTAGCTTCAACGGAGTAAGATACCATCTTGAATACAATTTAAATTGGGTCTCAATAAGGGAGATGCACGGTACCTGTGTATACATAAGATCAAAGGACTTTCCAAGTTGTTCAGTATTTATAGAGATGTTCAGGTCTTTCTCCCATGCTACTACATTTGAAGATTTCACATAGACCGAATCTAGGTTAATGTCCTGATATATGTTTTTCAACTTCCAAAAAAAGGTACTCTGCGGGAACTTCAAAAGTTGTGTCACATTTTGAGGAAGAGAGAATACCAGTTTATGGCTCAACAGAATGCGATGAATCTCCTCCCAGGTTTTAACTTCTATGTCTTCCAAACCATAAGTGTTTTGTAGGACTGCAAAGGGAATCAACCCTCCTCTGCCATCCAAGATGTTAGATATAAAACCAATCCCATGGTCTTTCCAAGATTTAAGTTTCAGGTTTGCAGAAATATAGTCTAATATATCAATTGGGATCCAAGTAGGTGGATGAGGTTGAAAGCTTTTCAATGATTTGGAAACAAACAATCTCCAGGATTGAATAGAGGCTTTCACTAACGTTTCTTTCGGAAGAGGTTTGTTTTTATCACAAAGGAAGGAAAGAAGCTGTGGACCAAGGCCTCCCTTTAGCATATTTTTATCTTCAAGAGTAAGCCAACTTGGTCTATCGCCTGTCTCCCACCATGATTGACTCAGTTTTATGATAGTGGAGTGATGATATGCGATGAGGTTGGGAACAGCTAGACCTCCTCTAGACCTCCCTTTCTCCAGGGTAGTCTTAGCCACTCTTGGTTTTTTCTTATCCCAAATGAATCTCGTCAGTTGAGTTTGTAATTTTGCCATCCATTGTCTGGACACAGGTAGGGGTACAGAACGAAAAATATAGAGAAGTTTCGGTAAGATAAACATTTTAAATGAGTTTATTCTTCCCAACCATGAAATATCAATTTTGGAAATATGAAGAACATCGTCCTGAATGACTTTGTAGATATAATTAAGATTAACGTCTACAATCTTAGATAGGGATTTGGTCAAATAAATACCTAAATATTTTATAGATTCTTTTTCCCACGAGAGAGAGTGTTCGCGTTTTAACAAGTCAAGGAGGTCCTGATCTATATTTAAGTGTAACACCTGAGTCTTTTTCAAATTGATCTTATAATGGGAAATTCGAGAAAATTTATCAATTGTGTCAAGGAGATATCGTAAAGAATTTATGGGATCAGTCAAAGTTACCAGGATATCGTCAGCAAATAAACTAATCTTAAATTGTCTCATAGAAATGGGAATGCCTTTTATCAAAGGGTGAGTACGTATTTTTTCCACTAACGGCTCAATAAAGAGGTTAAAGAGAGAAGGGGAAAGGGGACAACCTTGACGTGTACCATTCGTTAGCAAGATGTCTTTTGACAAAAAGTTATTTGTTATGATTTTCGCACTCGGATTAGAATAAAGCGAATGAATTAAGTTAGTTATATTACCCCCAAAGCCAAACCTCCTCAAAACCTCAAAGAGGAACCCCCAGTGGACCCTGTCGAACACTTTCTCAGCGTCGACAGCGAACCACTAGGGTTGGAGTCCCAGTTCTCTCTATAAAATCTATTAAATTTAACGACCGTCTCGTAGCATCCGATGTTCCCCTTCCCTGAATGAAACCCACTTGATCCCCGTGAAGGAGTTTCGAGATAACTTGTTTTAGTCTGTTATTTAAAGTTTTACTAATAATTTTTAGATCTGAATTCAGGAGCGATATGGGTCTATAGTTGGCTACATTCTCAGTGTCACCCTTATCTTTTGAGATAACTGTAATCACTGCTTCTTGCATTTCCTTGGGAAGACTACTCTGGTCAGTAGTGAGGAAATTGATTAACCTAGTTAAATATGGGACAAGGATATCTTTAAAGGCAATATAGTATTCGTTCTGTAACCCGTCAGGCCCGGGAGACTTAAATTTCTTTAGGGACGCCATAGTATCAGGGATTTCAGCTTCAGTGTAGGGTAAGTTTAGGAATTTTAACTGGTCAGATGTCAAAGAAGGAAGTTGAATAGAGTCTAAAAACCAAGCCATTTCCACAGCACAGGGATTAACTTCCCCGGGCTCCTTTCCTAAGTTATATAACTTCTTGTAATAAACTTCAAAGGCATCTGAAATTTCCGCAGGGGATTTGACTATAGAATTAGGTTTATTCCTGATCTGTAGAATTCTCGTTTTGGCCCTTCGTATTTTTATCAATTTGGCAAATAGTTTGGAGGGTTTGTTGGTACAATTATAAAAATTAGATTTAGTAATGTGGGAAACCTTATCAAATTCCGTAGTTAAAAGGGATTTTAGTTCAACCCTCAATTTAAGAATGTCACCAAAGATGGAATTTTTCTTGGTCCGAATCACCTCCGATTCCAAGTCTTTAATCTTACTTATGATGGAAGCCGTATCTTTAGTTAATTTTCTTTTTAGGAGAGAATTTAATTGAATTAGATGACCTCTAATCAGTGCCTTATGGGCAGTCCATAAAGTTGGAATAGGCATATCTCCCAAATCATTTTCTTTAAAGTAATATTGTAATATACTTTGAAGTTTGGATTTATAATCTGGATGGTGGTATAGAAAAGAATTTGCTCTCCAGAGTTTCCGCCCACTATAAGAAGCCCCATCTGTAGTAACGAAGATTATCGGATAGTGATCCGACCAAGATCTAGGAAGTATTTCTATTGATTTAATCTTCTGCAAGGAATTGATATCTGTCAAAACTAGATCTATCCTAGCAAAGGATTTATGCGAGTCAGAAAAATGAGTAAATTCTATAGATGACGAGTTTAAGGCATCGGAATGCATCATAGAATTCCTCCTGGTTAAATAATGGATCAAGCTGGACATTGGTGTTCCTGGCTTTATTGGATGAGTCAAACATAGCATTAGGAACTGCGTTAAAGTCCCCAAAAATGAAGAGGTTGCCTTTCTTATCATCATGGATAGTCCTGAACAGTTTTTTTAAAAATGAAATTTGACCTTTGTTGGGAGCGTATAATTTCACAAGTGTGTGAGGAGTATCATTTATTTTACATATCAGGATAAGATATCGGCCCTCATCATCTCTATGGACCTCAAGTTCTTCAAATTTAAGAGTATCCCTAATCAAAATGGCAACTCCAGATTTTTTTTTCTTGTTAGAGGAGAAATAGATATGAGGAAATAGTTTATCCGTAAACTTTGGTGGATTTTCTAGGCAAAATTTAGTTTCCTGAAGTCCTGCCAAATCAATTTTATGTCTCGCAAGTTCTTTCCATACATGGAACCTTTTTTGAGGGGTATTTAACCCATGGACATTTAGTGAAAGGTATCTGGTGGTCATTGTCTCAATGAAGAATTAAAAATGTATGTAAGCTAGCTGCAATGAAAGTATGAAGCTGAGGAAGTGTGAGGGAGAGGGAAGGGAGAGAATTAGGAGGGAAACTAAACTACTATAGGTAGGTAAAGAAACAAACTATTAAATGAAGCAAACTATAACACAGAATGTAACTAGTAATAAGAACTATGTAAGTATCAATACTATAAGGAAGGGTTCAAGGGAACCGTTATTCAACTTCCTGCAAGGCTAATGTTTTGGCCATTGTGCCTAATTGGACCTTAAATCTTTAAAGTGTCAAACAGAGCTACTTAAGACCCGTCAAGTATAAGTTAGATGTAAGTTTCTCAAAACTTTCAGTCCCTCAGACTTATCTTCAATAACAAAAGATTTCTGTATGTAAAAATAACACTAGTGGTCGGACGACCCCATCTGTACAAGATCTCCTTAGCACGTAGAATGTCTGTTACAGGCTTCAAAGATTTCCTCTTCAGCATCGTGTCTTTAGAAATATCTGTGAAGATTTTAATCCCGTCGTAAGGTGGAGGTAGGGATTATTATCTCTTAAGAAAGTTGTTACTTTATCTCTGGTTTGATAGAAGCTAAATTTAGCTATCACATCCCTCGGGACATCGTCCGAAAGATGCGAGGGCCTTGGCAATCTATGGGCTCTTTCTATAAAATACTCCATATTTTCCAGTGAGGGAGCAATTTTTCTAGTGAGAGATTTCACGTAATTAATCAAGTTATCCTGCTTTATCTTTTCGGGAATTCCTCTAAATTTCAGGTTATTCCTGCGGTCCCGGTCCTCTCTATCTGCTAACCTATCCTTCAGAACTTTAATTTCATTAGTCATCCTGTCTTGAGATTTTCTAGAGTCAATGCACTCCGTTTTAAATTCCTCAATGTGAATTCAATTTGCACGGTCTCGTGCTGAGCGCTCCAATACAAAGCTGAGGACTCTGCTGACTGGAAAGTCATTTTATTGAAAATCCTCCATCCACCACGACATGTTTCGACGGTGTAGTACCGTCTTTCTCAAGTGGAATGGAGGTACTAAGACAATTAAAACCATATATAGAGCAAAAAAGTGTTTCATTGGATAACAATTATCTCAGAAAACTCCCTCTTCTTTAACCTTTTGTGTCTCACACCCAAGGGTACTATAAAATGTTCCCATGAAACTACTTCTACATTAGATAATTAAGATGTTCAATCATCATATACTATCCCAAAACTCATAATACCATAAAAAATTCTATATAAAATTAATCTGTATAAAATTGTATATATAAACACATTAAATCCCCCATTTTTACTCATTCTATTATAAATATAATAATAATAATAATATTATATTAAACAAAAAATGTATGGAAAAAAAAAAAAAAATATATATATATATATATATATATAAAAAAAAAAATTTTTAAGTTTATGTATTATAAATAAAAATGTTAATAATTTCTATTATTAAAATGTTATTAAATATGAATATAAAAATAATCATAAAACTCTGTAAGGACGTCCAAACTAAGTCTAAAATAGATGTAAAATGTATATGTATAACAGGACCTGAAAAAGAGATTAGATACAATACACTGATATTATACATAACAAGAAGCTATTTAATTTCTGGACACTTTTTCTATTGTTAGATTGAGGCCCTCTGGATTCAGAGTCCCCAATCTAAAGATCCAATAACTTTCCTTCTTAATAAGTCTACTTAATCTCCCCTGACCCCCTTCCGGTATTTGATCAATAATAGTAAGGTGCATTTTACTGGGGTCTCTTTGATGATACTTATCGTAATGTCGGGAGACACTGTTGCTGAAACCCAGATCTAATATTTTGTCTATGTTTATTTAGACGGTTGTGGGTTGCCTGTATCGTCCTACCCACATACTGCAACCCACATGGGCATTCCAATAAGTAAACTACATAAGAAGATTGACATGTCAACCTGTGTCTTATCTTATAAATCTCATTGGTTGTATTCGATCTAAATTGTTTCATACCATCCTGTATTATATTGCAACACATACATTTTCCACTTTTGCATGCGTAGCATCCCCAATCTTCAACAATCCGAGGGGCTAAGGTCTCTGGCCTTTCAAATTTCTTTTGAATATCACTGGGGGCTATTAAATTTTTTAAATTTTTATTCTTTCTAAACACAATAGTTGGTTTCTCGGGCATTTTTGACCCCAAGAGAGGATCTCCTCTTAGTACAAACCAATATTTACTTAAAATGGACCTTATCAAAGTTCGAGAATGACAGTAGGTGGTCACAAAACTCCATTTCCTTTTGTCATCGTTCTTATCTGCTGTCTTTCTCTTATCCGCCATCTTACTTAAACAATTTTGTTGGGTCAAATTCCTAGTTTTGGCATAAGCATCTTTCAGAATTTTTGTGGGATAACCTTTCTTTTTGAACCTATATTTTAAGGTGGCTGACTCTAACAAGAAATCTGTATCCCTAGAACAATTTTTGCGAATACGCCAATATTGTCCATAGGGTATATTTTTCAACCAACTCGGTAGGTGCCCACTACTAAATTCTAAGTAGCTATTGACGTCCACTGTCTTAAAATGGGTAGCAGTAAAGAGCTTACCCTCTTCATCAAATTTAATTAATAAATCTAAATATTGGATTTCTTATACAGAGTAGGTTCCTGTAAAGGAAATACCCCATTGGTTATCGTTGAGTATCTCCGTGAGCTTTTGAGCCTCACTAATTGTTCCCTTCCAAATAATGAATAAATCATCTATGTAACGTCTGTAAAATATTACCCCTTTCATTTTAGATAGATCAAACAGGCTACCTTCAGGGGCTGTGCAATGAGGGCGGACTCGATTGCACCCATAAATAAGTTGGCATAACTGGGTGCGAATCTAGTCCCCATCGCACAGCCCTTCTCCTGTTTATATATTTTACCATTAAAGGAAAACACATTATTCTTTAATATGAACTCAATTGAGTTCAGTAAAAAATCTTTCTGGGGTTCTAATAGAGTTTGATCATTATTCAAAGTTTGCTGAATTGCATTCATACCAAGATTGTGTCTGATATTGTTGTATAGTGCCGTCACATCCAATGTGACCAACACACATCCTGTCATTTCAGGAAGGGACCTCAGCTCACTAATCAATTGTGATGAGTCCCTGAGGTAGGAATCCAATTCAGTGACATACTTTTGCAGAAATAAATCAACGTAATGTGAAAGATTGCATGTTATTGAACCATAACCTGAGACTATTGGACGTAATGGGGGGTTTTCGGGGTCCTTGTGTATTTTGGGAAGGAAATACATTATTGGCATCTTATATTCAGTTATATCCAGGAAATTCTTCTCTTTCTTATTTAGGATTCCTTTATCAAATGCCTTTTTAATCATGCATTTGTATCTTGTGAATATTTCTATGCTAGGGTCACATTCTAATCTTTCATAGAAATCTATGTCGTCCAATAATCTCTTCCCTTCCTCTATATACCATATTTATCCATAAGAACTATCCCCCCCTTCTATCTGCATTCTTTATTACTAAATCATTATTTCTGCTCAAGGTTTCTATGGCCAATCTTTCTCCCTTACTCAATTTATCACTTATCTTAGGTTGTACCATTGTTCTTAATTCTTTTAGCACTAGCTGTTGAAAAGTTTCTATATGGCTACCTTTATGATGAACCGGATAAAACTTCTCACTATTATTCTTAACGTTAACATGTGTAAAGCCTCCAATCAATTCATCATTGTTTATATTTTTAGGGGCACCCTTACTGCTACCGTTCCTTTCCTCTATTAAAAAATGCCTCTGGACTGTCAATTTCTGAAAAAAATCATTTAGATCCAAATAAATTGAAAAAGGATCAAGTTTGGATGTGGGACAGAAGGACAAGCCTCTTTTCAGAAGAGATTTCTCCTCCTCTTTAACGGTATATTTAGAAAGATTAAAAATTCCCAATCCTTTATCTGATGTTATACAGGGACTGATTTTGGTTTCTTCTGTATGGTTTCCCTCTCCTGGGTTTTTTCCTTTTCTTCTTGTTGATCCACTACCCCTTCCTCCTCTTCTGATCTTTTTCTCTTGGGGGGCCGTCCTGGTATTAACCGAAAAAACTGGGTGATCTTCGTATCCTTTAATTCCATGTTTTTCTCTTATTTATTATTCTAATTCCTTCCTCGGCCATATTATTAAGGGTAGGGTCTATGATTAACTCATCTGGTGACGGAAATAATTCAAGAGTCTCGTTGGTATTTAACCCCTCCCTATCATCAGCTGTCGGGCTTAAATTCACATTATCATTAAGAGTGTAGGTAGGTATTAGGGGGGTGTCCCCAGTTGTTACCTCATTATTTAATCCCAAAAAATCTATTTGTAAATTAGTGTCTATTAATTCCTTATAAATATCCTGATAAAAATCCATCTGTGTACTAGTATTATTGTGAATGGTGATTGCAGTTAAATCTATCCCCTCTAAAGTGTTTTGTAAACTAGATACCAATTGATAGCATGTGTCCTGAGTGTTCAATATCTTTTGTGTGATGTTTGATTTCTCCAAATTAACTTCAACTCCCTTCCCAATTACAATTCCATTATTGGTCTCCGTGTGTGTAGGTGTTGTATGTGGTCCTTGTATCTCAGTTTTTGGAGCCTCCTCCTCTACCCCTCTCAACTCTTTCTTATCTGTGTTTTTAATATTCTTCATCCCTGTTTTCCCCAGCTTATTCCTATGTTTCTCATATTGGGCTCTTTGTTCTTTTGTTTTTAATAAAACGTAGGATTTCTCTTTTTTCAGATCTTTTATATTACTAACTTCCCCTACAACTATCAATTCATTATTTTCCTTATTCACCATGGCAGTCCCCTCAGGTTCTACTATTGATTCCTCAATGGCTTTCTCTGTTTTTTCTGTTCTGGAAACTATCGAGGCCGCCGAATGTTTAATCTCATCAATGTCGTCTCTCAAAGATTTTTTAAAATCAGCAAATACTTTAACCAAGAAATCTCTATCTGATAGTTGTCCATCGTCAAGGTTGGAGAGAGGATCTGTGTCTTTCCTTGAGGTCTTCATTCTTTGTCTCACCGGGCTCTTGGTTTGAGGGTCTCGAGCTGAGTCATAATCTTCCTGAAAATTAGAGCCATCATGTGATCTGGATATAGTTTCCATTTCTTTTCTTTTTGAGTTTGCCTGGGTAGATTCATAAATCATAGGTGTGGATTTCCATTCTTCTGAACTATTCTCCACTGGTAAGGAATCTTTACTGCCACTTTGTGACTGGTTACTATGGTAGGCCGAGGAAGGCATAGTGTTCGCACTCTGTGGACTAGCCTCCACCAGTTCACCAGTGGAATTTTTGGAAGTAACGTTTGGTTTAGGCTTGGGAGACATTAGAACTAGTATACCATATAAATTGAGGTATATAAATTAAGAAATTAAGAATATGAAAGTATGTATAGTAAGTCTCTATAGCCAGCTCCAGTAAACTATATTGAGCCAAAAACAATTGCAATTAGGTAATAGACTTCCACAATACTAGAGCCAAGGAACAGAAATGAAGTACAATTATCTGTAAATACGGACTCAGAGTATAAAGTAAATAGCTCTCTCCCCCAATTAGAAGATGAAAAGATCACCCACCCAAGACCCAACAACTACCACCCAAACTACCTTTATCCACAAGAAACAGAGTCAAACATCAATATGCAGATCAATATAAAGGTGTACCCAAACAGCACATCTCCATAAAAGAATAGCTGTTTAGTTGACTCCTCGCACCGGAAACTGTCTACGAAGCTCGGATACGTTGGAGGCCCGCCGACCCCGCTTGATTGAAGAGATCCCTCCCAGGAGTGGTCGGATCGTGTAGAAACCTCAGACAACAGGATCCATCTACGTAGCTCGGATACGTTGGAGGCTCGCCGACCCCGCTTGATTGAAGAAGTCCTTCTTGGAGATGTAGTAGCACGCAAAGATGGAAGAAGTTATAAGGCAACAGCTTGCAAAAAAACAAATGAGTAGCAAAAAAGAGTCTCCTGAAGTCTCAGTGTAACACTAGGACTAGAAAGGTTATATATCTCCCCTTCAGACTCATGAATTGTCCAATATGTAGAATGGTATTATCCCCACCCTATGCAAGTATGTAACTAAGCAAGGAGCATCCAAAATAGTATGACCAGATAGTTTATGAAGAAGGCTGCAGGGATGTCTCAGTATAGTCACTTATATTAAATCTCCTCAATCAGGACAGCAGCTCATCTTTTAGTAGATCCCCCACGCCTCCTGTACCTGTCACTGTTGCTTTCCAAATGCATATGAGGGAAAATTTACCTCAGAGGTCCGGATCTTACAGTGAGGAAAATCCGTTTGTGTAGTAAATTGGCATTCTCCGGGAAAGCCGCAATCAGCAAATCAAAGATGGCGTCTCCACTACTCCCCTGAGAGAAATGGCAGTTTTCCTCACAGAATAGCAGAAAATGGTCTAAGAACAAACTTAATAGACCAAAACAATAAAATCTCCAAAAACTAATGAGAGAAGTGAATAAAAAAGCCCATGTCAGAGATCGCATAGGCTGTATATTGAAAATAAAGCAGAATAAGATATTGATAAATATATCACCAAGACAAGATCTTCTGGTCCAGAAACATGAAGTCTAATATTACTTCAGTAAACTGTGACCTGTGTTGTCAATTTCAGATGATTTATGGGTGACAGGAGTATTATTATGAAGCATTCAGTGATCACAAAATGGCGCCACCTTCACTCTCATGTGAGAAAAAAAAAAAAAAAAACAAACAAACAAATAGACTTCAGGCAGTGTCTTGAGGTAAAAATCATTACAAATTCAGCCGAATAAAGGTAAAAGCCAGTATAATTTCAGAATTACGACCTGAAATGTCAATTCCTGACTTTTAACAGACAACAGGAGGATATTATTATGAGGTGACCAGTAGTCTTAAAATGGAGCCTCCATCACTCCTCTGAGGGGCCAGATTTCAAGGTGTCCTGAGGTGAATTCCTCTCAGAATTGATCTCAAAAGGGTTCAAATGAAGCCCAAAGATTAGATCTTACGGTCTTGTCACTTTGATGAGACAATTTGCCTTTAAAAAGGCAAAAATTCCCAGTAGCTTGTCTGTGGGCACAGGAGCTCAGGGATCCACGTCCTCACATGCTGCTGCAGGCCACGCCTCCTCGAAATACACTTTATAAATCTTACAAACAAGAGGTGTAATAGGTGGGATCTGTATAGCAGGTCGTCACCGCTGGCACAATCTTCCAGCCTCCTCCTTCTTTGTTCCTCCCTCTCTATGTCTCTGCCGCCGCCTTCTGTTCTTCCTTCCTCTTCTCCTGCTCTGTCAATCACGCTGCCGCACATAATGGCATTGCGTGACATCAGCAGCAGAACCCGCCTTGCTTTATGCTTTATTCAAACAGTAGATTTTTTCAACAAACGTCCAGCAGATGTGGTCAGAAAATCATCAGTAAGCTAATTTAAGCATGCCTATAATAAACATATACAGCTGAAGTCATACGGTTACATGCACGTTAGCCAAATTAATTTCAACTCAGTATTTTCACAGTTCCTGACATTTAATCTTTGTAAACATCCCATCTTAATATGTAAAGCGCCATGGAATATAATGGCGCTATATAAATTAATAATAATAATAATAATCTCTTTGGTAAATTACTATTGTGTTTGAATAATGGAAAATGTCAGAATGATATAGGGACAATGATTTATTTTGGCTGTAATTTCTTTCATCACATGTGTTGTGGTCCAGAAGTTGCTTTTAAATTGGCTAAGGCTGGGGTCACACAGGAGCCCTTGGTCTGTTTTTGGCTTCATTTTTGTTAATTTTTTTTTCTAAGTCCAAAAACTGACAGAAAAACGGATTGGATGTAATAAACACCCTGTCCGTTTTTTTCTGGACCTCAAAACATTGCTCTGTCCGTTTTTGAGCCAAAAACGTTGCTAGCAACGTTTTTGGCATCAGTTAAAAAACGCATGCGTTTTTTTAACGTGGGACCCTATGGGAAACGCATGCGTTAACGCATGGCACGTATAGGCACCTGCGTTAACGCATGCGTTAACGCATATGCGTTTTTAATAAAAAAAATGACTAAGTCCAAAAACGTTCAGGGGTGCAGGAGGCTCAAAAAGCACCCTATAAAAAACGGATTGGTGATGAAAATCACTTCCAAAAACGGACTTCTATGTGTGACCCCAGCCTAACTTGGGTCACGTGTTTCAGGTAGTCCTCTACAATATGTTGCTAGAACTTTGGCCCACTGCTTCTGACAGAGCTGGTGTCAGTCAGGTTTGTTGGTCACTTTACTCAAAATCAATTTTCAATTTTACCCATACATATGTTGAGACATTTACTATAGGTCATGGCTTTGTGATGGACACTCCATTACCTTCAATTTGTTGTCCTCAATCCATTTTGTCACAACTTTGAAGTATGATTGGCGTCTTTGGGCATTTCATAGACCCATATATGCCAAAGCTTTAAATTCCTGTTTGATGTCTTCAGATGTTGTTTCAATATATCCAGGATATAAGATTATACATCCTTTTGTGACTGTTAACTCTAGAATCTTCACAAGGTTGCTTGCTGTTGTTCTTACATTGATTTGAAGCTTTAAGACAAAGGTGTGTTCATCTCTAGAAGACAGAATGTGTTTTGTTCCATAACAGTATGATGGCTTTGTGACACCATGGTGTTTAAACTGAACCTGTCACGTGGAAAATATGCTTTTAGCCTTCAGATAACGGTTTAATCTGAAGGTTAATGGCAATCTGCACCTGACCGGCACCTGCATACTAAACCCCATTATTGGTAGGAAATTAACTTTAATCCTTCCAGCAGCATTCAGGTTTCAGTTAAGAGGATGGCACCAGTATGGGTTTAGTCAATGATTTGTTAATGGAGAGCTATGGCTGTAACCGTGCCCCCAATACTGACTGACAGACGCTCTGCATTAGAACCAGTTGTGCAGGCGGCGTGGTTAAGGCTGCCGCTCTCTACCCATCTGCAGGTTAATAGTTTTCTTCCACGTGACCAGTTCCTTTTAACTACTTGCATATCATCCATAGACTAAATGTCCAGATGGCCTGAATTCTACTCTGCAGTGATGCCCTAAAATGTCCCTACATAGTGGAGCAGCTATCAGACACCGCTTCCCCTAGATAAGGCAGAGACAGTTTAATACTGTTTCTGACTTACTTATATACACACTGCTAAAGAAGTTTTGTGTATACAGTGAAAGAAAGCACTTCTTCCTCTTATGGACCCAGCAGTTGTTTGATCACTAGGTAAAGAGAAGCAATAATACCCTGTCAGTTCTGCTATACAGCTAGGAGGCTACAGTACTAACTGGGCTTCCCTACTAACCCCAGTTATAGGGGAACTTAAACCCTATAATTCAAAGTATTTAAATGTTCAAATGACACCTAAAGGTATTTTATGAACTGATGAAGGGTAGAATATTTTAAATGAATAATTAATAAGGGTTCGTAAATAATGAGCATATAATAAAACACCACTGTCAATCTAAATCGTTGTTATTAGGTTTAACATGGTAAAAAAGATACAAAATATCTGATATAAAAAAAATAGTTACAGAAACGTGTACACATTTCAAAATTAATTTAAATGGTCCTTTTTGGTCATAAAACCTGTGAAAAAACAAGCCAGTATGTACTTTGTTTGTCACCAATATTGCCTCATGTCGTAAAAGAAAAAATTAAAAGTAGAATATAAAAATAACACAAAAATTGATCCCTACATACCCTAATCTAAAAATGACTTAAATGTTTGAATGAGAAAAATAATTACAGCTCTGTTAACCACATTTACAAAGAAAAACAAATGTTTCTGTATGGGAATTGAGGTTAATGGTCTAGTCCTGAAACTTGCATGTTATCATTTGAACAGATGAACATGGCACACTTTGGATGTTTGAAGGTTGATCCCAAGATTCAAACTCCACAGTTCTTTTTCTGATGTTTTGACTGATTTCCTTTGTTTTTCCAATATCAAGCAAAGAAGCAATAGACCTTGAAAGTACAATATGTCTCAGAATACTGCCATATGTAAACCTTCAAACTATAATTATGCTAATTAGACTAATTTAAGTAATTACATCAGCTTCTTAAACTTTACAATCTATTTAAAGGAATAGTCAATTTGGTGTATTGGAAATTTCTGAACCATCAAAATTTTAACATTCTAAAGAATTTATCTGTTTGTAAAAAAGAAAAAATACGACCAAGGTAAATATAAAAGACTAGATGGTGGCCCGATTCTAACGCATTGGGTATTCTAGAATACCTTGTAAACAGGAGGGATCTGTGTCACACTATGGCGGTCAGGGTACTACCGCTGCAAGCTGATGCTGGTCATCTCCCGGCTGGCTCGCCGCGGACCTCTGTGCGGCATCGGATCTCCTGACGATAGCCGCGGCCGGACGCATGTATCCTGGCGATAGCGACGGCTGTCGCCAGGTTTCAGCTTGGCGCGAGTTTTGAATGTGCACAGCTGTTTTGCATACGCTTCGCTCATTGGTTGCCATGGCTGGCGCGTGACAGACAGACACGATTAGGCAATTATATAGTAGATACCTACAGCAGTGTCAGTGTACAGTGGTGTCGGTATGCAGCAGTGTCGGTGTGCAGCAGTGGCGGTGTGCGGCGGTGGCGGTGTGTGACGCTATCAGAGTTGTGCGGTGGTGTCGGTGTGTGGCGGTGTCGGTGCGCAGCGGTGTCTGTGTTCAGCGGTGTCTGTGTACAGCAGTGTAGGTGTAAAGCAGAATCAGTGTTGTGCGGCGGTGTCAGTGTGTGATGGTGTCAGTGTGTGGCGGTGTCCGTGTTCAGTCGCCGGGTGAGACTAATCAGTCGGGGCATAATGGAGTAGGACAGGATGGAGCGAGCGGGGCAGGATGGAGCCAGCAGTGCTGTGTGCGGCGGTGTCAGTGTGAAGCGGTGTCGGTGTGAAGTGGTGTCTGCGGTGTGTGGCGGTGTCAGTGTTGTGTGGCAGTGTCGTTATTCAGTCGCCGGGTGAGACTAATCAGCAGGGGCAGAAAGGAGCGGGACAGGATGGATCGAGCAGGGCAAGATGGATCTAGTGGGGCAGGATGGAGCCAGCGGTGTCAGTGTAACAGTTGTGTGAAGCAGTGTTGGTGTGAAGCGGTGTTGGTGTGAAGCGGTGTCGGTGTGAAGCGGTGTCTGCGGTGTGCAGCATCGCCAGCATTGTGTGGAGGTGTCTGTGTGCGGCGTTGTCGGTGTTCAGTGGCCGGGTGTGACTAATCAGTGTGGGCAGAATGGAGTGGGCAGGATGGAGCTGGGGGGGCAGGATGGAGCCAGGCGGGCAGGATGGAACCAGGGGGTGGGATGGTGGTGGGAGGGCAGGATGGAGCGGGGGGGCTGGATAGTGGCGGGGGCAGGATGGAGGCGGGGAGGGCAGGATGGAGCGTGAGGGGCAGGATGAAGGCAGGGGGCAGGATGGAGCGGAGGAGCAGGATGGAACAGGGGGGCAGGATGGTGGCGGGGGGGCAGGATTGTGGCGGGGGTGGGGCAGGATGGAGCCAGGGGGGCAGGATGGAGGCGGGGGGGCAGTGTGGAGCTGGGGGGAAGGATGGAGGCGTGGGCAGGATGGAGGGGATCCCCCTCGCCCCCCTCTGTTCTCACCTGTCTTCTCCAGCTCAGAGTCACACTGTACAGCTGTCATGTGACAGGGCAGGCTGTGGGATGTCACATCAGCCCGCCCTGTCATATGACCGCTGTACAGAGGGGGTCGGAGTGAACTGGAGGACAGGTGAGTATCCTCACTGAGGATTTTTTTATTTTTACTTTTACTGTGGAGGAGCGGGAACCAGGAGAAGTGGGGGGGCCGCAGGGAGCACGGGCAGGAGGAGCGGGGGGGCTGTCAGGAGAGCTGCGCGGCGCGTGAATTTTGAATTTGGGCGCCGCACGGCTCTTTTGCATACTGGCCACTTCCGTGATTGCGCGATTTCGGCATCAGACGGAAGTGGCCATTAGGCAATTATATAGTAGATTATCGTTTAAAATACAGCTTCTTCACATGGAATCTGTGGAGGGGATAAATATGAATTTTAATTACTTCAATCTAAGTCTGTAAAGTTATGGGTTCAACTGTGTCTGTACTAAAATAATAATTTGAAGTGCAACCTTCATTTTAATTGTCTTTCAGAAATCAGTAGTATGTGTAAACATAAAACTTTATTTTACATCTTATCATAAAGATCTGCTTCTTTCTCTGCCAATGTGAGAGCAACTGGGGCAGCAGTTTCCGATGAGACACTGTCGTTGTTCACCCTGGCAGGGAAGTTTCGGTCCTGTCTGGGTGCATGAACTTGTATGGTGCAGGTCATACCTTTTTGCAGACCACTTGTTGCTATCGCTTCAGATGAGCCAGGACCAATCCACTGTGAAGATAGTATCATAGACCAACTATTCTTAACCAATAGTGTTTTACTGATTAGGCACGTAACTTAAGCAGTTTCTTTGGAAACAAGGCACCATTGGACACACTTCCTTTCCATCTCTTCAACCATTCCTTTCTCTTATGTTTCCAGTCCTACTGTCACCAACCAGCCTCTTGTTATAGTACTGTATGCCACAGTATTATGTTCACAAGCAGCCCCCTACTCATTCACAATGAACAAAGAAGAAAATAAGGCTGCCTTCACACTAGCGTTTACATGCCGATAAAAATAATTCCATCAGTATGCTTATTGCGTTCCTATCCTTAGAATGGTAAACGCAATTGTAAGCAAAATGCAGCTTTTGACTGCTTCTAGGTGCTTATGCGTACGTGTTCTCCGAAAATCAACTTCCTCCGGACGCACCATGTTGCATTTTTTGGGTAATAAAATAAGCGCAAGAATGCGCATGCGCACACTAGCGCCTAATATCAGCATTATCGCCTATGGGTACGCAAGTGTGCGCAGGACACGTACTCTTTATTGCGCAAGCTCAGAGTCAGATTTTCAGGGCCGCCCACTCTCCGCCCATGTCACATCCCACAACAACATCATCTAGAAAACGTGCATGTGTTCTGCAGTCTGATCCTGTGGCTGACCTTTGGACCCTGGATCGCTGGATTACTGTTGACTTTTACTGGATTTCTATTTGCTGCTGGCGAAGTCCTAGGATTGGATGGCTGACATACTGTAGAATTCCTGATTTCCTGAAGGAAAAATGCAATGATTGGTGCCTGCCTCTAAGGATCTGTTCCTTCTTGGGAGATCTCTAGTACCTGCATCTGTTTCTGACTGGCGGATGTCTCCCTGTATGTTTGGCTGCATACTGCATCACTGCTGTGTTGGTAAGTATATGTGGATTGATTTGTTATTGTACTTGCCACAGCCTATTGTCTCAGATTATGCCATGCAGACTTGAACTTTTTACACTTGTGTGGTATACAGCCCCCAGCAGTATGCTATACAGCAGGCCCACACTACTGTACAGTTCCCAGCAGTATGGTATACACCAGGGCACAATTGTATGCAGGTCCTAGCAGTATGGTATACAGCAGGCCCACACTACTGTACAGTTCCCAGCAGTATGGTATACACCAGGGGACAATTGTATGCAGGTCCTAGCAGTATGGTATACAGCAGGCCCACACTGCTGTACAGTTCCCAGCAGTATGGTATACACCAGGGCACAATTGTATGCAGGTCCTAGCAGTATGGTATACAGCAGGCCCACACTACTGTACAGTTCCCAGCAGTATGGTATACACCAGGGCACAATTGTATGCTTATTACTGCTTATTATTGTACTCATTTCAATGTGTATACTTTTGATTGCCATTATCAAATCCATTTTTTGCTTTTTGGTTATGTAGAAAAAGCAACAGTTTCATTGCCTGCTGTCTTGTCGTGCTGCTGTACTGGGTGATTTGAAAATGTCGGACATAAGTGATTATCGACCCGATACCCAGCAAGAAGAAGAAACAGAACATGAAATTTTTTGCTACTTTTCATTTCAGATGTCATCGGCTGGATATTTAAAGCTCGACTAAAACTTTATTTTTAACCTTTCCATGATAGGAGTGTGATAGTGAAATGGAACGCGGTGAGAGTGACCTCAGTGCCCAAGATTCCGCCAACAGTGATCATCAGGAAGTTGATGATGCGGTAAGCACCATTTTTTTTTTTGGTTTAATTTTTTGATTGAAGTGTTTGATTTTGATTATTGAGGATTTCATTGTATTTTGATTGGGTTTGTTTCCCATTTTAGGTTGGGCCTGACGCTATGGATAAACCGTATATTGACAGTGACAGGTTCATCCCACTCGTTCAAGAGAGAAATGCTATTTGGGACCCAAATCATCGGAAACATGCCGACAAACATTGTGTGAGGCGACTGTGGGAAGACATTGCTACTGTTATGTGGGGAGGATATAGTACCGCATCTCGTAAACAAAAAACGGGTTTTGGTAATTATATATTTTGATATACTACAAATGAACTTTTAGTTTGGTTTGTTCACTAATGTGGGCTTTTTCTTCTTTTGCTAATAGTGAAGTCTTTGAGGGTTCGGTGGCGGTCAATGAAAGACCGATTTAAAGGTGACCTGCAGGAAGAACAGAAGGTTCGTAGTGGATCACGTGGTACTAGAAGACGTTACCTGTACCATCATCAGCTAGCATTCTTCAGGACGGTTCTTGCTCAGCGTGTGTAAGTATACTTAAGCCTCTGCCTAAAATAAATATATTTTTTCAAAAGATTGTACAAATGTACATTGCATGCAACTTGGCTTGCACCAAGATGGTTGCAGTGTACTCTCCGTACATCAAGGATCAATCCATGTGTCATGGATTTGTATAGCGAGTTTACATTGAATTTGCAGGGACTGTTGCCTAGTGGAACAGCACCTTTACTTTTTTATTCTGTCAACAGTAATGTAATGTTTATTCTTCTGGGTGCATTGTGTTTTCTTTTGGATGCTATGTGTTTTGTTTTGAGTAGTAGGGTAGGTTGGTAGTTAAGGCTTAGCATTGTTGTTCTGTACTGGTTAGCAGTGTTGGTAGTTTGTGTTTGGAGGTAGTGTTGATATTTAGTGTTGGTAGTGTGTTGTTATGTGTTGTGGGTAGGTAGTGTCAGAAGTGTTCATTAGGTTTTTTTTTAGGTGAATGGTTGTGAATTATGCATTTTAAAACTTGTTCTTGTGGACTAGGGTATGGCATGATTCTGGTTTAGTAGTCTGTGGTCAGATTGTTATAGAATACAGTTGTGGAATATTGTTTTGGAGTTTACTATTAGTGTTTGCTTCTGTGTTATGGTTGAGTTTAAATACTTTGATTAGGGAATGATATGTAATTGTATTGTTTGATTTACAGTTTGTATTGATGAATTATTTTAAACATTTGTGATGTCTAAAGGTTTTTAAATTTAATTTTTTATTCTGTACAGGACTTGGTGCAGCACTGCTGACCTCGCCGGAGCTTCTGCCCCACAGGGCCAAGGGATCTCGACCGCCACCGAACCTACTTCACAAGCATTGACACATGAGGGATACACCAGTGACGTGACACAATCTGGAACTCTGGGTGCCGGCAATCATAGTTATCCCCTATCACAGGCCTCTACAACAACTTTGTTGCCTACCTCACGCCAGCGACAGAGGGCCTGTGATAGGACAGTCATGCCAGAGTTTCTCCACCTAAGCTCTAACTTCCAGGCCGGTATGAGTAGGCTAGGTAACTGCGTTGATAAAGGTTTTGAAACTATGAAGACCCTTTTTAGTGAAGTTACCAGCCGACTCGATCGCCTGGAATCGGACCTTAGAAGACCGGCACGACATTTTTCTCCTCAATGGAAAAGTGTGTGACGGATAACTTGGGACCCGAGTTCCAGATTGATGTCATGAGGGCCTTTCATGGGGCATATCAAATTGCAGTGCAGCAGCAGCAGCAGCTGCTGCAACAACAACAACAACAGCAGCAACAGATACAACAACCACTGGCATACCACACACAACAACAACAGTTCTTCAGCCACTCAGGCCTGAATGTCCCATTAAACCAATCAAACAATGTGCATAGTAATTGGCATACAGGCAACATTACGCAACATAGCCCTCACACTACCAGCAGTAACGTCCATCAACCACCACCAACATCCTTAACCGTTCAAAACACAACTGCTGCTGACCTTGTCCCAGATGTGCATTCAATGACTGCGCTACTCAATACATCGTTGAAACAGCCACTTAATACATCACAGGAACAGACTGTAACCACTGCGGACTCCCAAGATACGCTCCAACAATGTAGGGCAGTCTTCAGTTCGGCCTCTGCTGTACTGCATGGCAGTGTTGATTTAGGCACACACACATTGACAACGACTCAGTGTACTGCAGCATCTGCCACAGTGCCAGCAACGCATGGAACAGCGGACACGCCAGTCCAAAAGCCTAAACTGAAATCTCAGTCCCAGACCACTGCAGAAATCAAGATTAGGAAAAAAAACGTTGGCACCAAGCAAGCTGTAAGAAGTACTGATGAAAGTCCAACACCACTTCCTAAAAAGCGAAAGGAAGGATCATTGAAACAGTCAGGCAAGTCAGTTGCAGACCCAACTTATTGCAAGAAAGTTGGTCGACCAAAAAAAACAGTTGATCCTTTGCCCTTATGTCCACCTTCATCCAGGTCAGTAGCAGACCCCTCTTCATCCAAAAAACTCAGGCGACCAAAAAAGAAAGTTGACCAATCAGCATTATGCCACCTTCTACTTCGCCTGCCAATGTTGCCTTTCTTCATGTCTCTAGTCCATCTGATAACACAGAACCTCGTGGTGTCTCACTCATCTCCAATGTATCCTTCCCTTCAAATCTCACAACTAATCTGCACTCAAATTTCATGGACTCCTTTGGTATGTCTTCAAATGCTTCTATGTTAGCTCCTCCAGTTGTATGTACTGCACTAAGTTTTGAAACTGTTGGTACTCCATCTTTCACACCGCTCAGAACAACAGATTATAGAAGCCCTCAAAATAGGTCAGCAGCAACGACCATAAGTGTTGCAGCTGAAAGCTATCCAAGGTGTACAGCTATGTTGACTTCTGGCCCCAATGTGAACACCAGCCGCACCAGTACAAACAGTGCCGAGACCTTTCCTGACCCAAACTTTATGTCAATGTGAGCAATTACGTGTTTAGTATTGAGAATTCATAGTCAAAGTTATTGTTATCTATTATATAAAACTCGAAGCCACTTACGGCCAAACCCGAAGCCACTTCCAAAGTGTTGTGGTCGGATATTCGACCAGCTCCACCCGCACAGGGTGGACCAAGATGGCCGCCCTATGCGGGAGGATCGCGGCGAGCCAGCCGGGAGACGACCGGCGTTAGCTGGTCGTCTCCCGGGTGGCGAGTTGTTGCAGCCGCGGTAACTCCGGCACGTAGGTCCATTGCGAGTCTCCCGCCCCGGCGATGACCGACAAGAGCCGAGCGCCGTGGCCGAAAATAGAACCAAGGGCCCGGCCATGCACAGCTCTAAAGACCGCTGTGTATCTCAATGGGAAGTGAGGCGCTATGCTTATTGGTCGGCGCCAGCACACAGCGACCAATGAGCATAGCGCCTCACTTACAGCGGTAAATTTGAAACTCAAAGTCCTCCATCTATCTCAATGGGAAGTGAGGCGCTATTCTCATTGGTCGCTGTGTGCTGGCGCCGACCAATGAGCATAGCGCCTCACTTACAGCGGTAAATTTGAAACTCAAAGTCCTCCATTATATCTCAATGGGAAGTGAGGCACTATTCTCATTGGTCGCTGTGTGCTGGCGCTGACCAATGAGAATAGCGCCTCACTTCCCATTGAGATATAATGGAGGACTTTGAGTTTCAAATTTACCGCTGTAAGTGAGGCACTATTCTCATTGGTCGGGGCCAGCACACAGCGACCAATGAGAATAGCGCCTCACTTCCCATTGAGATATAATGGAGGACTTTGAGTTTCAAATTTACTGCTGTGAGGCGCTATTCTCATTGGTCGGCGCCAGCACACAGCGACCAATGAGAATAGCGCCTCACTTCCCATTGAGATATAATGGAGGACTTTGAGTTTCAAATTTACCGCTGTAAGTGAGGCGCTATTCTCATTGGTCGGCGCCAGCACACAGCGACCAATGAGAATAGCGCCTCACTTCCCATTGAGATATAATGGAGGACTTTGAGTTTCAAATTTACTGCTGTAAGTCAGGCGCTATTCTCATTGGTCGGCACCAGCACACAGCGACCAATGAGAATAGCGCCTCACTTCCCATTGAGATATAATGGAGGACTTTGAGTTTCAAATTTACCGCTGTAAGTGAGACGCTATTCTCATTGGTCAGCGCCAGCACACAGCGACCAATGAGAATAGCGCCTCACTTCCCATTGAGATATAATGGAGGACTTTGAGTTTCAAATTTAGCGCTGTAAGTGAGGCACTATTCTCATTGGTCGGCGCCAGCACACAGCGACCAATGAGAATAACTCCTCACTTCCCATTGAGATATAATGGAGGACTTTGAGTTTCAAATTTAGCACTGTAAGTGAGGCGCTATTCTCATTGGTCGGCGCCAGCACACAGCGACCAATGAGAATAACTCCTCACTTCCCATTGAGATATAATGGAGGAATTTGAGTTTCAAATTTACTCAAAGTCAAACTCAAAGTCCTCCATGTATCTCAATAGGAAGTGAGGCGCTATTCTCATTGGTCGCTGCCTGCTGGCGCCGACCAATGAGAATAGCGCCTCACTTACAGCGGTAAATTTGAAACTCAAAGTCCTCCATGTATCTCAATGGGAAGTGAGGCGCTATTCTCATTGGTCGCTGTGTGCTGCCGCCGAGCAATAAGAATAGCGCCTCACTTACAGCGGTAAATTTGAAACTCAAAGTCCTGCATGTATCTCAATGGGAAGTGAGGCGCTATGCTCATTGGTCGGCGCCAGCACACAGCGACCAATGAGCATAGTGCCTCACTTACAGCGGTAAATTTGAAACTCAAAGTCCTCCATTATATCTCAATGGGAAGTGAGGCGCTATGCTCATTGGTCGCTGTCTGCTGGCGCCGACCAATGAGAATAGCGCCTCACTTACAGCGGTAAATTTGAAACTCAAAGTTCTCCATCTATCTCAATCGGAAGTGAGGCGCTATCTCATTGGTCGCTGTGTGCTGGCGCCGACCAATGAGCATAGCGCCTCACTTACAGCGGTAAATTTGAAACTCAAAGTCCTCCATTATATCTCAATGGGAAGTGAGGCACTATTCTCATTGGTCGGCGCCAGCACACAGTGAGATATAATGGAGGACTTTGAGTTTCAAATTTACCGCTGTTAGGCTGCTTTCGCATCACGATTTTTGGTCATCCGATTGTATCCATTTCAAAAAAGATACAATCGGATCCGAAATCGGATCCCATGTATCCCTATGGGAATCGGGTGGGATCGGATGTGCCACTATTGGTATCCGATTTTGGACATCGGATCCGAGCTCACCTCGGATCCGATGTCGGCTCCATATCCCCTGTCTTTCCCTGCTTCTTCTCCTCCATCTTCTTCCCTCTCCTATTCTATATGCTGTGCCCCCGCTATTCTTTGCTGTGCCCCCGCTATTCTATCCTCCTCTATCCCTATCCTGTCCCCTGTCCTCTTCCCTGTCCTCTCCATGTGTGTAAAAAATAAAAAAACCTCCTCCCGGAGGGAGGGAAGAGGACAGGGACAGGATAGGGATGAGGAGGATAGAATAGCGGGGCACAGCAAGAATACGGGGGCACAGCATATAGAATAGGAGAGTGAAGAAGATGGAGGAGGCAGGAGTAGGGAGAGACAAGGACCGCAGGATCCACACATGGCTATTTGCCATCCGATTGCAGGGATCCGTATGGATCCGTGCTGTCCGTGGGATCCCCCTTCAAAGTCGGATCCCACGGACAGGCACAAAACGTTATGTGAACCAGCCTAAGTCAGGCGCTATTCTATTGGTCGGCGCCAGCACACAGCGACCAATGAGAATAGCGCCTCACTTCCCATTGAGATATAATGGAGGACTTTGAGTTTCAAATTTACCGCTGTGAGGCGCTATTCTCATTGCTCAGCGCCAGCACACAGCGACCAATGAGAATAGCGCCTCACTTACAGCGCTCAATTTGAAACTCAAAGTCCTCCATGTATCTCAATTGGAAGTGAGGCGCTATGCTCATTGTCGGCGCCAGCACACAGCGACCAATGAGCATAGCGCCTCACTTACAGCGCTCAATTTGAAACTCAAAGTCCTCCATGTATCTCAATGGGAAGTGAGGCGCTATTACTCATTGGCGGCGCCAGCACACAGCGACCAATGAGAATAGCGCCTCACTTCCCATTGAGATATAATGGAGGACTTTGAGTTTCAAATTTAGTGCTGTAAGTGAGGCGCTATTCTCATTGGTCGGCGCCAGCACACAGCGACCAATGAGAATAGCGCCTCACTTCCCATTGAGATATAATGGAGGACTTTGAGTTTCAAATTTACCGCTGTAAGTGAGGCGCTATTCTCATTGGTCGGCGCCAGCACACAGCGACCAATGAGAATAGCGCCTCACTTCCCATTGAGATATTATGGAGGACTTTGAGTTTCAAATTTACCGCTGTAAGTGAGGCGCTATTCTCATTGGTCGGCGCCAGCACACAGCGACCAATGAGAATAGCGCCTCACTTCCCATTGAGATACATGGAGGACTTTGAGTTTCAAATTTACTCAAAGTCAAACTCAACATTTTTGATATCATTATAAGTTCCTACTCTGTCATAGTCCTGTTAGTCGGACATTAACTATTTCTACACCTCCACTATATTGCTACCCTCACAGTTCTGCCTACATCGCCTACTTATATCTGGTGTTTAAGTCTATTATTTAAAACTCTTAAAAAAATTATATACAGATTCTAGACTCCCGATTCTTTAGAATCGGGCTCACAGCTAGTTTTCAAAAAAGTATTGATGTTTTGATGTCTATTATCATTGTAGATACTCATGGGAATACTCACAGGCCCCGACACACTGTCACATACGCATATGGCCACACACACACATACACATAGATACACACACTCACCCACTCACATACAAATACTCACACAAACATTCAGAGACTGACATACAAATAGTCACGCACATTTAACCAATGACCTGCACATAGTCACAGACAGTCACCTACATGCATAAACAGTCAGACACGGACTGACAAATATATATGGTAAAGAATTTACAGACAACATTGATATAGTTTCAAACTTTTACTATGATAACTGTATCAAAATGTCATTGCAATGAATACAAAGTAAAGGCCAAGGTAGTACTTGGGATCCTGAGAACACGTCGCAAAAGCAATTACAACTGTACTACTCAGAATCACAATAACTATTTACACATAGGCCAGGGTCACATCTCCGTTTTGACCCTAGCCTACAACAATCCGGTTTTAACTTAGAACTTTTTCCAGCGCCGCATAGCATTACCGCTATGCGGTGCTGGAAAACGCAGTCCCTAGTTACCCGATGTTTACCTTAACGACCTGTCACACAGGCAGAGGCTCGGAGTGCGCTTTACAGCGCCGCACAGGAAACCGTTGCAGACAGCTTTTCCTGTGCGGCGCTGTAAAGCACACTCCAAGCCGCTGCCTGTGTGACAGGTCGTTAAGGTAAACATCGGGTAACTAGGGACTGCGTTTTCCAGCACCGCATAGCGGTAACGCTATGCGGCGCTGGAAAAAGTTCTAAGTTAAAACCGGAATCCGGCAGGCTAGGGTCAAAACGCAAATGTGACCCTGGCCATAGTGAGTAGCTGGAACCAAAGTGGAGAAACATTATTGTACACTATTATTTTAATACAAGAACTGTAGGTAAGGCACTGAATCTTTACAATCCCACATGTACATCTTAAAGTCGTAGACAACATGTAGAATGTACGTTTCTGACAGAATCATAAAGACATTTGAATGAAAAAAACAAAAAATTACACCATTTCGTCCTGCCACTCTACCCGTCCATGCTGTGTAAGGAAGTAAGAGGCGAAACGGTCCCTCATCTGTAGCAAATCGCCACTTGACCTGAGGCTGTGTTCTCTGTAGTCAGCCAGGTTGTGTGGTGGAGTGTCCTGAATGTCAACACGTCTGTGTTCTCGCTGTTGTATAAAGTTATGGAGGACAACACAGGCTTTCACTACGTTGACTATTGTCTCCATTTTTAAATTGATGGTCGTCCCCAGTATGCGGAACCTAGCAACCAACAATCCAAAAGCGCACTCAACTGTGCGTCTGGCGCGGGAGAGTCTATAGTTGAATATTCACTTTGTGTGATTTAAATCCCGGCTGGAGTATGGCTTTAAAAGGTTCTCACACATTTGGAACGCCTCATCACCCACTAACACAAAAGGCATCAGTGGTCCATTGGTGTTGGGCAGGGGTCTTGGAGGCGGAATATCAAAAGTCTTTTCGTATAGTTTTTTCCCCATATCAGAGTTTTTAAAGGATTGGGAGTCGTTCGCTCTACCAAACTGACCCACATCGACCGAAACAAAGCAGCAATCAGCATCGACAATGGCCATCAGGACTATGGAGAAATATTTTTTGTAATTGTAAAATTCTGAACCACTCCCCTCTGGCTTCCGGATCCTAATATGTTTCCCATCGACTGCCCCGATGCAGTTGGGAAACTGGCAAACATGTTCAAATCTTGCTGCTTTTTGCAACCAAAGGTCGGTGGTGGGGTGAGGGAGGTAGTCTTCACGCAAGCTCTCGCAAATGGCCGGGCAGGTCTCCTTAATGATGCCGGACAGTGTGGACAATCCAATTCTAAACTGGAAGTGCAGGGATGACAGAGACTCTCCAGTAGCCAGGAATCTGAAAGAAAAATGAGGTAACAATCAATATATTGCTATGAACAACAAACACGACATTTTAGATTTTTATGGGGGTTTTTTTGGGTTAACATTAAACTTACCACAGTGTCACCAAAAGCCGTTCCTCTGCTGGAATGCTTCGACGGAGCGGTGTGTCCTGTCGGCTGATAACCCCTTCCACACGGCGCAGCAAATCGTCAAAGCTGTCAGGGCTCATCCTCGTAAAGTCATAGAACTTCTCCGGGTTAGCTCGCATTTCCAAGTACAAGGAGTGGTAGACTCCAGGTGTCTCACGAACCTCGACTATAGGGTGCTCCCAGAACCGTCGACGACGTCTTTGCTGTCTTGCTCTGCGTCTATCTTCCTCACAAGTCAATGCATAGGAAACAGACATCTTCATGGATAAATCCAAGTTGCGATAGAAGCTGGGAAAACCAAGATCCATGTTGCCTCTGTAAACAGCAGACAAGAAAGAGGTTTGGCAATGGGCAGGGTGTTTTGATACTTTCCCCTTTAGCCACTCCTCCTGGGCGTGCAAAGTGAATAAATCATGCTGGACAGGCAAAAAAAGGCTACATTCTTTGGATACGCATGCTGACATGAAACGCATGCGCATGACCAAAACGCATGTATAAGCAATGATGCGCAGCGTTTTTAAAAAGGAAATGGTATGGATATGCGCACAAAAAAAGCAGCTTCGCGATGCGCACGAGTGCTTTTTACAATGCTGATACGCATGCGGATCGTGCGCTGCTTACCCAAACGCCAGTGTGAAGGCAGCCTAAAAAAAGCCTGAACAGTGGCGCTTCTAATCAAGAATAAACACACACACGCACCAATAGATGATTATGTTGTACTGTTTGTCAGCCTGCAGCTACCAACTGGTTGTCCATGGGACATCGTATAAGACTCTAATTAAAAAATCAAAAACGTGCACCAGCCAACAGCACTTAAAATAAACAAAGAAACAAGATAACAAAATAATGAACTTACAGTGCACAGAGGAGGCACTTCAAAACCCTTATCCTGGAAGGTGAATGCAAATACTTGTGTGTTCAGAGCCATGATCCAAGGACCTCTTCCTGAGAGATGCTCCCTCCAGGGTGCATACTGAGGCAACCTCTGCTGTTTCGTTACTGCTCTAGCAGTTGTCAGATCATAAGAATTCATGGTTCAGAATTATGTGCCCACACAGCTGGAGAGCACTAAAGGCTGGGATACTCAGATTTCTGAGGCAGGGTATAACCCTCATTTCTATACCACGGTGGTGGCTATCTCAGCAGCTGTGGTTCTGGTTTCACATTGAAAGTGGGGCTGCTAAATTAAGGGTACAGAGGCAAAAATTAAATAAAACAGAAATAGAACGTTTGTGAAGCCAGTTGGAATGTTTAGCCAGGATGTGGCCAGCATTCAAAGGGATCCCTGGGAGATAGATGGTGACAGTACAGATGTTTAGCCCTTCCCAAACAGGGCTGGCGCCCAAGAAAGTTTATTGTAGATGGGTTGTATAGCAGTAATAAAGCAGCAGGAGACAGGATGGTCACTTTACCGTTTACTGAACAGTCCAAACAGATCCACAGGACACAGTACTTCTTTCCTAGGCTTCCAGTCTGGCTTGTCTGGTGGGGCTTGATCCTGTGCTGGTGAGTAGTGTGGCCTACCTGTGCTACTCTTTTAGTCATAAGAGTTTCAGGGTCTGAAACTACCCATACCACTTCACTTTTCTTCTAGCGTGTTTCCTCCAGCCAAGCAGGCAAGCGGGTCCTTTGGGCATATGTGCCTAGAGCAGGTCCCTGACCCTATATGATACCCTGGGAACTAAATTTGCTTCTGGGTGTGAGAGATCCACACAGCTTCTCAGGTTCTCTCACCGGATCTTGGAAGTCAGGATTACCTGGGGACTGAGGCCTTGCCATTCAGCTAAACTTGAGGAGTGCTTCCCAGCCACTCTATCTTGTGCATCTCCTCATGCTCAACTGCTCTCAACTGTCTTAATACTCTAGTTCCTCCCCCTTACAAGAGAGAGTGTGTCACATGCCCAACCCAGGCATCACGTGCACATCTCCTTATAAGGGTTCAGGTATCCTGTGTGTATGCTTTAGCCTCAAGCAGAGAAATAATTACTCCCATCAGACTAGCACTACAATATGACATGCAGTACAATTCTGTGGCGACCAGGCTCAGGGCACCACACAGCCAATTTATACAGTATTATATCACTCACATTTCCCGTGCAGAATGATGAAAAAAAAAACGACTACTCACCTCACCCCATTTCCCTGTAGCGTCAGTCTGTGCACAGCTGGAGTGACATAGTGATGCCATCAAGCCTTCTATGCTCTGACCACAAGCTCAATGATTGTTTTCACCATGATCTGAATACTAAGAATATCAATACCAGTGAAATAGAGGCACTGGGTAAGGGATGGCTGCATGGTGCAGTACACCTTTGCATAAATCCCTGCTGCTGTACTAATCCACAGGTCACATCAGAAAAGCCAAACAGCCGCACTTTACCCACTTCTGTCTAGGCAATTGTTTAACAATATAATGCTTCCATCTGAATGTAATGATACTTAGTGTTTGGGCATTTGACATACATGAATTTGCCAGTAGACAAATGAGCAAAATATAGTATTAATGTTGTTTAGAATATTATTGTTTTCATTTGTGCAGAATCACTATACAATAATGGAAGATTTAGAAACACAAAGTGTTGAAGAAGAGACTGATTTTGAAGGCTCTGCTACAAATACAGGTAATGAACAAAAATGGAATAATCTACAGGTATGATTGGAAGGTTGATTTCACATACTGTATATCTTTTGTATAAGCCTCAGTTTGCAAAACAAAATGTATCAGTTGTCATCAGGTTTATTATCGCCATTTTCCTCCAGGCACTACTTGCCTGGGGCCAGAATACAGCATTACATGAAATGTTGTGATCTGAAACTACGACAGCACTGGTCATATGTACAAGGAACATTACATTGTAAATATTTTCCCCCTCACCCCTTGCTAAAAGACTTGTGTCTCTTTTTTGAGACTTTAAATAAGAAGGGCCCTTTAGAGACACTGCGTAGTGGATAACCTAGTATGCCGTTAGGTGACCTACTGTACATGCAAGAGGTGCCATTGTGGTATCCACTAACGAGGTCTCTATAGATTTTCACTATTAAGCAGATGGTGAGCTGACAGAATCATTTACATTTGGAGTAGAGGGCTAGGATAGTCTAATTGCAGGATAGGACAGCTTAACAGGGGCAGTTGCTAAAGTAGCCTGGAGGGGATTTCAAGAACAGGTCTTGCTGAGTTAGGGTGGCTTCACACTGTGGTCAGGTCCGGTCCGGGGCTGTCAGGGGTGACAGCCCCGGACCGGATTTTGGGCCAATAGTAGTCTATGGGGCCAGATGGAGCCGGATGGCAGTTTTCTGCCATCCGGCTGCCATCTCGCAAGAAGAATCCGGGAGAAGTGGGATTTTTCTCCCGGATCCAAAAACGTTGCTTGCAACATTTTTGTGTCCGGGAGACCAATTTGAACCTAACTGGTGTCTCCCGGATTCCATCGTGTTCCCCCGGATCCTCCCATATTCCCCCGGATCCTTCCGGGGCAATCCGGCACTCCCTTAACATTGGAGCCTATGGGGCCGGATTGCCCCAATCCGGGAGGATCCAGGAGCATCCAGGAACCGGATACCGGCGGCTGCATGCCGCTATTATAATTCAGGACCGCGGCTAGCTCCCTGCGAGCCGCGGTCCTGAATAATAATCAGGGGCAGCTGCGGCAGGATGCACACCGGACCGGAGGGCATATTAGCCCTCCGGTTCTGTGTGCTGATCCAGTCCGGGGCTGTCAGGTTCACCCCTGACAGCCCCGGACCGGACCTGACCGCAGTGTGAAGCCACCCTAAAGTGACTCCTTATTAACAGATATTATATGGGTATTCTTACAATCTTAAATTGCTTTCATAAGTTGGACAGAATGAAAATGAGCATGTTTGCAAATGACTTACTTTTTCCTGCTGCTGTTATTCTGTTGCAATGAGAGTTTTTATTTTTTTTATAGTACACAGCTGATTTCCATTGCATATATATTTAGATGCGTTATATATATATATATATATATATATAATATATATATATATATATATATATTGCATCTATATACATAATGCATCTATGTACATATGCATATACAGTTGTGTATATATAGTCAAACTATAATGGGAAAAACTGCCACGCTGACCAAAATCGGATGAAATTCACATTACCAGATGTGGAGACTAGTGATTAATAATAATAATCTTTATTTATATAGCACCAATATATTCCACAGCCCTTTACAATTCTGTGGTTCATATACAAACTGTCATAAGTAACATAGTTTTGAAAAATACAGTTGTGGCCAAAAGTATTGACACCCCTGCAATTCTGTCAGATAATACTCAGTTTCTTCCTGAAAATGATTGCAATCACAAATTCTTTGGTATTAGTATCTTCATTTAATTTGTCTTAAATGAAAAAACACAAAAGAGGATGAAGCAAAAAGCAAAACATTGATCATTTCACACAAAGCTCCAAAAATGGGCCAGACAAAAGTATTGGCACCCTCAGCCTAATACTTGGTTGCACAACCTTTAGCCAAAATAACTGCAATCAACCCGCCTCCGGTAACCATCAATGAGTTTCTTACAATGCTCTGCTGGAATTTTAGACCATTCTTCTTAGGCAAAATGCTCCAAACTGCCATTTTTAGATCTCTCCACAGGGGTTTTATGGGATTCAGGTCTGGACTCATTGCTGGCCACCTTAGAAGTCTCCAGTCTCTAGGGAGGTTATCCACAGTGCCATGGGCTTTAAATTTCTTGATGACACTGCGCACGGTAGACACAGGAACATTCAGGTCTTTGGAGATGGACTTGTAGCCAGTGGTGTAACTTCAAGCCAAGGGGCCCGATGCGAAAGCTCCAACGGGGCCCCCAATTATTGCAAATCTTTAATAGTATTAGTCTTTTTCTATAGGCCAAAGGGACTTGTGGGGCCAACCTAGGTTGTAGGCCCAGGTGCGATCGCAACCCCTGCACCTATTGTAGTTACGCCCCTGCTTGTAGCCTTGAGATTGCTCATGCTTCCTCACAATTTGGTTTCTCAAGTTCTCAGACAGTTCTTTGGTCTTCTTTCTTTTCTCCATGCTCAATGTGGTACACACAAGGACACAGGACAGAGGTTGAGTCAACAGTAATCCATGTCAACTGGCTGCAAGTGTGATTTAGTTATTGCCAACACCTGTTAGGTGCCACAGGTAAGTTACAGGTGCAGTTAATTACACAAATTAGAGAAGCATCACATGATTTTTCTAACAGTGCCAATACTTTTGTCCACCCCCTTTTTTATGTTTGGTGTGGAATTATATTCAATTTGGCTTTAGGACAATTATTTTTGTGTTTTTTAATTGAAGAAAAATTAAATGAAGATACTAATACCAAAGAATTTGTGATTGCAATCATTTTCAGGAAGAAACTGAGTATTATCTGACAGAATTGCAGGGGTGTCAATACTTTTGGCCACAACTGTACATGTATGTGTATATATATATATATATATATATATATAACAGAAAAACAGAAAAAAAACTGCACAGCACTCACAGACTAATGTGAACTGGTGCCAGCAGGGACGCTGGATCAAATAACTAGAATAAAGTACTCTGCAGCACTCAGCTACTACCAATGATGTACACATGCTAACAAGCTATATATATATGAGAAAAAAGTTTAAAAACTTTTTTAAAAAAACTCAAAATCTTATCTTTTTATTTCTGAAGTTCTTGGTACACACATTGGGCAATGTCTGTTTGCTCATCGACTGCGACAAAGTGACTTCAGGTCCGATGAGTCCTACGCTGATATCCCTATCCTCCTTGTCCACCCTCCCACTTCTCAGTGGGCAGACTCCATCTCGACCCTAGATCACCTGTATATATACAGATGCATCTATATATAGATGCATATATATGTGTGTGTATATATATATACTAGCTGTGAGCCCGATGCAAATGCATCGGGTGTCTAGAATATTTTTTAATTTTTTTTAACATTTTCAAATAATCCCCATAGAAAGTATAGGGGGACTTGCGGCAGGTGCGGCAAGTGCGGTTTTGCACTTGCGGCAGGTGCGGCCGCGAAAAAAACCGCGGTCAGCCGTGGTTTATTTAGCGGCCGCACCTGCCGCAAGTGCAAAACCGCACTTGCCGCACCTGCCGCAAGTCCCCCTATACTTTCTATGGGGATTATTTGAAAATGTTATGATTAGCACTGTATGGTGCCTCAGTGGTTGGCACTGTATATGGTGGCTCAGTGGTTAGCACTGTATGCTGGCTCAGTGGTTAGCACTGTACAGTGGCTCAGTGGTTAGCACTGTACAGTGGCTCAGTGGTTAGCACTGTAAGGTGGCTCAGTGGTTAGCACTGTACGGTGGCTCTGTGGTCAGCACTGTACGGTGGCTCTGTGGTCAGCACTGTACGGTGGCTCTGTGGTCAGCACTGTACGGTGGCTCAGTGGTCAGCACTGTACGGTGGCTCAGTGGTCAGCACTGTACGGTGGCTCAGTGGTCAGCACTGTACGGTGGCTCAGTGGTCAGCACTACACGGTGGCTCAGTGGTCAGCACTGTTCGGTGGCTCAGTGGTCAGCGGAGGACGGAGGGCAGAGTGGTCAGCGGAGGACGGAGGCAGAGTGGTCAGCAGAGAACGGGGGGGGGGGGCAGAGTGGTCAGCGGAGGCCGAAGGGGGGGCAGAGTGGTCAGCGGAGATCAAGGGGGACAGAGTGGTCAGCAGAGGCGGGGGGGAGGGGGGGCAGAGTGGTCAGTGTAGGCCAGGGGGGGCAGAGTGGCGGCGAAATACTTACTTCCATCGCCATCTTGCATGTCGCCACTGTGAACAGGGCGAAACCAAGATGGAGGCCGGGAACTCTCGTGATACTTCCCGGCCGCCATCTTGGTTTCAATATGTACGGGGCGGCGACATAGAAGATAGCGGGCGGAAGATGGAGGACAGAGGAAGATGCAGGAAGACGTAGGCGGGTGCGATCTGGTGGTAAGTATGATAGAGGCACAGAGGCATCCGGCAACGGCTCGCAATGGCCTCGCGGCCATTGCTCGCGCATTGCTACGGCTCGCAATGGCCGCTACGCGGCCACTGCTTCGTGTGTGGCGTGGCTGCCTTGCGGCAGCCACGTCCACGACAACGGAAGTTGACCCGAAAATGCCGGAAGTGCGCTAAGGCAATTATAAATTAGATTTATAGTGGCTCAGTAGTTAGCACTGTACGGTGGCTCAGTGGTTAGCACTGTACGGTGGCTCAGTGGTTAGCACGGTATATGATTGCTCAGTGGTTAGCACTGTATATGGTGGCTCAGTGGTTAGCACTGTACAGTGTCTCAGTGGTCAGCACTGTACGGTGGCTCAGTGGTCAGCACTGCACGGTGGCTCAGTGGTCAGCACTGTACAGTGGCTCAGTGGTTAGCACAGTATATGGTGGCTCAGTGGTTAGCACTGTATATGGTGGATCAGTGGTCAGCACTCTACGATGGCTCAGTGGTCAGCACTGTACGGTGGCTGTGGTCAGCACTGTACAGTGGCTCAGTGGTTAGCACTGTATATGGTGGCTCAGTGTTTAGCACTGTATATGGTGGCTCAGTGGTTAGCACTGTATATGGTGGCTCAGTGGTCAGCACTGTATATGGTGGCTCAGTGGTCAGCACTGTACGGTGGCTCAGTGGTCAGCACTGTACGGTGGCTCAGTGGTCAGCACTGTACGGTGGCTCAGTGGTCAGCACTGTACGGTGGCTCAGTGGTCAGCACTGTACGGTGGCTCAGTGGTCAGCACTGTACGGTGGCTCAGTGGTCAGCACTGTACGGTGGCTCAGTGGTCAGCACTGTACGGTGGCTCAGTGGTCAGCACTGTACGGTGGCTCAGTGGTCAGCACTGTACGGTGGCTCAGTGGTCAGCACTGTGCGGTGGCTCAGTGGTCAGCACTGCGCGGTGGCTCAGTGGTCAGCACTGCGCGGTGGCTCAGTGGTCAGCACTGCACGGTGGCTCAGTGGTCAGCACTGCACGGTGGCTCAGTGGTCAGCACTGCACGGTGGCTCAGTGGTCAGCACTGCACGGTGGCTCAGTGGTCAGCACTGCACGGTGGCTCAGTGGTCAGCGGAGGACGGAGGGCAGAGTTTATCAGTGGAGGACGGAAGGCAGAGTGGTCAGCAGAGAACGGGGGGGCAGAGTGGTCAGCGTAGGGCCAAGGGGGGGCCAGAGTGGTCAGCGAAGGTCGGGGGCAGGGTGATCAGCGGAGGGAAGGGGGGGCAGAGTGGTCAGTGGAGGCCAGGGGGGCAAAGTGGTCAACGGAGATCAAGGGGGACAGAGTGGTCAGCCGAGGCCGGGGGGCAGAGTGGTCAGTGGAGGCCGGGGGGGGCAGAGTGGCGGCGAAATACTTACTTCCATCGCCAGCATCCTCTCCATCACCTCAGTATAAGGTCCTGGGCCGGTTGCCAGCACTGCAAAGAGGAGCGGACGCTGTGAAGTATGGAGGATGCGGTCTGTGCTTTCTCCCAGCTGCTTCCTCATCAGTGAGCAGGACGGTGTGCACAGCTCAGGATGGCTCCTGCTCTCGGGGTGGTCTGGGTGCCGGCACCTCCTGTTCCCTTCCTCCTCCCTCTCTGGCGCAGAGACTGGAGACTGAGTCCAGTCAGAGGCCGCAGGTTCCCACAGCGGGGCTCTGTGAGTCCGGGCAGAGTTCCCAGCCTCACCGGAGACAGTGACCGGGAGCCGGGCCTGCACCCGCCGCCTCACACAGGAGCCCGGAGAGTACAGCGCCTCGTCCCGTCCTCCGCCCCCGGGAGCAGAGCGCCTCGTCCCCGTCCTCCGCCCCCGGGACATGGGGGCGCCGCTCTCCCGGCTGCTGCTGCTCCTCACTCTGCCCTCCGGGTGGTGACCGCCGCCTCCGCTCCGGTCCTGAGGGGTATACTGGTAAATGGGGGCGCCGCTCTCCCGGCTGCTGCTGCTGCTCCTGTGTGCTCCTACTCAGGCTGCGCGAGCAATGGCCTCGCGGCCATTGCTCGCGCAGGCCAGCGACTCGCATTGGCCGCTACGCGGCCAATGCTTCGCCGTGGTGACGTCACATAGTGACAAAGCCACGGCGTGCCGGGGTCCGACACAAACGTGCCTTCGGCAATTATAGAGTAGATATATATATACAAATGTATGCATATATATACACACGTGTATATATATCTATGTACACACACACACATATATCAGTATGTATATATATATATATAATATATATTAGGGATGTGCGAGTCTACTCGCTAGGACTCGTTACTCGGCGAGTAGTAAGGGACTCGCAGGACTCTGTACTCGGCGAGTTTCCCAGCGATTACTCGCACAGTAACGAGTCCAATGCAAGTCAATGGCAATCCTAGTTTTGTCAGAGTTTACTTTTTCTCACTCGCTAGACTCGCTATATCACATCTCTATGTAGCTTGAATCTCCCCAAATCGTTTAAACAATCGCACCGCTTCACGGATACTCGCTGTCAGCAGCGAGTCTGAGCGAGTCTGAGCGAGTCTACGAATCCGAGTCCTGTATACTGTATTCGGGACTCGCGAATACAGAATCTGTTATGTTCCGACAAAGCTTCCGAGACAGCCTAGCGTGTTAGGTCAGAAAACTTGTGAAGATGGACAAGCATGTTAGCCAATCATATTCAGTAATGCCACAGCCATGTTGGTTGTGGCAGGACTATGATTGGCTTCTGTCCATCGTGATGCCTATGTCATGTATGAGAGGCGAGGCTGTATATAAGCCTTGCCACCACCATTTTGGGCACATTCCTGTGACGATCTGAGCTAGTGCAGGGTGAGGTAGATGCTGGAGCAGATCATAGGGAGTGTCAGTCAGTGTAGGGAAACTTCAAGATTCCTTATATTTAACCCAAACAGCTCTTCTGAGAGCTACCAGGAGGACAGAGGAGTACTGTGTAGAGGACTGTAGGCAGGCAGGCAGGGAGGAGCAGCCTTACAGTGCACACAGGACCGACCTCATAGCTTAGCTTACTCACTCAGCTGTCCTACTAGCTGAAGTCAGAGGCTTAGCTGAGGTACTATTTCCTATTTTTTTGCACCTGATAGATTTTGGGTCATAATAACCCCTTCAGCTTTCTTTTCTCGGTGGCAGACCAGTGCGTTGCTGCTCTCCTACCTGCAAATAGCACGTACGCCACCTACTTGTGCGAATACTTGTGCACACTTAATAATTTTTGCAGAGACTAGTGTGCTGCTTCACTGCCAAGTGTTAGCACGCACTTAACCCGCCAGCAGGTGACGCCTACAGCAACACCTAACTCCATCTCGGTGGCTGTGCGCACTGAATAATTTTCGCAGGGAATAGTGTGCTGCTTCACTGCCAAGTGTTAGCACGCACTTAACCCGCCAGCTGGTGACGCCTACAGCAACACCTAACTCCATCTCGGTGGTTGTGCGCACTTAATAATTTTTGCAGGGACTAGTGTGCTGCTTAACTGCCAAGTGTTAGCACGCACTTAACCCGCCAGCAGGTGACGCCTACAGCAACACCTAACTCCATCTCGGTGGCTGTGCGCACTTAATAATTTTTGCAGGGAATAGTGTTCTGCTTCACTGCCAAGTGTTAGCACGCACTTAATCCGCCAGCAGGTGACGCCTACAGCAACACCTAACTCCATCTCGGTGGCTGTGCGCACTTAATAATTTTTGCAGGGAATAGTGTGCTGCTTCACTGCCAAGTGTTAGCACGCACTTAACCCGCCAGCAGGTGACGCCTACAGCAACACCTAACTCCATCTCGGTGGCTGTGCGCACTTAACAATTTTAGCAGGGAATAGTGTGCTGCTTCACTGCCAAGTGTTAGCACGCACTTAACCTGCCAGCAGGTGACGCCTACAACAACACCTAACTCCATCTCGGTGGCTGTGCGCACTTAATAATTTTTGCAGGGACTAGTGTGCTGCTTCACTGCCAAGTGTTAGCACGCACTTAACCCGCCAGCAGGTGATGCCTACAGCAACACCTACCTCCATCTCGGTGGCTGTGCGCACTCAATAATTTTTGCAGGGAATAGTTTGCTGCTTCACTGCCAAGTGTTAGCACGCACTTAACCCGCCAGCAGTTGACGCCTACAGCAACACCTAACTCCATCTCGGTGGCTGTGCGCACTTAATAATTTTTGCAGGGACTAGTGTGCTGCTTCACTGCCAAGTGTTAGCACGCACTTAACCCGCCAGCAGGTGATGCCTACAGCAACACCTAACCCCATCTCGGTGGCTGTGCGCACTTAATAATTTTTGCAGGGACTAGTGTGCTGCTTCACTGCCAAGTGTTAGCACGCACTTAACCCGCCAGCAGGTGATGCCTACAGCAACACCTACCTCCATCTCGGTGGCTGTGCGCACTCAATAATTTTTGCAGGGAATAGTTTGCTGCTTCACTGCCAAGTGTTAGCACGCACTTAACCCGCCAGCAGGTGACGCCTACAGCAACACCTAACTCCATCTCGGTGGCTGTGCGCACTTAATAATTTTTGCAGGGACTAGTGTGCTGCTTCACTGCCAAGTGTTAGCACGCACTTAACCCGCCAGCAGGTGATGCCTACAGCAACACCTAACCCCATCTCGGTGGCTGTGCGCACTTAATAATTTTTGCAGGGACTAGTGTGCTGCTTCACTGCCAAGTGTTAGCACGCACTTAACCCGCCAGCAGGTGACGTCTACAGCAACACCTAACTCCATCTCGGTGACTGTGCATTTGTCAACAAGGTCACAAAAACCACAATTTCCCAAAAAAGAGGTTGCAAAGGGACGGGGACGAGGTCGTGGCCGTAGCAGTCGTGCCCAAGAAGGCACTGGTACAGGTAGACAGACGAGGATTGATAGATCTCTCTTTCTCCTGTCTAAAATTCCCAGTACTCAACAAAAACGTGTTTTGAGGCCAGAAGAGCATGACCAGATAACATCTTGGATGGCTGATAACACCTCGACCACTGGTTCTTGCAGTACACAATCGTCCTTGCCAACACAGTCTAGTGTCGCTACAGACAACGCAGGGCCATCCAATCCTCAAAGTCTTCCTATTTCCTCAACCCATCGTCAGCCAGAGGAAAAATTGGAGCGCGACCTTGGTCACTCCGATGATTTATTTGGTTCTTATCAGCCCTCGATTGCATCTGGCCTTTCTTTGTCACTGCCTGACGAGATACTTGAAGAAGACGTAATGTCTATTCATGGCCAAAGTTTAGAAGCACCTCGTACTGAAGAAAGCCACTTTCACCAAAGGCATACAGCATCTCAGGAGGTGGATGATGATGAGGATGATGAGACACACATCTCATCTGGCCAGCCTGCTCAGTCACGTTATCCAGAAGACTTTGAAGAGTAAGGCGTGGATGATGAGACCAAAGATCCTACCTGGACTCTTGGCATGCATAGCCAACAGAGCAGCCAGGAGGAGGAAAGTGGCTCTGTACCACCACCAAAAGCACCAAGGCTTACTCCTTTATCCAGAACACAAACTGTGACAACAGTTGCCCAAATTGTATCAACTGTTGCACAAACTGTACGAACTGTTGTACAAACTGTAAACACAGTTGCCCAAACTGTGTCAACAGTTGGTGTTGTACAGAGTCATCCTCCTCTGTCTCCAATTCAGCATAAAGGACGAAAAGCCATTGTCTGGCAATTTTTTAAGGATGCCACATCTGTACCAAATATGGTTATCTGTAACATCTGCCATGCAAGGCTAAGCAGAGGCCTGGGAAAAGGAAACATGAGCACCAGCAGTATGCGTAAGCATATGTCTGTTAAGCACCCAATTCAGTGGTCGGCCCATCAGGATTCACAATCAGTGCCTTCTGATCCCAACACTTTCAGGCCACCTCTGATTCATCCGTTACCAGCTAGTGTTCAGGCATCAGCTCCTACTCAAACGTACTCCTCCCAAGCTGCGGTACAAGAGCGACATGACAGTAGTCAAGCCACTGGTCAGTGTGCGCCAAACGTCCAGTTGTCTGTGCCACAGCTGTATGAAAGGCAGCGGAAGTACCAATCGACACACCCATTTTCCCAAAAAGTGACTGCGCAAATTGCAAAGTTGTTAGCTGTGGAAATGTTGCCGTTTAGGCTTGTGGGTGCAGAGTCTTTTCGGGAGTTGTTGGCTGTGGCAGCACCACGATACTCTGTACCCAGCTGCTACTTTTTCTCACGTAGTGCCGTACCTGTGTTACACCAGCACGTTGTTACCAACTTAAAGCGTGAACTAACAAATGCTGTAACCGCCAAAGTCCACCTAACAACGGACACATAGGACAAGTAGTTGTGGACAGGGCAGATACATCTCAGTAACGGCTCACTGGATCAACCTGGTGGACAGTGTCCCAACTTCTCAAAGTGGACCATCTGAGATACTACCAACTCCACGAATAACGGGCACAACATCATTCCGGGTGGCTGCCTCATCATATATGTCCAGTACACAATCTGCTTCTGCAACTTCCTTGTCCACTGCTGAGCTGCCCGCACCATCACGTCCAAGTTGGGAGCTTTGCAGAAGTGCTTCAGCAAGGCGACAACAGGCTCTTCTGAAGCTTATCTGTCTAGGTGACACACCTCACACTGCAACTGAGCTGTGGAAAGGTCTTAAGCAACAGACTGAGTGGCTGGCCCCACTGCAACTACAACCAGGTCTTGTTGTCAGCGATAACGGACGAAACCTTGTGGCAGCACTAAAGCACGGTAACCTTGTACACGTGCCTTGCCTGGCTCACGTGCTGAACCTAATAGTTCAGAAATTCCTGAAAATATACCCCGAGTTATCTGACCTACTCGAGAAGGTGAGGCGAATTTGCGCCCATTTTAGACATTTGTACACAGCAGTTGGAAGTCTTTCAGCCCTTCAAAACCAATTAAATTTGCCTAAACACAGGCTAATTTGCGACATGCCCACGTGATGGAACTCAACATTTCATATGTTGGCAAGGTTTAATGAGCAGCAGAGGGCAATAGCGGAATATCAGCTGCAACATGCCCGTCACCCCGGAAGTCAGACCAGACACATTAGTACTTTCGAGTGGGTCTGGATCGCTGATCTTTGCGAGTTGCTGGAGAACTTTGAATACTGCACCAAACTTGTCAGCGGTGATCAGTCCATTATCAATCTCACCATCCCCATGCTCTGTTTGCTTAAAGAGTCGCTCCAGAATCTGAAAACAGAATCTTTAAGGGCCCAGCGGATGGCTATGGAGCCAGAATTTAACATTGCTGATCCTAGCCAGTCAAGCCAATATCAGTAGGCTACATTGGGTCTGTAAGAAGAAGGTGATGAGGGTGATGATGAAAAAGATTCATTTTTCTGTGGTACTGATGTGAACCCTGATGGTACTCCCAACCCTACGTTTATGTCGGTACAGCATGGGTGGGCTGAAGAGGAGGAGGCGGAGACCGATGTAGAGGCCATGATGCAAAGTGATCCTCATTCTGTTGTAACCGAGGAGATGAGTCTTTGCAGCTTAGCACACATGGCTGACGTAATGTCTCAATGTCTCTCCCAAGATCCACGCGTCATTCACATCTATGCCAGCAACCTCTACTGGTTGTCAACCTTTTTGGACCCACGGTACAAAGACAAATTTCCGTCGCTGCTGTTGCAGTCACCCAGGGGCTTAACGATGGATTTTTTCAAGAGGGTTGTTGTTGACAATTTGATGTCCATATCACCGTCTGACTCCGCTATACCCCGAAGAACAAGCTCTTTGCAACAGCAGCCTTTGGTTGGGACACAAACGCCATCAATGTCAAGAAGAGGTGGGGGTAAGATGTCCACCAACTGGGCGATGTTCAACAGACCTTCCGATCAACAAAGGATCATGCCTACCGTCACCTTGAGTAGGAGACAACAATTGTCCAACATGGTGAACGAGTATGTCAGTGACAGTACCAGCTTCCTAACTGACCCTTCTGTACCCTTTAATTACTGGGTTTCCAAGCTTCACACTTGGACAGAGCTCTCTTTGTATGCCTTGGAGGTGCTGGCCTGCCCAGCTGCTAGTGTGACATCAGAGCATGTTTTCAGTGCCGCTGGGGGTATAGTCACTGATAGAAGGTCACGGCTTACTACTGAAAATGCCGACAGGCTGACTCTCATTAAGTTCAACAAGAACTGGATATCATCGCAGTTCGTAAGCCCCCAGACGACAGTACCCAAATGTAGAGTAACCAAATCATAATTAATATGATTGGAAGATTGTGCTTTTAACTTTATGCCCTTTTAAGACAGGAAGTATCGGCATGTCCCTCAGCTCAGACGATGTGATAAGTCATGTTCCAGCAACATTTGCTGCATGATAACAAAACTACGCAATCAGTAAAATTCATTTTACTTTAGAAGTGCATCCGCTTGTGAGCATTTTTCTTTTTTTTTTTTTTCCATCCAATACAATACAGCCCCTTGGGCTAATTTTTTGAGGCAACAAGCCTATGCCTGCATCGTGGGCGTTGCTTGTACTATGCTCGTAGGACAAGCAAGTATATACTAGGGGTCACGCGCCCTCCTCTATTTCAAAAAAGACTTTATTAAGCCCTTTGAGCTAATTTTTTGAGGCAACAAGCCTATGCCTGCATCGTGGGCGTTGCTTGTACTATGCTCGTAGGACAAGCAAGTATATACTAGGGGCCACGCGCCTCCTCTATTTCAAAAAAGACTTTATTAAGCCCTTTGAGCTAATTTTTTGAGGCAATTAGCCCATGCCTGCATCGTGGGCGTTGCTTGTACTATGCTCGTAGGACAAGCAAGTATATACTAGGGGCCACGTGCCCTCCTCTATTTCAAAAAAGACTTTATTAAGCCCTTTGAGCTAATTTTTTGAGGTAACAAGCCTATGCCTGCATCGTGGGCGTTGCTTGTACTATGATCCTGCTGGAGCCTGGCCAAGGGTCCCACTGTACGCTCCGGAGAAAACGCGTAGACGCGCTGTGTTGCAAGTAGACGTCCCAGCCTCTCGCATCTGTGTTCCTAGCCTTGTTGCCATAGCGAGGCATTAAGTTACCCCCCCAAACACAGGCACTATTTATTTGTCAGCAACATTTGTATGTGCAGTCATGATTTTACACATACTAACCAAGGTGCCTTCATGCGCCATGCGGGCCGTAAAGTACTTGCTAATGATGATGACTTTAAGCCCACCCACAAAACAACCTACACATCCATTCCCTGAAAAAAGACAGACACAAAGCTGTTTTCTCAAACTGTGTACTAACACGCCTTAATGGCAAAGATGTAAAATAGCTTTTACTTCACAAACGCACAATATATTTAAAAAAAAAAAAGAAACAAATTGTGCACTGCACATTTTTTATAAAAAATAAAGAAAAGGAAACAAAAATTTAACCTACAGCTGGTGGTAGGTGGGCTGATTGGGTGGGGTAGGCTCTACCTTCCCACCATCACCCTGGTCCTGGAGGAGGTCCAGGGCTCCATGTATGGCCTCCGCCATAGATTGTAACCCTGTAGGGTGGGTCATCTGGGCCGGTGTGGGGAAATGCCCTTGTCTTAGGAGGTCCCTGTTGGGTGGCCACAAAGATGGTATAGGCCGGTGGGTCGGCACATAGCTGTCCCGGGGTGTGGACCTGTCTAGCCTGTTGGAGGTTGACAGTTGCCACCCCTTCAAATAGCTAAATACCTCGCCAGGGTGGTCAAGGACAATGTGGATTGCTGACCTTGCCCGCAGTCGTCTCTCCAATGGAATGAGAGCCAGGAAAGGTATCAGACTGCGGGCAAAGTCAGCATCACATTGTCCAAGCTGGGCAGTTTGCGCCACCGGCATCTGACCATGGCTGCTGTTCTTCTGCAGAGTCCCCACACTGCTGCCAGTTGGCCATCCAGCTTCCTGCACTGCAGGAGGTTGGTCTTGGTGGGGAGAGCGTTGTTGTGGCCCTTGAACCTCCTTTTCTTGTGGCCGGCCATGCCCCAAAGGTGGTGGTGGTGGTGGTGGTGGTAGGCCTCATTCCTCCACTCCAAATCGGGGTGGTTCAGGGCCTCCCTCGCCTCTTCAGGCAGCTGTGCTGGAGAGTTTCCACGCCGCCTATGGTAGTGAGCAGCTCTGTGGGTAAATAAAAAAAAATTTGGTGAATGGGTTGCGTTTGGAAACCAAAACATAGGCCAAACCTAAAATGTGCACTCTTTTTTGACTCTGTGTATCTGTGTATTCTGTGTTTTCATTGTTGGCCTTCAGATGGAATTGCAGCAAATAAATGAAGGACATTTTGGCTCATGCCTCAACCAATATTCTATGTGTGGTTAGTGATGGTCCTCGATTTTTTGACATTACATTAGAAATTTAAAAATCTGCCTGCACAATTACACTGTGCCCTGCCTTAGGCAGGACAGCTATTTAGGCACTTGAAGACATATTAGTGGCCACAACTATTGCATTGACTTTTTGTTGTAACTTTATGTGGACAAAGCTATAGCCTGACACTGTGAGGCGAACACATTCTTCAGGGTTGTTTGCCATCAGATGGACACTAAAAGACGCAGTGTGGGCGACCTTGACAGACAAGGCCACACACCTTAGAGGCCATTGCAGGGAAGAACATGGCTTTGTTCCACAAACATGCCAACAATAATAGCTAATTGTGAGGTCACGAAACATTGTGTCTGCCCACCCTGCAGAACATTGCTTATTTGTCCCAACGTCACAATGTGGCTATAAATGTGTACTGTATGTCCTGGATCATTGCCAAAGGTAATAGAATTCTGTTGCACCATGGCAGAAACAAACCCCAGTGTGGGTATGTAAACCACCACACTCATTATAGAGCTTCATACGTAGACTGTGAGCCCTCGTGGACAGGGTCCTCTCCTCTTGTACCTGTATGACCTGATTGTCTTCATTTAATATTTTTTGTCGTTAACCCTTATCCTCATGTAAAGTGCCATGGAACCTAATGGCACTATATAAATAAATAATAATAACAATAATAGTACACAACAGTGCAGCAGACACATACGTTGGCATATGGACCACCGGTTCAAGGAAGGACAACCGGTCGTAGTGGCGATATATCGGCCCTGGATAAGCTTCCGGTCCCCCCTCCATGATCTTGCGGTGTTACCTTTTGTGCTGATCCCGACAGCTCCTCCACCGTTTGATAATCAGGTCAACTGTGAAATGATTTCAAACCGGGTTTAGACCTCTGTAACATTTGAAACACTAAAAGTATGTGTACAAATCAACAATAACATTTTATTCATGTTGTGTGTGTAATGTGTATACAAGGCACAGTGACACGACAGTGTGGAACATCATCAACAGCATTACGGACATTGAGCTCACGTCGCCACATTCACAAATGAGGCAGGGCACATGTCAACGCATAGAGAATGTAATAGTGCGGGCACCAGACTCCGCTCATTAGTGGTATTAATATACACCCAAACCCCTGGCCTTCAGAGCCAGGTGGACCAGCCCTTAAACTAAGTGTACTGTTGTGACCCCATCCAAATATAGGCAACCATGCGATGGGGCATGATAACACATTGAGGTCCCTGTCTACCCTACTATGGGGGGCCTGTATACCCACTGGGGGCCCTGTATACCCACTGCTGGGGGGCCTGTATACCCACGGGGGTCCTGTATACCCACTGCTGGGGGTCCTGTATACCCACTGCTGGGGGCCCTGTATACCCACTGCTGGGGGCCCTGTATACCCACGGGGGGCCTGTATACCCACTGCTGGGGGGCCTGTATACCCACTGAGGGCCCTGTATACCCTAATATGGGGGGCATGTATACCCACTGGGGGGGCCTGTATACTCTGCAGCGGGAGCTGGATACTCTGCTGGGGGGCTGTCTACCAGTGATAGCCGCTGTATACCAGAATGGCAGTCAATATGTTTTCCCAGTTTTTGGGGGCAAAAGTAGGGGGGTCGGCTTATACACGGGTCGGCTTATACACGAGTATATACGGTAAATGCAATATAACGTGTGAACACATTTAACTGACCCATATTGCTCTGTGCATCCTGGCCACTGCGATGGAATGCAGGGAACATGACTTGAGCGATCTCCCTCCAGGCTGTAGTCCGCTGGATGTTATCCCCATAGGCAGGGTCAGTGGGCAGCCAAAGCAGGGGCCAAGCCTCCACCAGGTCAATTAACTGCAGCATGTTGACACGGGCCATGCTTGCTCTGTGTGTGTGTGTGTCTGTCAGCTCGAGTCGGCTTATTTCCTGTTTGCTAAAAGCATGGTGTGTGCTGGAGCAAATCGCTTGCCCTGCGTCATCAGCGCAAAATAAGACAAACACATGCGAGTTTGCCCTCGGACACAGGAGCAAAAAACTGTTGCGAGTGGGATTTCCAAAACGGCAATGCGAGCGCTTTCTGAGAAACATCTGTGATTTTTAAATCGCACATTACTCGCTATTACTCGCTTCCTCATTCATTAACATTGTACTCGCTAGACTCGCAACGAGTAGCGAGTCCCGGGCTCGGACTCGCTAGAGTCAAGCGATTCCGAGTAATTTAGGACTCACCCATCACTAATATATATATATATATAAAAAAATATATATATAATACATACATATATGAAACACAGACATGTGTATATACCTATATTCTCACACACACACACACACACACACACACACACACACACACACACGCACACACACATAGATACAGTGCCTACAAGTAGTATTCAACCCCCTGCAGATTTAGGTGGTTGACACATGCGGAATTAACTTGGCATTGTGACATTTGGACTGTAGATCAGCCTGGAAGTGGGAAATGCACTGCAGCCAAAAAGATTTTTTTATTTTTTTTTTTTATACGTTAAAAGTTATTTCAGAGGGTCATTTATCATTCAACCCCTCAAACCACCAGCATTCTGTTTGGTCCCCCTAAAGTATTAAGAAGTAGTTCAGGCACAAAGATCAATGAGCTTCACATGTGTGGATTAATTATCTCTTTTGCCAGCCTTTTCTGACTATTTAAGACCCTCCCCAAACTTGTGAACAGCACTCATACATGGTCAACATGGGAAAGACAAAGGAGCATTCCAAGGCCATCAGAGACAAGATCGTGGAGGGTCACAAGGCTGGCAAGGGGTGCAAAACCCTTTCCAAGGAGTTGGGCCTACCTGTCTCCACTGTTGGGAGAATCATCCGGAAGTGGAAGGCTTATGGAACTACTGTTAGCCTTCCACGGCCTGGACAGCCTTTGAAAGTTTCCTCCCGTGCCGAGGCCAGGCTTGTCCGAAGAGTCAAGGCTAACCCAAGGACAACAAGGAAGGAGCTCCGGGAAGATCTCATGGCAGTGGGGACATTGGTTTCAGTCAATACCATAAGTAACGCACTCCACCACAATGGTCTCCGTTCCAGACGAGCCCGTAAGGTACCTTTACTTTCAAAGCGTCATGTCAAGGCTTGTCTACAGTTTGCTCATGATCACTTGGAGGACTCTGAGACAGACTGGTTCAAGGTTCTATGGTCTGATGAGACCAAGATCGAGATCTTTGGTGCCAACCACACACGTGACGTTTGGAGACTGGATGGCACTGCATACGACCCCAAGAATACCATCCCTACAGTCAAGCATGGTGGTGGCAGCATCATGCTGTGGGGCTGTTTCTCAGCCAAGGGGCCTGGCCATCTGGTCCGCATCCATAAGAAGATGGATAGCACGGCCTACCTGGAGATTTTGGCCAAGAACCTCCGCTCCTCCATCAAGGATCTTAAGACAACGACCCAAAGCACACAGCCAAGAAAACCAAGGCCTGGTTCAAGAGGGAAAAAATCAAGGTGTTGGAGTGGCCTAGTCAGTCTCCTGACCTTAACCCAATTGAAAACTTGTGGAAGGAGCTCAAGATTAAAGTCCACATGAGACACCCAAAGAACCTAGATAACTTGGAGAAGATCTGCATGGAGGAGTGGGCCAAGATAACTCCAGAGACCTGTGCCGGCCTGATCAGGTCTTATAAAAGACGATTATTAGCTGTAATTGCGGGTTATTCCACAAAATATTAAACATAGGGGTTGAATAATAATTGACCCACACTTTTATGTTTAAAATTTATTAAAATTCAACTGAGCAACATAACTTTTTGGTTTGTAAGATTTATGCTTCTGTTAATAAATCCTACTCTCGTTTGCAGTTTGAAGGCTCTAACTTATTTGCATCTTATCAAACCACCTAAATCTGCAGGGGGTAGTAACTTGTAGGCACTGTAGATAGATGGATAGATATAGATATATATACACACACAGAAATATATATTAAATTACACATATTATTTGTATGTGTGTAAATGTATATATGTATACATATGTGTGGATACATACACATATAAATATATTATATGTGTGCATATGAATATATGCACACGTGTATACATATATATTTACCCACATATGTACATAATGTGTGTATATATTAAAATATATCTGTGTATCTATAGATATGTATATATACACATACATATGTATATATATCTATATGCACACAAACACATACATATCTATACAGACATACACACATATTTTTATACACACAATAATATACGTGTGTATATAGATATATATGTGTATAAATACATATACGGTACATAGGTGTATATACATATATATACCTCAGAAATGAGTTCTTTATTCTAATTAAAATATGTGGCTTATACCCAGTAGTTTTAGAGAAAACCTGGAGATCCCACAAGGAATTTTGCTCCAAAAAACACTTTATTGAGAAACACACAGTTAACAATTACAAAACCACAAGGTCATGACAACAGGATCACAGAGAAAGGAACGATTAAATAAGACAAGGAAGAAACCTAGAGCCAAAACCTCAGCATAAGATCAAACCGGTTGCAAACAACACAATGGATAAGGTAATGCCACTTAACAGAGCAGTTGAAAGAGAAGGAAAGGCGAAAATCATCTGCGGCAGAGGGTGGTGTAAATTACACCTTTAGACCTAACCTAACCAGCAGTGCAGCCCATACACAAAAAAAAAAAAAAAACAGCAACAAGCTCAGAAGTTCAGGGATCAAGGCACTTACCTATTATGGAGACCGGATTAAAGATCTAGCAGGAATATGGCTCAGAACCCCGACATGTTTCGTGCCATGCAAGGCACTGCATCAGGAGGTGTGTCAACTGTATATGTTATATATATATATATAATATATATATACTAGCTGTGAGCCCGACGCAAATGCATCGGGTGTCTAGAATATTTTTAAATTTTTTTTAAGATTTTCAAATAATAATCCAATTATTCCAATGACATCTTTACACCAACTACATATATTTGTATGGTTGATATCATTTAAGGAAAATTGAACTATTATGTTGTAAGGGTCTTAGAACACAAAGTAGCAATACTTCTTAATGTGTCAATCGTTTGAATTGATGAATTAACAGTACTAATGTGTGTATCAGCCAGTTTGTGTCAGCCCACCAATCGCGTCAAGATGCCCTTACGCCTGGTGAGTCCTACTCTAAATTATATAAATTCGGATTTAGTTAGATATTTTTTATGGCTGGATTTTTCTTAGATTTTTTGAGGATTGTGATGTAAATAATAAAATTTTGTAAATTGATACAGAAGGAGTTACCAGCTACAGACTTGCAGCAATATCCGTGCAATAACAAAAAAACTTGTAGTTAACCTACGGTAAATGGAGTTAACGTAGCTTCAGCAGGTGCATAAGATGCATCCACTAACTAACCACAGGTGACTGCAGTTGATGTGGATGACACTGCTGCAACTATGTTGTCTGCACAAACCGCAAGTTAAGTACAAATTACATATATGCAATTATGAAAATTACAGCAAGTATGTTGTTGGTGAGTCCTTCATGATCAATTATTATCATTTAGTATATTCCTCAACAAAGTGAAAAAATCTAAGAAAAATGGCGTGGTAGAATCTAATTAATAATTTATGTTTGTCCCTATCTATCTAAACATGTGAAACACACCTTGCTAATGAAATGTGTGTGAACAGCCGTCCCACCCGTCTCTTAGCTGTTCACAAAAAACCTCTCCCTTTAAAGAATAAGAATCAAATCTCTCAGCACGTAGAGTACTGGAGCTTTAAATAGTGGTTTCTATCACCCTGTGAGAAAATCAGAATGATACACATCTCCGATGAAATCTGTAATGTGTTTTTCCACAAATATTGTATAAACTATGTACATAAAAAACTGAAAATGTAAAGACTAAACTAATTTTTTTGTTATTTTTTTGTTTGTTTGTTTTAAATAGAAAAGGTAAAAAAATAAAATAGGCAAAAGTTCATCCCAAAATATTCCGATAGACAATATTTTTGGTGAAGACTTTCTCACTGTTAGGCACCAATTTGCCTTGAATGCATGAATCCACCACTTTCACCTTCACATTGCATCGTCTCTTCACACGTGAGAAAGCCACATATAATTGTCCATGACCAAAAACAGGTTCTGGCAAATAAATCCCCACTTTCTCCAATGTTTGGCCTTGTGATTTAGTTATGGTCATGGCAAAGGCAGGCTTCACGGGAAATTGTCGACGTCTTAGTTTGAAAGGCAATCCAGTCTCTGATGGACAGAGATCAATTCTTGGAATGAAGACTACATTTCCTTCATCCGAGCCAGAAATTACTTTTGCTTGTATCATGTTGTCAAACAAAGCAATAACAATCATGCGAGTCCCGTTGCAAAGTCCTTTTCTGCTGTTAAAATTACGCAAAAGCATTACAATTGTACCAACTTTTAATTTCAGGAGATGAGAAGGCATTCCCGTTGGTGTTAGTGAATTTAGAAATTCCACTGGATATTGTTCGGTATTTTCCATCTCATCTGGATCAATGGAATCGTCGCTCATATATTCAATGTATTCTCCAGGAATACAATCCATAACTTTTGAATTGATCAAATCCACAGCGTCATTTTTGGGACAAAGAATGGCATGTGATGCAGCATTCTGAATACTTTCGTCATTATTCACATCAATGACAATGTTTTCACCAAATATATCCAAGATTAAAGAGCCAGTGCAGATCATGTCTTGCGGGATCTCAATGACATCATCACCAAGGTTGTAATCATTGGACAATTCTCCATTTCCCAGTTGAATTAACCAATTGCTATAATCAGAATCAATGGAGCGCATGTTGTTAATGAGCGGCAATTGATTGAAAAGCTGCCATTGTCGTGAATATTTAATGCAGCTCTCTACGATATATGTCCTTGTTCCATGAGAGATGATAGGAAGACACTGCCGAAAGTCTCCTCCCAGAACAATGACTTTCCCTCCAAAGGGTAATTTATTTTTCTTGGAGACATCAGTTGTCATGACATCCCGTAATAATTGATCAATTACATGCAAAGCGTATTTTGACAACATAGTAGACTCATCGATGATGAAGAGTTTGGTAGTCTTCAAATGTTGGGCCGCATCAGTATCATTTTTGATTCTTGAAACGGATGTCTCATTAATTGGTATTGGTATGCCATACAGTGAATGGATAGTTCTTCCTCCTTGCAATAGATTAGCAGCAATCCCTGTACTGGCTGCAGGTGAGACAACTTCTCCTTCTCCTCTCAGTTCATGAATCAATAGATGATAGAGATATGTTTTCCCACTTCCACCTGGACCGTCAATGAAAAAGCACTTTGGCTTATCACTTGTATCCTCTAAAGCTTTATGGATTGCATTATAGGCCAAACGTTGTTGATCATTTAAGGTAACTTTCATTTCACGTGCTCTTACTAACTCTTCTTCTTTGTTGTATTGAGGACGAATGTGTGGTTTTCTTTTTGGGCGTGGTAGATTAAAATCATTAAAATGTTTTGCATGAAATTTTAAAACATGTTCGACATCAGTCATTGCATATCCTTCACAATGCTCACAATCATCAGTGTCGGGGTGGTAGGCATGGCAGTAATCTTGAACGAAGTGTTGTTTAAATTCTTGCCACAACTCCAGGGGATGATTAGGAGGACCAAAGACACATATATATGCAAACATGTCACGGAGCTGTGCAGGCATATTGAGAACACAGGCATCCAATAAAGTTTTTCTCCAAACAGTGTCATCGAAGAGCAATCCAAGGGCTAATGCCGCCTCTTTAAAAGTTGGGTATGTGACTTCCTTAACAGTCTTAAGGTTGTCAAAACTTGTAGCTCCTTTAACATGGAGTAACAACAGCCTTAAATAGTACCGTTCTTGTTCTTGAATACTAACAGTGTAGAGTCTACCAATGACTGAAGCACCTCCTCTCCTTCTAACTTCCCATGCACCTTCTTTCCAAACATAATGCTCAGGAATTTGACGATATAAGTACTCATGAGCATTGGGATCATTCTCATTGAGGGCAAAGTAGGCCATGAGTGTTGATTGTCTGTCCATTGAATAACTGATGTTGTCCACAGAATCACCCTCGTGAAAAAAAAAGTGATTGTGAATGAGGCAGATGTACTGCAAGACGAATAATGCTGTGAGATTGTCTATGCATTGGGAAAGCAAAGATTCGCCAAGCTGCCTCTGGTGCACTGACATATCTGGAATCCATGAATTTATGAGTTTCATCGTGTCTGATGTTGGTTTCACAAATTTCCAGATTGGCTTTATCATGACCTTTGTAGACATATTTGAAGAGGTATTTTACGCTCTGAATGGAAGCACATACTTCCACATTAATATGGCACTTATATTTTAATAGAAGGAAAGGGTTATATGGAACCACCCATGAATTATCAATCATCTTGGAATGGTGTGGAAAAGATGGTCCTTCGTTTCTTTGATAACTTGGATATGCATCCTCAGGTATAACAGTTTTTGTTTGAAACTTTTTGGGAAAAGCTTTTTTACACTTTCCATTCTCCATACATGGAGAATTAGGATTGTGTTGTCCACAGGGGCCATGAATCATGTGTTGCATGACAATTTGATGGAGCACAGGGTAATGTGATGGATCAGGAATTTCAGCCCAAACAGTATTGTCCACTTCCACCTCAGTTCTTAGTTTTGAGTTGGCATCCAGAATAATTAGAATGTGAGCATGTGGTAGGCCTCGCTTTTGAAATTCTATCACATGAACCATAGCACAAACCTTACCAAATAATCCACAAATTATATCTTTCAAAAGGGCTTCAAGTTTAATCCTGACTACACGGGCCACTAAATCCGGTCAATGTTCAGCACGCTGCCATGGGTGTAAATTGGTTGCAATTTCACTCCATTTTGGATTACAGGTCATCGTTATAAAAAGATCTGGTCTTCCAAATTTAGTTACAATCGCTATGGCATCTTGATACCGCTGCTGCATGTTTCGGGGACTTTCCTCAAAGGAAGATGGTAAAATTACCGTCTTGCCAATGGGGATTCCTTTTTCTATGGATTTTCTCAGCAAATGTTCTTGAAGGAGACAATAATCTTCCACTTTTAAATCCTTCTGGTGTTGGCGTATAAAATTTAAACGATTTGCCTCGATTTTTACATAGGCATCCACCAAGTACTGCTGTGTCAGTTTACCACCATTAAGGACAGGATTGAATTCTTTCCGTACTGACAGCAAATAACAGTAATACTGCAGTTGTGTCACCCTGCGAGGATTTTACAAAAGGATGGAAGCGTGGTGTATGTTTGGGCGCTGAGGTAAGGAAGATCTCTGATGCTGGCTTCTTTTCCGGACTTTATTAAAATAATTGCAGTTATAATTATTCAAGCTTAAGGCTCTCAAAACCCACGATGCATTTCGACGTGCACACACGTCTTTCTCAAGTGAAGTGAGATTCACTTGAGAAAGACGTGTGTGCACGTCGAAATGCATCGTGGGTTTTGAGAGCCTTAAGCTTGGATAATTATAACTGCAATTATTTTAATAAAGTCCGGAAAAGAAGCCAGCATCAGAGATCTTCCTTACCTCAGCGCCCAAACATACACCACGCTTCCATCCTTTTGTATCATTTTGACTCCCTATGGGGAGAGTGGTGGAGTGAGCTGCAGAGGAGGGAGAGCACCTGAGAAGACGTCAGCTGGATCGGCCCCTTTACTAGACACGTGACGCCGCCCGGCACTAGTGTTTCCCCGGAGAAAGACCTCGTAGGAAGCACGAGGACGATACCGGAGGATTCCGTTGCTTGATTAATAAGCTTATCTACGGGCTGTGGTTTATAACCAGACCAGGTGAGTTTAAACGCAAAAGAACCGCCTGCTAACAACCCCATGTGTACAGGCGCACTATAAGCTGTTGTTGTTTTTCCTTTACAACCTGCGAGGATTTTGGCCTTGCTGCTTGAGTGCTTCATGCCACCATTGCTCTCCATGAGGGAAAAACAATGGATACAGTAATGCATCCAAATTACTGTGTAAAATGTTATTTGCTGTGTTTTGGGGGCCAACAGATTATTTGGGTCTGGTTTTAGATGTATTAAAATGTCTCTATTAAATGGTGGCTCTCCATCAGCATTTTCAAAGACGACAGCGACTTCATTGACAGTAGGGTTGTTATACCGTCTTGGGTCTTGCTGTCTGTCTTGTTTAATTGCCATGATGATATTGGGCATATTTGTGCCATGTTCCAATGCTTTGTGTTCTTCTTCTTCCTCCACGTGCCGTAACATTTTGTAGGCTGAAACAAAGGGATTAATACCTTCCAATTGCTCAGCAATAATTCTCATCAAGGCTGGATTACATTTGAGATTTTCTGGAGACTGTAGGCGTTGTTCAGTAGCAGTAGTACTATCCAAAATATACGGCTGTGCATATGCTGGAACTTGACCTTCAGCGGGGTGGAGAGTTCCAGTTCTATGGTAAATTTGGCCGTGAATCCGGAAACAGTAAGGACCGTGTCCAGGTGGTTGAGAAACACTTGCACCCATGGAAGCAAATGCAAAGGAACTATTAATGCTCCTGATATTGTCCATGAGATTTTTACTATATGGGCTGTCTCCTTTGAGTAAAGTAGTGAAGAGCTCAGGGTACTGAGGTAATGGTACCTTAACTTTGCCCTTGTGACAACAAAGGGAGAACTGTCCATCAGATGGCCTTTCAGCCTCAAAATGTTGTGCTTGACAATGTTCACATAACATATTCATGGGCCCACAGGTATGTTGTAAAATACCGGTATCGTCATCAGTAAAGCCAATAGGGATTGATGACGTAGGTGAAGTGAGCAACAGATGACCTTTTTTGTAGATGCCTACATAAATAAGGCGTGGCTGTGTAGAACTGTCAACACATTCAACAAAAGAAGTAGTGACTGGAGACTTCTTACTTTTTTTTGCGTAGTTGACGCTGTGAGGCAGCCAAATGGGCCAAACGGCGTTGTTTTGAGGTAGGTGACATAATTTGTAAACGTTTGACTTTAGCCAATTTGTGTCTTGTCATGGCAGAAGCAGTCTTGTCTGTTCTTGTTTTAGAAGAACCTTTGCACTTCACTTTACCCGTGCCAGATGTTGAAGGCAGTTGAGTTTCAGAAAGTGTTGGAGACACAGATATGGACGCCATATCAGAGGTAGATGGTTCTCCTTGCACCTTCACCTGTTGTTGTTTGCGTCTTTTGCGTTCCGCCTCAGCTTTTTTGGCCAACCGACTGCTTCTTTCTTCAGCAGACTCCTTTGCAATTCTTTTATTCAAAGCCTTCTTGACCTTAAGCAAACGGAGACGTTTTGTTTCCGGATCTTCCTGCGCATGCTTCTTGCGCTGGCATGCAGCATTCTTAGCTCTAACAGAGCTTTTTTGTTTGTCAGAGCTCATATTGAGCACAGTACAGAAAAATGTGCAATAATAGCTACAGTATATTAATTAAGGAAGCAATGAATATACATTCTGCATAGCAATATAGTCAAAGTAGTAATATTTATATTGATCATTTTTATTATATACAATATATTTTTATATATAAATTATATCATAAAAATATATTTAAAAAATATATGATATATATTATTAACTTAAATAAATTATGTATATTATATATTACAATTTATTATGTGTGTATATATATATATATATATATATATATATATATATATATATATATATATATATATATATCTACTTATATAATCCGCAGTTGGGAATTCGGGCACTGTAGCCGAATCCCAACATGCTTTGCGGGACTGCGAGTGATGACGCGCAGCGTCATCACGAGCCGCAGACCCGCACTACTGTAAAAAAAATAAAAAAAAGTTAATGCTCACCTCTCCCCGAGCCCCCGCCGTCTCCTGCCGTCTCCCTCCATGCTTCCGGTGGCTCCCGCAGGCTCCGAGTGTCTGCAGATCTCTTCTACTGCAGTTCAAGGACCTGTGGTGATGTCACAGTCACGTGACACCAGGTTACTCCATGGTAACCTGGTGTCACGTGACTGTGACATCACCGCAGGTCCTGAACTGCACTAGAACAGCTCTGCAGGCACTCGGACCACCATCACCCAACGTCTGCCTCAATGACGCGGGCCGCCGTAGCGGACCACGGGAAGATGGCGCCCCCGCTCCACAGCCCGCCCGCCGCTCTCCTACTCCCTCAACCCATGCTCCCGATCACCCCCGCCGCCAGGGCCGCACCGTCCATCAGACAGTGCGAGCCCTCAGGCCCTATCGCCAGCAGCCACGGGGGGAGCGCCAGTACTAAAGACACCGCCGCTACCATCACCCGACGCCTGCCTCAATGACGCGGACCACGGTAAGATGGCGCCCGCCCTGCACTTCCATTATAGCCTACAGCACCGCCGGCCCTGCACACTCTAACCACCCGCCCCCATTCCCCCCACCGCTCCTCAAGTAATCGTTATAGGGGCGCCGCCCCGCACATCTCCACCCCCACTGCTCCTGCTTAACCCCCCCCCCCTATCTCCTCACTCCTCTTACCCCCCCTATCTCCTCACTCCTCTTACCCCCCCCCCCAGCTCCTCACTCCCCACACTGCCCCTCCTCACTACTCTTACCCCCCTATCTCCTCACTACCCACACTGCCCCTCCTCACTACTCTTACCCCCCCTATCTCCTCACTACCCACACTGCCCCTCCTCACTACTCTTACCCCCCCTATCTCCTCACTACCCACACTGCCCCTCCTCACTACTCTTACCCCCCCTATCTCCTCACTCCCCACACTGCCCATGCCTACCACCCCTATCACCCACACTGCCCCCCTTTAACCCACACTCACCCACACTGCCCCTTCTTACCCCCCCCCATTGACCCACACTGCCCCTGCTCACTCCTCTTACCCCCCTATGCCCTCACTCCCCACACTGCCCCTCCTTACCCCCTACTCACCAACACTGCCCCCACCTTGCATGATGTCACAATGACATCTGCGTTCAGCGCTGTGATTGCCCCGCTTGCGGCCATGTGATATCACATGACCGCGAACGCACCAATCACTGCGCCGAACGCTGATGTCATTCTGACATGCAAGGTCCTATCACAACAATGACTGCTACTCCTCCCTGCAGCGAGCGCTCGCCGGATTGTAAGTATAAGAATTGAGCAGCCTCCTCCATCCTCACAGCCTCCCCATCCTCACAGCCTCCTCCGTCCTCACAGCCTCCTCCGTCCTCACAGCCTCCTCCGTCCTCACAGCCTCCTCCGTCCTCAGCCGCACTACCTGACACCGCTGCCATCCTGCAAACCGTCGGCCCCGCTTCATCGCCACCGGCCTCGCCGCCTCCGCCAGGTCCACGCAGCCGGGATGCCGCCGGTGGCTTCCGCCCCTCGACGCTCTCTCACCACTGGGGCCTCAGTGTCCCCATGCTGGTGGAGTAGTGGTGTAGGGGCTGTATGCGGGTGCCGGAAGCCAGTGACGTCGTCCTGTGGGCGGCGGCCGCCAATGGGAGTCAGCAGACCGTCTCAGGCTTTGCAGGCTCCGCTCACTCCCATTGCCCGCCGCCGCCCCTGCAAGCGGATTGGGCGCTGTTGTACACACATGACGCCCATCCCATTGGCCAGGACTCGCCGTCCTGGACCAATCCGATGCCCGTCCTCTGTTTACCCCACACCGCCCAATCCCCTCCTTCCCCTCAGGCCACATGTGTGACCTGAGAGGAGGGACTGATCCCTCTCTGCAGCACTCAACCCGCCGCTGAGGACAATGGCGTGTAACTGGGGCTGTGATCTGCCCCAGCACGCAGCCACGTCCTGCCGCCGAGCGGTGATGTCCCCCCTCCAGCCGCACCTCTCCTCGCCCCTCCAGCCGCACCTCTCCTCGCCCCTCCAGCCGCAGCTCTCTTCACCCCTCCACTACCACCTCCCTTCACCCCTCCACCCTCTGCTCGCCTCACCCCTCAAGCCACCCGCCACGTCATACTCTGCCACCCACAGAGCCGCCTCTATACTCTGCCACCCACAGAGCCGCCTCTATACTCTGCCACCCACAGAGCCGCCTCTATACTCTGCCACCCACAGAGCCGCCTCTATACTCTGCCACCCACAGAGCCGCCTCTATACTCTGCCACCCACAGAGCCGCCTCTATACTCTGCCACCCACAGAGCCGCCTCTATACTCTGCCACCCACAGAGCCGCCTCTATACTCTGCCACCCACAGAGCCGCCTCTATACTCTGCTCCCCATTCACCCGCCTGTTCACACACAATTCATTTCACCGCGCTCCCGATGCAATTGCATCGGGCCTTTTTACTAGTATATTTATATAATAGAGATATATATATATATATATATATATATATAGATTCATATATATCTTATACATAAAACCCGAAGGCCACTTCCGCCCGAAATCCGCTCTACTTCCGTGACGGCCTCCCCCCTGTGGCCAACACCGGAACCGGAAGTAACAGACCCACAGAGCCCCAGCCGCATCCGGGAACCGGCCCGGCCCACAACCCTGCAGCTCACCGCCCACTCTCCTCCTCCATCAGCCACAGACCGCTCTGCGCCCACCAACATCCGGCCCGGACCGAGTGTGGGGCCTCCGCCGGCACAGCTCCCAGTTCTGCCGCTCTCTCCACACACCCGGTGAAGCTCCTTCATCACGGAGGTAGCCCCTCCCACACTCCGCCCCCGGCCTCCGTAACTGGGAACAGTAGTCCTGCAGTATATACAGTGCTCTGATGATACAGGGAATGCTGGGATCTGTAGTCCTGCAGTATATACAGTGCTCTGATGATACAGGGAATGCTGGAGTCTGTAGTCCTGCAGTATATACAGGGAATGCTGGGGTCTGTAGTCCTGCAGTGTATACAGTGCTCTGATGATACAGGGAATGCTGGAGTCTGTAGTCCTGCAGTGTATACAGTGCTATGATGATACAGGGAATGCTGGAGTCTGTAGTCCTGCAGTATATACAGGGAATGCTGGGATCTGTAGTCCTGCAGTATATACACTGCTATGATGATACAGGAGATGCTGGAGTCTGTAGTCCTGCAGTATATACAGGGAATGCTGGGATCTGTAGTCCTGCAGTATATACAGTGCTATGATGATACAGGAGATGCTGAGTCTGTAGTCCTGCAGTATATACAGGGAATGCTGGGGTCTGTAGTCCTGCAGTGTATACAGTGCTCTGATGATACAGGGAATGCTGGAGTCTGTAGTCCTGCAGTGTATACAGTGCTCTGATGATACAGGGGATGCTGGATCTGTAGTCCTGCAGTGTATACAGTGCTCTGATGCTACAGGGAATGCTGGGTCTGTAGTCCTGCAGTGTATACAGTGCTCTGATGATACAGGGAATGCTGGGGTCTGTAGTCCTGCAGTATATACAGTGCTCTGATGATACAGGGAATGTTGGGGTCTGTAGTCCTGCAGTATATACAGGGAATGCTGGGGTCTGTAGTCCTGCAGTGTATACAGTGCTCTGATGCTACAGGGAATGCTGGGGTCTGTAGTCCTGCAGTATATACAGGGAATGCTGGGGTCTGTAGTCCTGCAGTATATACAGTGCTCTGATGATACAGGAGATGCTGGAGTCTGTAGTCCTGCAGTATATACAGGGAATGCTGGGGTCTGTAGTCCTGCAGTATATACAGTGCTCTGATGATACAGGGAATGCTGGAGTCTGTAGTCCTGCAGTATATACAGTGCTCTGATGCTACAGGGAATGCTGGGATCTGTAGTCCTGCAGTATATACAGTGCTCTGATGATACAGGGAATGCTGGAGTCTGTAGTCCTGCAGTGTATACAGTGCTCTGATGATACAGGGAATGCTGGGGTCTGTAGTCCTGCAGTGTCTACACTGCTCTGATGATACAGGGAATGCTGGGGTCTGTAGTCCTGCAGTATATACAGTGCTCTGATGCTACAGGGAATGCTGGGATCTGTAGTCCTGCAGTATATACAGTGCTCTGATGATACAGGGGATGCTGGAGTCTGTAGTCCTGCAGTGTATACAGTGCTCTGATGATACAGGGAATGCTGGGGTCTGTAGTCCTGCAGTATATACAGTGCTCTAATGCTACAGGGAATGCTGGGATCTGTAGTCCTGCAGTATATACAGTGCTCTGATGATACAGGGAATGCTGGAGTCTGTAGTCCTGCAGTGTATACAGTGCTCTGATGATACAGGGAATGCTGGGGTCTGTAGTCCTGCAGTATATACAGTGCTCTGATGCTACAGGGAATGCTGGGGTCTGTAGTCCTGCAGTGTATTCAGTGCTCTGATGCTACAGGAATGCTGGGGTCTGTAGTCCTGCAGTGTATACAGTGCTATGATGATACAGGGAATGCTGGGATCTGTAGTCCTGCAGTATATACAGTGCTTTGATACAGGGGATGCTGGAGTCTGTAGTCCTGCAGTATATACAGTGCTATGATGATACACGGGATGCTGGAGTCTGTAGTCCTGCAGTGTATACAGTGCTATGATGATAAAGGGAATGCTGGAGTCTATAGTCCTGCAGTGTACACAGTTCTCTGATGCTACAGGGAATGCTGGGGTCTGTAGTCCTGCAGTATATACAGTGCTCTGATGATACAGGGGATGCTGGGGTCTGTAGTCCTGCAGTATATACAGTGCTCTGATGCTACAGGGAATGCTGGGGTCTGTAGTCCTGCAGTATATACAGTGCTCTGATGATACAGGGAATGTTGGGGTCTGTAGTCCTGCAGTATATACAGGGAATGCTGGGGTCTGTAGTCCTGCAGTGTATACAGTGCTCTGATGATACACGGAATGCTGGGGTCTGTAGTCCTGCAGTATATATAGTGCTCTGATGATACAGGGGATGCTGGGGTCTGTAGTCCTGCAGTATATACAGGGAATGCTGGGGTCTGTAGTCCTGCAGTATATACAATGCTCTGATGATACAGGGGATGCCCACTCTCCTCCTCCATCAGGCACAGCCCGGTGTGCGCCCACCAACAACCGGCCCGGACCGAGTGTGGGGCCTCCGCCGGCAAAGCTCCCAGTCCTGCCACGCTCTCTCCACACACCCGGTGAAGCTCCTCCATCACGGAGCTAGCCACGCCCACACTCCGCCCCCGGAACTGCCGCTGACCGCCAACAGCCCAGTAAGTGTTCAGCCCCCCAGCCTCCGCTCTCCTCTGCCCCCCCCCCGGCCTCCGCTCTCCTCTGCCCCCCCCCCCCCCTGGCCTCCGCTCTCCTCTGCCCCCCCCCCCCCCCCCCCTCCGCCTCTCCCCTGCCCCCCCCCCCCGCCCCGGCCTCCGCTCTCCTCTGCCCCCCCCCGCCTCCGCTCTCCTCTGCCCCCCTCCAGCCTCCGCTCTCCTCTGCCCCCCTCCAGCCTCCGCTCCTCCTCTGCCCCCCTCCAGCCTCCGCTCTCCTCTGCCCCCCCCCGGCCTCCGCTCTCCTCTGCCACCTCCGGCCTCCTCTCCTCTGCCACCTCCGCTCTCCTCTGCCACCTCCGCTCTCCTCTGCCACCTCCGCTCTCCTCTGCCACCTCCAGCCCTCCTCTGCCACCTCCAGCCCTCCTCTGCCACCTCCAGCCCTGCTCTGCCCCCTCCAGCCCTGCTCTGCCCCCTCCAGCCCTGCTCTGCCCCCCTCCAGCCCTGCTCTGCCCCCTCCAGCCCTTGCCGCCCTCACTGCTGACCACTGAGCCACCGCCCTCACTGCTGACCACTGAGCCACCGCCCTCACTGCTGACCACTGAGCCACCGCCCTCACTGCTGACCACTGAGCACCTCACTGCTGACCACTGAGCCACCGCCCTCACTGCTGACCACTGAGCCACCGCCCTCACTGCTGACCACTGAGCCACCGCCCTCACTGCTGACTACTGAGCCACCGCACTCACTACTACCCACTGCGCCACCGCCCTCACTGCTACCCACTGAGCCGCCTGTATACACACAATTAATTTCACCGCACTCCCCTAACTATTAGTAAATAAACTATATATACATTCTAGACTACCCGATTCTTTAGAATCGGGCTGCCATCTAGTATATATATATAGATGGAATATTATATATATGTATATGATTAGTATATATATATATTGTATAAACGAAATAAAAGTGATATATAGTATTTTAATATTTGAAAATAATAATGGATACACAGGGTTAATATAAAAATGACAGTAGTAGACCAATGTTGCAGTATAAATATAATGTAATAGGCCTGTCACACCAGCATGTGTAATTCAAATGTAGATGTTGCAGAGTTAAGGATACAAAAACCGCAATTTCCGCAGGTTCCGCATAATGGCTCACGTGCGGCATAAATGCAGCATTCCAATGCATTTTTACTTTGAACTTGCGGTAATTTGCGGAACTTGTGGAACTTGCAGTTTTTGTATATTTTCTCCGCGGTTGCAACTAAACAAAAACCGCAAGTTCCGCAAGTTCCACAAATTACCGCAAGTTCAAAGGAAAAATACATTGGAATGCCGCATTTATGCCGCACGTGAGCCATTATGCGGAACTTGCGGAAGTTGCGATTTTTTTTCCCACAAATTCCTCAAAAAAAGGTATTGTGAAAGGTCTCAAAGGCAAGAAAAAAATTAAGATCAAAAGAAGCCACCAAAGAAGTTAATGAAGTAAGGAGCATTATTTACATATAGATGACTAATCGATGTTAAAAGAATTATAAAGAGATAATATAGATTAAATATTCAGCCACTAACATAATTTCAGACAAAAATTTAATATAAGGCTGAAAAATATTTATATAATTGTGTAACATATAGATCAATAATCTATTTAATACCAATATATACAATATATTTTTATATATAAATAATATCATAAAAATATATAAAAAAAATATATTATATATATTATTAACTTAAATAAATTATGTATATTATATATTACAATTTATTATAATGTATATATATATATATATATATATATATATATATATATATTAGATATATATATATATATATATTATATATATATATATAATTAGATATATATATATATATATATATATATATATTAATATATAAATATATAATATATATATATATATATATACTAATCATATACATATATATAATATGACATGTATATATATATAATATATATATATATTAATCTATATCTATATATCTATATATCTATATCTATATATCTATATATATATCTATATATATCTATATATCTATTATATAATCGCGAATCGGAAAAGCGCCCCTCCGCGCGCTACTTCCGGTGTCGTCATGACGAAACGGCCATTGCGAGTCGCTGGCCGAAATTCGATCCAGAGGCTCGGCCACAACCATAGCGATTTACCGCTCAGGTAGCGCGAGCAATGGCCGCGAGGCCATTGCGAGTCGCTGCCTGAGCCGCAACTCGCTCCCCGGGGACCATGGAGCGGAGGTGGCACAGCCGCCTCCGCTCCCCGCTACCCACAATTCGCCCCCCCCATGTCCGCACAGCCCCCCCCATGTCCGCACAGCCCCCCCCCTGTCCGCACAGCCCCTGCCATGTCCGCACAGCCCCTGCCATGTCCGCACAGCCCCCCCCATGTCCACACAGCCCCCCCCATGTCCACACAGCCCCCCCCATGTCCACACAGCCCCCCCCATGTCCACACAGCCCCCCCCATCTCCGCACAGCCACCCCCATGTCCGCACAGCCACCCCCATGTCGTACACACAGCCACCCCATGTCCGCACACCCACCCCGCAATGTCCGCACAGCCACCCCGCACCTAAGCTCCTACCCCCTAACTCCGCCACCCCTAAGTCCCTACCCTCTAAGCTCCGCCGCATCCTAAGCCCGACCCGCCCCACCTAAGCCCCTACCCCCTAAGCACCGCCGCACCTAAGCCCCTACACCCTAAGCCCCGCCGCACCTAACCCCCGACCAGGCGCACCTAATCCCCTACCCCCTAAGCCCCGCCGCAACTAAAAGCCCCGCGACACCTAAGCCCCTACCCCATAAGCCCCGCCACACCTAACCCCCTACCCCCTAAGCCCCGCCGCACCTAAGCCCCTACCCCCTAAGTCCGCCGCACCCCTACACCCTAAGCCCCGACCCGCCGCACCTAAGCCCCTACCCCCTAAGCCCCGCCGCACCTAAGCCCCTACCCTCTAAGCCCCCCCGCACCTAAGCCCCTACCCCCTAACACCCGCCGCACCTAAGCCCCTACCGTCCGCCGCCAAGCCCCCACCCGCCGCACCTAAACCCCTACCCCCTAAGTCCGCCGCACCCCTACACCCTAAGCCCCGACCCGCCGCACCTAAGCCCCTACCCCCTAAGTCCGCCGCACCCCTACACCCTAAGCCCCGACCCGCCCACCTATGCCCCTACCCCCTAAGCCCCGCCGCACCTAACCCCCTACCCTCTAAGCCCCGCCGCACCTAAGCCCCTACCCCCTAAGCCCCGCCGCCTCCTAAGCTCCCGCCGCTTTCCCCCGCCGCTGTCGCTAACACCTAAAGCCCTACACCCGAAGCCCCCGCCGTCCCCTACCCTAACGTCCCCGTCGATCACTTACATGCCTTCTTAGTCATCTGATCGTCCGTCCGATCCACAAGTCCTCCGTCCGGCCAGGCGTCCTCTTCCTCCGGCCCCGGGGGTCTTCTCTCTTCTTTCCGCCATCTCCGCCTCTTCGTCCGGCCCCGGGGATCTTCTGTCTTCTTTCCGCCAACTTCCAGCTCCGACGTCCTCTTCACTTATCATTAACATAGAATGGACGACAAATCCACCATTCTATGTCAATGAGATGTGAGGGGCTCTTCTGATTGGTCGCTGTCTACTGCCCTCAGCCAATCAGAAGAGCCCCTCATTTCCCATTGACATACATTACCGGTATGTCGGCGATTTTATGGCCGGTCACCTGGTTCTATTTGTCGGCCCTAAAATCGCCGACACACCGCTAATGCATCTCTATGGGCAGTGAGCTCGAATTCTGATTGGTCTGCGTCCAATCCGAAATCGGGCGGACTGCCCATAGACATGCATTAGCGGTGTGTCCGCGATTTTAGGGCCGACAAATAGAACCAGGTGGGCGGCCATAAAATCGCCGACACACCGCTAATGTATTTCAATGGGAACAAATAAATTTAATAATAAAAATAAATAAATAAAAAATAATTAAAAAATAATAAAAAAATAAATAAAAAATAATAAATAATTCAATTAAAAATAATAATAAAAAAAAAAATACATGCTAAGAATATCAGCCCTTTCAGCGGACCTGAAAGAGAACTGGGTCTCAGCCTAAATAATAAATTTAATAATAAAGAAAATAATTAAAAAATAATTAAAAAATAATAAAAAAATAAATAAAAATAAATAAATAATTAAATAAAAAAAATAATAAAAAAATTAAATATATGCTAATAATATCAGCCCTTTCGCGGACCTGAAAGAGAACTGGGTCTCAGCCTAAATAATAAATTTAATAATAAAAAAAAATAATTAAAAAATAATTAAAAAATAATAAAAAAAATAAATAAAAAATAAAATAATTAAATAAAAAATAATAATTAAAAAAAAATGATAATAATAATGATATTACTGCTAATAATAATGCTATTAATGCTAATAATTATGCTATTAATGCTAATAATAATGTTATTAATGCTATTATTAATGCTAATAATGCTATTATTAATGCTATTAATGCTAATAATAATGTTATTAATGCTATTAATAATGTTATTAATGCTATTAATAATGTTATTAATGCTATTATTAATGCTAATAATGCTATTATTAATGCTATTTATGCTAATAATAATGCTATTAATGCTATTAATAATGCTATTAATGCTATTAATGCTAATATTTATCCTATTAATGGTATTATTAATGCTATTAATGCTAATAATAATGCTATTAATGCTTATTAATGCTAAATAATAAATGCTATTAATGCTATTAATAATGTTATTAATGCTATTATTAATGCTAATAATGCTATTATTAATGCTATTAATGCTAATAATAATGCTATTAATGCTATTAATAATGCTATTAATGCTATTTAATTATGCTATTAATGCTATTAATGCTAATATTTATCCTATTAATGCTATTAATGCTATTAATAATGCTATTCATGCTAATAATATTGCTATTAATGCTCTTTATGCTAATACTAATGCTATTATATGCTATTTTTTATGCTATTAATTCTATTATTTATGCTATTAATGCTATTAATAATGCTATTAATAATGCTATTAATCCTATTAATGCTATTAATAATGCTATTCATGCTATTAATGCTCATAATAATGCTATTAATGCTATTAATAATAGTTATTAATAATGCTATTATTAATGCTAATAATAATGCTATTAATGCTATTAATAATGTTATTAATGCTATTATTAATGCTAATAATGCTATTATTAATGCTATTTATGCTAATAATAATGCTATTAATGCTATTAATAATGCTATTAATGCTATTAATGCTAATATTTATCCTATTAATGGTATTATTAATGCTATTAATGCTAATATTAATGCTATTAATGCTATTAATGCTAATATAATGCTATTAATGCTATTAATAATGTTATTAATGCTATTATTAATGCTTAATAATGCTATTATTAATGCTATTAATGCTAATAATAATGCTATTAATGCTATTAATAATGCTATTAATGCTATTAATTATGCTAATAATGCTATTAATGCTAATATTATACTATTAATGCTATTAATGCTATTAATAATGCTATTAATGCTAATATTTATCCTATTAATGCTATTAATGCTATTAATAATGCATTAATGCTATTAATTATGCTATTATTGCTATTAATGCTAATAATTTATCCTATTCATGGTATTATTAATGCTATTAATGCTAATAATAATGCTATTAATGCTATTAATGCTAATAATAATGCTATTAATGCTATTAATAATGCTATTAATGCTATTAATTATGCTATTAATGCAAGCTAATATTTATCCTATTCATGGTATTATTAATGCTAATAATAATGCTATTAATGCTATTAATGCTAATAATAATGCTATTAATGCTATTAATAATGTTATTAATGCTATTATTAATGCTAATAATGCTATTATTAATGCCAATAATAATGCTATTAATGCTATTAATAATGCTATTAATGCTATTAATGCTAATATTTATCCTATTAATGCTATTGATGCTAATAATAATGCTATTAATGCTATTAATAATGCTATTAACGCTATTAATTATGCTATTAATGCTATCAATGCTAATATTTATCCTATTAATGGCATTATTAATGCTAATAATAATGCTATTAATGCTATTAATGCTAATAATAATGCTATTAATGCTATTAATAATGTTATTAATGCTATTATTAATGCTATTAATGCTAATAATAATGCTATTAATGCTAATAATAATGCTATTAATGCTATTAATTATGCTATTAATGCTATTAATGCTAATATTTATCCTATTAATGCTATTAATATTGCTATTAATGCTAATAATAATGCTATTAATGCTATTAATAATGTTATTAATGCTATTATTAATGCTAATAATGCTATTATTAATGCTATTAATGCTAATAATAATGCTATTAATGCTTTTAATAATGTTATTAATCCTATTATTAATGATAATAATGCTATTATTAATGCTATTAATGCTAATAATAATACTATTAATGCTATTAATAATGTTATTAATGCTATTATTAATGCTAATAATGTTATTATTAATGCTATTAATGCTAATAATAATGCTATAATCTATAATAATGTTATTAATGCTATTATTAATGCTAATAATGCTATTATTAATGCTATTAATGCTAATAATAATGCTATTAATGCTATTAATAATGTTATTAATGCTATTATTAATGCTAATAATGCTATTAATAATGCTATTAATGCTAATAATAATGCTATTAATGCTATTAATACTGTTATTAATGCTCATAATACTGCTAATAATGCTATTAATACTGCTATTACTGCTAATAATAATGCTATGGCTTATATTATTGCTATTGATGATGCGATTATTATTTAAAAATCTTTAAAAAAACAATAAACATATTTTAGATACCCGATGCATTTGCATCAGGCTAACAGCTATAACTACTATAATCAAATTAATGAACGTTCTAGAATCCCGATGCATTTGCATCGGGCTCACAGCTAGTTATATATATATATAATTATGAATATATCAATAAATAATCGATTATATTGGCCCAAAAAGATATCTTAGCTGATATTGTAGGGATGAGGTTCCAGCACTGGTTTTCCGACGTCCGTCCCACAGGATCACCAAGGCAGGAATGATTTGTGAGGAAAAGTTCAAGTAAACACTATAAAATGGCGGATTAAACATATTATTAATCACTAAAATGGCGGCGGGGGGGTATAGTGATTGGTAGGCAAAAAGGGTCGCCACCCAGCAACAGCGCCATCTTTATAACGTTCATAATTATACTTCAAATTTTGACAGCAACGTTTGTCATTGAAAAGCAGATTTTGCGGACTTAAGGAAAAAAAAACGCACTTGCCGCACCTGCCGCAAGTCCCCCTATACTTTCTATGGGGATTACCGCAACCGCGCCGCAAGTGTAACGGTTATGCGGCAAACGCGGCAGATGCGGGTTTTTTGCTGACAGCAGCGGCTCCGAAGCGGGATCGGAGCGGGGGTGTGCGGACATATGGGGGGTGAGGACATATGGAGGGGGTGTGCCTACGGCAATGATATAGTATATATATACAAAATAAAGAACTGCAGCACTCTTCTTTGTAAAACAACCGCCTTTATTCGGCCATCAGGTGGGGGGTGACAACGTTTCGGGATCCTGTCCCTTTCTCTAGCCTATATATATATATATAAAAATATATATATATATATATATAAATGTAAATAAGGCTGCAGCACACACTTCTTTAAGATGATTCCAGCCTTTATTGGCTTTTTTAAGGCATTGGTTTAGCAACGTTTCGGTCAGCTCAGTGACCTTCTTCCAGCCATATATAAAACACAGACATGTGTATATACCTATATTCTCACACACACACGCACATAAACATATATATATATATACATATATATTCACAGAAATATATATTAAATTACACATATTATTCATATATGTGTGTAAATGTATACAGTATATGCAGCGCCGGACTGGGGTGTCTGGGGCCCACCAGGGAAATTGACTCCAGGGGCCCACCCACCCGGGCCCACCCATTCTTCAGCTATATGCAAATACCTGTTATCCATTATACCTATTATATTGGCGGCTCCTGCACATCACTATGCGCTCACCATTACTGCGATGTACATTTACTGTAGTTTGGTGACAACAAGTTCTCAGCGATCTGCAGGTTAGGAAGGATCACTTATTTATTGGTGGAATCCGCACCGTCAGGAGAATGTGGGACTTTGAGTATTTGAGTTTTTTACATCGGTATTTGTAAGAGAAAACCAGGATTGGAGAAATCAGAGGTAATTTTTTATGCATTTCTCACTTTCTCCAGGTTTTGTCTTAGAAATACTGAGGTGAAAATCTCACCAAATGCTCAACTTGCTTTCTCTGGTGAACCTTTGTAACTGCATCTCTGCTGCTGTGTCACAGGACAGGGAGGGGTTAAACATCCAAGTATTTAATATCTATTGTAAATAAAGAAGTTTCCCCCTTATTGATATCAGATAAAACAAATGACCGACCACAATCCACTGTACCAAGAGCAATAATACCAGATAGAAGGAAGAAATACCACCACACAGTGGCCAGATCACATATTACCACCACATAGTGCCCAAATAATGCCACATACAAGGCACAAATACCGCCACACCATGACCAAAGCACATAATGCCACCACATAGTGATCAAGTGCTACCACATACAAGGTATAAATACTGCCACACCATGAGACCACAATTACCACCACATAGTTACTGAACAATACCACAAACAAGGGACACATAATGTCATGTAATGACCAAAGCACATAATGCCACCACATTGTGACAAATAATACTAAAGTAATAAAAATGTATAAAAGCTCTGAATGGCCTTGTTCACACATACCATCTATTTTAGCCTTAAATCCGTTTTTGGGAACATTTTGGACTTTTTTTTGCAAAGTCCAAAAACGCATATGCGTTAATGCATGGTGCACTTAAGTGTAAATGCGTTTTTTCACAACACATGCGTTTTTGTTCAGCATCCCAAAAAACACTGCATGCAGCGTTTTTTGGGTGCTGTCAAAAACGCATGTGTTTTTCAAAAAACGCATGCTTTAACATGAGGTCCTATGGGAAACGCATGCGTTAACGCATGGCACATATAGGCACCTGCGTTAACTAATGACTAAGTCCAAAAACTTGCCAAAAACGTTCAGAACCTCAGGGAACACTATTTGGAACCCTTAGAAAAACGGATCTGTTTTTCTAAGGGCTTTCAAAACGGATTGGTATGTGTGAACAAGGCCAGCGTCCCCTGAGGTTCTGAACGTTTTTTGGAACTTTTGGGACTAAGGCTGCTTTCACATCAGCGGTTTTCGCTGATCGCGGCAGTTGCAGTGAAAAAAACGCAACTGCCGCGATTACCGCATAACGGTCGCACTTGCGGTTCACCTGCGGCAAGCCCCATGCATTGTCTATGGGGCTTGCAGCAGGTGCGGCAAGTGCGGTATAGTTGCGGTTTTGGCACTTGCGACAGGTGCGGCCACGAAAAAAACGCGGCATACCGCAGTTTTTTCGCAGCCGCACCTGCCACAAGTGCCAAAACCGCACTTGCCGCACCTGCCACACACTTACCGCAAGCCCCATAGACATTGTATAGGGCTTGCAGCAAGTGAACCGCAAGTGCGGCCGTTATGCAGTAATCGCGGCAGTTGCGTTTTTTTCACCGCAACTGCCGCGATCAGCGAAACCAACTGATGTGAAAGGGGCCTTAGTCATTTTTTCACCAAAAACGCATGCAAAAACGCATGCGTTAACGCATGGTGCCTATATGTGCCATGCGTTAACGCATGCGTTTCCCATAGGGGCCCCATGTTAAAGAAAGCATGCGTTTTTTGAAAAACGCATGCATTTTTTTACAGCACCCAAAAAACGCTGTATGCAGTGTTTTTTGGGATGCTGAACAAAAACGCATGTGTTGTGAAAAAACGCATTTACACTTAAGTGCACCATGCGTTAACGCATATGCGTTTTTGGACTTTGCAAAAAGATAGTCCAAAATGTTCCCAAAAACGGATTTAAGGCAAAAACTGATGGTATGTGTGAACAAGGCCATACATTGCATTTGTGCTGATTTACAATGGATCCGTTGTAACGCACAGCATAAACGCAATGTTATCCCAGCCTAACAGCAGTGAGGAGGGGATATGGAGCCCTGGAGACCGCCTAGTCAGTCTACTGGTGATACTATAATGCCCATTGCCCAGTATGTATTGCTAGACCCTGTGGTACTATCATGCTAGTACTACTACCAGGACATGCTGGGCATGATAGTACCACAAATGCTGGCAGGAAATACTGGGCAATAGGCATGCATGATAGTACCACCTGTGGCTGTCAGGACATGCTGGGCATGATAGTACCACAGAGGCTGGCAGGACATACTGGGCATGAGTCATGCCCAGTATGTCCTGCCAGCCTCTGTGGTACTTTCATGCCCATGCCCAGCATGTCCTGCCAGCCTTTGGTGGTACTATAATGCTAGTACTACCACCAGTGGCTGGCAGGACATGCTGGATAGGCATGATAGTACCACAGATGCTGGCAGGACATACTGGACAATGGGCATGCATGATAGTACCACCAGTGGCTGGCAGGACATGCTGGGCATGATAGTAACACAGAGGCTGGCAGGACATGCTGGGGAATGGGCATGATAATCATGCCCATTTCCCTGTAGTATGTCCTGCCATCCTCAGTTTCAGCCAAGGGTCCCAGTCACCCCATCCCCCGCACCCCTCCCCTACTCCGCTGCCTCCCAGCATCCCCGGTGGCCCTCTTAGCGCTGCTCCCCACACTTCCGGGGGCCCCCTCAGCGCTGCCTCCTGCATCCCCTGGGGGTCCCCTCAGCGCTGCCTCTCCTTACCCCCGGGGGCCCCCTCAGCACTGCTCCCCGCAAGCCCGGGGGCCTCTCTCAGCGCTGTTCCCCGTACACCCGGGGGCCCCCTCAGCGTTGCACCCCACACGCTCGATGGCCTACATGAGCGCTACCTCCCTGCATCCACTGGAGGCCCCCTGAGTGCTGCTCATCGCAGGCCCGGGAGCCCCCATGACCAGCTGGGCCAGGGATCGGGCCCTGGGCAGAGCTGGACCAAGGGTCAGGCTCTGGGCAGAGCTGGACCAGCTGGACCAGGGGTCGGGCCCTGCACTCAGCTGGACCAGGGGTCGGGCCCTGCGCGCAGCTGGACCAGGGGTCGGGCCCTGCGCGCAGCTGGACCAGGGGTCGAGCCCTGCGCGCAGCTGGACCAGGGGTCGGGCCCTGCGCACAGCTGGACCAGGGGTCGGGCCCTGCGTGCAGCTGGACCAGGAGTCAGGCCCTGCGCGCAGCTGGACCAGGGGTCGGGCCCTGTGCGCAGCTGGACCAGGGGACCAGGGGGGGGAGGGGAGAGAGAGAGACCACCATCCTTCCCTCGCCACCATCCTGCCCTCCCCCCATCCTCCTTCCCCCCCCCCTCCACCACCACCTGCGCAGAGCTGGACCAAGGGTCAGGCTCTGGACAGAGCTGGAACCAGCTGGACCAGGGGTCGGGCCCTGCACTCAGCTGGACCAGGGGTCGGGCCCTGCGCGCAGCTGGACCAGGGGTCGGGCCCTGCGCGCAGCTGGACCAGGGGTCGGGCCCTGCGCGCAGCTGGACCAGGGGTCGGGCCCTGCGCACAGCTGGACCAGGGGTCGGGCCCTGCGCGCAGCTCGACCAGGGGTCGGGCCCTGCGTGCAGCTGGACCAGGAGTCGGGCCCTGCGCGCAGCTGGACCAGGGGTCGGGCCCTGTGCGCAGCTGGACCAGGGAACCAGGGGGGGAGGGGAAGAGAGAGAGAGAGACCACCATCCTTCCCTCGCCACCATCCTCCTTCCCCCCCCCCTCCACCACCATCCTGCTCCTCTGGCTCCATCCTGCCCCGCTCGCTCCATCCTGCCCCGCTGGCCCCATCCTGCCCAGCCACCATCCTGCTCCTCCAGCTCCATCCTGCCCTGCTCCCTCCATCCTGCCCGCTCGCTCCATCCCGCCCCTCGCCTCCATCCTGCCACCCGCTGTTCTTGCTCACCCGCCTCCATCCTACCACCCTCCTCCATCCTGCCCCCCTCCTCCCCTGCCCTCCGCCCCCTCTGCCTCCATCCTGCCCCCCCTCTGCCTGCATCCTGCCCCCCTCCGCCTCCATCCTGCCCCCCCTCCGCCTCCATTCTGCCCAGAGGTGGAGCGAGCCGGCGGACAGGTGAGTATCCTCACTGAGGATTTTTTTTACTTTTTTACTTTTACTGTGGAGGAGCGGGGGGTTGCGGGGAGCGGAGTATTGTCATATACCATAGTGCTGCTATACATGTACTGTAATGTACCGCCATAAACTATAGTGCTGCTATACATGTACTGTAATGTACCGCCGTATACCATAGCGCTGCTCTACATGTACTGTAATGTACCACCATATACCATAGCATTGCTATACATGTAATGTAATGTACCACCAGGGGCGTTGCTAGGGTCAAGAAACATCCGGGGCTCGGGCCCCTTTAAAACATACTGGTTGCATATATATATATATATATATATATATATATATATATATATATATATATATATAAATGAACAAAGTAAGGAGCAGCGTGTTATGCTGGTATTATGCAGAGTGCAAAGCGTCCCTGAGGCTCCTTCCTTTCATATATATATATAATATATATATGAAAAAAACGGAACAGCACCAGATATTACCAGACTTGTGCAGCGCTTTTTCAACACCGGTCAAGTGTCCATGTAAACAATCCAAAAAAGGAAAAAGCAGCACCAAATAGATATCAAGTGTACCTTTATTGCCAATGGCGTGGCGACGTTTCGGACCGGAGGACCTTTCTCAAGCTAGGCTTGAGAAAGGACCTCCGGTCCGAAACGTCGCCACGCCATTGGCAATAAAGGTTCACTTGATATCTATTTGGTGCTGCTTTTTCCTTTTTTGGATTATATATTTTATATATATATATATATATATATATATATATATATATATTCCGTACAAATATAATCCCTCTCTGAGCCTGTCTTCCACTGTGTGCTGTGTCTCCCCGCCCTGTGCCTGTCTCCCCCCTGTGTGCTGTGTCTCTTCCCTGTATGATGTCTCGCCCCCATGTGTGCTGTCTCACCTCTCTGTGCCCGTTTCCTCCTGTGCGCTGTGCCTCTCCCCTGCGTCTGTCTCTTCCCTGTATGATGTCTCTCCCCCATGTGCGCTGTTTTCCCTCTCTGTGCCAGTCTCCCCCTTGTACACTGTCTCTCTCCCCGATCTCCTTCCTTTCTGTGCACTTGCCTGCTCTCTTTTTTTTCTCTCTCTATCGCCATCTCTCCCAGAAACATTAATTTGGTAGAGTCTGGAACCGAAATTAAAACAAAAACACACACACAGTTGGCACAACAATTTTTCTCTTGCAGTGACAGCAAAGCACACGGACGGCAGAGCACGACAGCAGAGCCCACTGACAGCAGAGCCCACTGACAGCAGAGCCCACTGACAGCAGAGCCACTGACAGCAGAGCCCACTGACAGCAGAACACAGGGACAGCAGAGCACAGACAACAGAGCCCACTGACAGCAGAACACAGTGACAGCAAAGAACACTGGAGAGCAGAGCACAGACAGCAGAGCCCACCGGCGGCAGCAGAGTCCTCCAGTCTACGCCTGTGCTCAGTGCAATGCAGCAGCCAGTGCACAGAGCAGGGCTGGTGGGGTGATATGCAATGCTCTGCAGCCCCTGCCCATCACATGCACACAACTGCAGCAGAATAGCTGAGCACTGGACACAATACATGATCTGCAGAGCAGTGGGCACTAGACATAAACAGCGAAGCCCTGGATACACAGCGCAGCCCCAGGCACACAGCGCAGCCCCGGGCACACAGCGCAGCCCAGGGCACACAGCGCAGTCCCGGGCACACAGCGCAGCCCAGGGAACACAGCGCAGCCCAGGGCACACAGCGCAGCCCAGGGCACACAGCGCAGCCCGGCACACAGCGCAGCCCGGGCACAAAGAGCAGCCCCGGGCACACAGAGCAGCTCCGGGCACACAGCGCAGCCTCGGGCACACAGCGCAGCCCCGGGCACACAGCGCAGCCCAGGGCACACAGCGCAGCCCAGGGCACACAGCGCAGCTCCAGGCACACAGCGCAGCTCCAGGCACACAGAGCTACCCAAGCACACAGCGCAGCCCCGGGCACACAGCGCAGCTCCAGGCACACAGCGCAGCCCCTGGCACACAGCGCAGCCTCGGGCACACAGCACAGCCCCGGGCACACAGCTCAGCCATGGGCACACAGTGCAGCTCCAGGAACACAGAGCAGCCCCGGGGTCCCCTCTGCTGTGGGCCCCTGGGCGCTGTGTTTTTGTTCCTGACATAGGGACCAGGCTCCCTGTGTGCTGGGGGGGCCAGGCTCCCTGTGTTCTGGGGGGCCAGGTCCCTGTGTGGTGGGGGGCCAGGCTCCCTGTGTGCTGGGGGGCCAAGCTCCCTCTGTGCTGGGGGGGCCAGGCTCCCTGTGTGCTGGGGGGCAGGCTCCCTGTGTGCTGGGGGGGCCAGGCTCCCTCTGTGCTGGGGGGGCCTGGCTCCCTGTGTGCTGGGGGGGCCAGGCTCCCTGTGTGCTGGGGGGGCCAGGCTCCCTGTGTTCTGGGGGACCCCCTCTCCTCTCACTCCTAACCTGCATGCAGCTAGTATGTGGCAGACGCGATCATCTCTGAGCTGCTGGAGGACTAGAGATCATAGACTTCAGCCCCAGGCTCAGTGCAGAAGGGCATGTGATTCACATGCCCATCTGCACTGAGCCTGGAGCTGACATCTATTACCTGTAGTCCTCCAGCAGCTCAGAGCGTCTGCCACATAGCTGCACACAGTGACAGGTTAGGAGTGAGAGGAGAGGGGGCCGTAGCAGCACACAGGGGGGCTCCGGGGGCCAACTATCAGGGGCACATTAACAGCGCCCACTGTCCCACAGCCATCAGAGGATGCAGGGCAGGAGACGCTGTCCTGCAGCAGATGGCTTGGGCGCCCTGACCGCCGGCGAGATTCGGGCTCTATGCGTAAGAATCGGGGCTGCAGACCCGATTCTTAATGCATAGCAACGTCCCTGTGTACCACCATAAACCATAGCGCTGCTATAAATGTAATGTAAAGTACCAACATATACCATAGTGCTGCTATACATGTACTGTAATGTACCGCCATTCACTATAGTGCTGCTATACATGTACTGTAATGTACCGCCATATACTATAGTGCTGCTATACATGTACTGTAATGTACCGCCATATACCATAGCGCTGCTATACATGTACTGTAATGTACCGCCATATACTATAGTGCTGCTATACATGTACTGTAATGTACTGCCATATACTATAGTGCTGCTATACATGTACTGTAATGTACTGCCATATACCATAGCGCTGCTATACATGTACTGTAATGTACCGCCATATACCATAGCGCTGCTATACATGTAATGTAATGTACCACCATATACCATAGCGCTGCTATATATATATATATATATATATGTAGTTCACTCACGTTGACTGAACAAGTTCTGTCAGTCACAGCATGTCAACTACATACATATTCTAGAATAACTGATGTGCTAGAATCGGGCCACCATCTAGTTTATATATATATACATATATATATATGTATATACATGATACCAAAAAGGAATGCAGCACTCCAAATCAAGGTCCAAAATCTGCCTTTATTAGGCCATCAAGTGCAGTGTGCAACGTTTCAGGCACAGTCGCCCTTCTTCTATGTGTGTGCGTGAGAATATAGATATACACACATGTCTGTGTGTGTGTGTGTGTGTGTGTGTATATGTATATATATATATATATATATATATATATATAAAATACTAGATGGGGCCCGATTCTAACGCATTGGGTATTCTAGAGTATGTATTATAATAATATTTATTCATTTATATAGCACTATTAATTTCATAGCACTTTACATACATCAGTAATGCTGTCTCTCTTGGAGCTCACAATCTAAATATCCTATCAGTATGTCTTTACAATCTGGGAGGAAACCAGAGTGCCTGGAGGAAACCCACGCAAACACGGGGAGAACATACAAACTCCTTGCAGATGTTGTCCTTAGTGGGAATTGAACCCAGGACCTCAGGACCTCAGGACCCCAGTGCTGCAAAGGCTGCAATGCTAACCACTTGAGCCACCGTGCCACCCTTATGAATGTAGTTGACATACTGTGACAGACAAAACTTGTTCAGTTAATGTGAGTGAACTGCATATATAAATATATATATATATATATATTATATATATATAGCAGCACTATGGTATACGGTGGTACATTACAGCACATGTATGGCAGCACTACAGTATATGGCGGTACATTACACTACATGTATAGCAGCATATAGTATATGGCGGTACATTACAGCACATGTATAGCAGCACTATATAGTATATGGCGGTACATTACAGCACATGTATAGCAGCACTATAGTATATGGCGGTACATTACAGCACATGTATAGCAGCCTATGGTATATGGGGTACATTACAGCACATGTATAGCAGCACTATAGTATATGGCGGTACATTACGGCACATGTATAGCAGCCTATAGTATATGGCGGTACATTACAGCACTGTATAGAGACTATAGTATATGCGGTACATTAGGCACATATAGCAGTATAATTGGCGGTACATTACAGCACATGTATAGCAGCACTATAGTATATTGCGGTACATTACAGCACATGTATAGCAGCACTATAGGTATATGCGATACTTACAGCCGTACACCAGGAACGCGCCCCTACGCTGCTCCTCCTAGCTCCTCCACAGTAAAAGTAAAAATAAAAAAATCCTCAGTGAGGATACTCACCTTTCCGCCGGCTCACTCCACCACCATCTTCTAGGTCCTACAGGCCATTAGGATCTGTCGTGGCCTGAGAGAAACCGATCAGCTGATCGGTCACATGACCGCTAACTGCCAGGGCGGCAGGATGGAGCAGGTGGGCAGGATGAAGCAGGTGGGCAGGATGGAGCAGGGGGGCAGGACGGTGAAAGGGGCAGGCAGGATGGTGATGGGAGGGGCAGGATGGAGCAAGCGGGGCAGGATAGAGCGAGCAGGGCAGGATGGAGCCGGGGGGGGCAGAATGGAGCCGGGGGGGCAGAATGGAGCCGGGGGGGGCAGAATGGAGCCGGGGGGGGGCAGAATGGAGCCGGCAGGGCAAAATGGAGCTGGGGGGCAGGATGGAGCCAACGAGGGGGCAGGATGGAGCCAGTGGGGGGGCAGGATGAAGCCGGCGGGAGTGCAGGATGGAGCCGGCGAAGGGGGTAGAATGGAGCCGGCGGGGGGGCAGGATGGAGCCGGCGGGGGGGGTAGAATGGAGCCGGCGGGGGGGCAGGATGGAGCCGGCGGGGGGGGCAGGATGGAGCAAGCGGGGCATGATGGTGGTGGGGGGCAGGATTGAGTGCTCGGTAACCGGGAGCAGTAGCAGGCAGTGTTCTGCTAGGACCTTGCATGATGTCAGAATGACATCGCCGTTCGGCGCTGTGATCGGCCTGCTCGCGGTCATGTGATATGCGTGTTACAAGACACTGCCTGCTACTGCTCCCGGTTACCGATCACTCGGCGGAGGGTAAGTATAACAATCTTTATTATTTTTAATACATTTGTCTTTATTTTACATTTGATTTCGCAGTGTATAATGCACTGCGAAATCAAATCACTAAAGAAGTAGCCCTAAGGAGCAGGGGGACGTGGAGGGCCACGGGGAGCACGGGCAGGGCAGAGGAGCGGGGTATGGAATGCGGGCAGGACAGGAGGAGGGGGGGGGAAAGCGCAGGCAGGGCAGAGGAGCGGGGTATGGAGCGCAGCCAGGACAGGAGGAGCGGGGGGGATGCGCGGGCAGGGCAGAGGAGCGGGGCATGGAGCACGGGCAGGCCACCATCGGCCGCTGTCATCGAGCTGCAAATTGGCGCAAAATTCAAACTTCGAATTCACGTGCCTATTTGCATAGTCTGCGCTCATCAGTGGCTGCCTCCGGTGGCCAGCCTCTGTCTGGCGCGCTATTTCTGTGACCGACAGACGCCTTACACAATTATATAGTAGATATATATATATACTGATATATGTGAGTGTGTGTATATAGATATATATACATGTGTGTGTATATATATATATGCATACATTTGTATATATATATATATATATATATGCATAATATACATAGATGCATAATATATATATATATCATATTAATGACCTGTAAGAAAATAGAAGCTGGGCTGTGATTGATTGCTATGGGCAGCCTAATAAATTTCCAGCCAACAGTAAACCCTCCCCCTGGCCGGGCAGTATATGATACCTCACACATACACATAATAGACAGCTCATGTGACTGCCTTAATTCTCTATATGTAGATTCAAAAGCACGGTCTCGTGTAGGGCGCTCTAATTAAGGCCAGAGACTCTGCTTGTGGAAAGTCCTTTTATTGGAAATCCTCCATCTGCCACGACATGTTTCGACGGTGTAGTACCGTCTTTCTCAAGTGGAATCACTATAATTCTCTATATGGCACATGTGTTGCACATTGGCTGTTTTTAATCAGATGTTTATGTTTGGAAATTAAAAAAGATAGCACACGTATGAGGCGAGTTGTGTGAGGTGGTTTGTGCACATCTGTGTCTGTCTGTGTGGTGTGTGTGTCCCTGGGGTGTGTGTATGTGTGTGTCCCTGTGGGTTGAGTGCATGTGTCTCTATAGGGTGTGCATGTGTGTGTGTCCCTGTGGGGGGGTCTGTGTGGTGTTGCGTGTGTATCTGTGTTGTGTGTGTCTCTTTGTGGTGTGTGTGTGTGTCATTGTGGGGTGAGTGCATGTGTCCCTATAGGGTGTGTATGTGTGTGTGTCCCTGTGGGGGGGAACTGTGTGGTGTGTGTGTCTCTTTGTGGTGTGTGCGTGTGTCCCTGTGGGGTGAGTGCACGTGTCCCTATAGGGTGGCTATGTGTGTGTGTGTGTGTCTGTGGGGGGTCTGTGTGATGTATGTGTCTGTGTTGTGTGTGTCTCTTTGTGGTGTGTGTGTGTGTCCCTGTGGGGTGAGTGCATGTTTCACTTTAGGGTGTATGTGTGTGTGTCTCTGTGTTGTGTGTGTCTCTTTGTGGTGTGTGTGTGTGTTCGGATGCGTGGTGAGTATCCAATGTTGGGGCTGCACCTTAGCAACTATACACTTGCTGTTACTCTTTGTGTGCGTGTGGTGTGTACACATGTCCCCATGCGTGGAGAATATATCATGTTGGGGCCCCACCTTAGTGACTATATGCTGGTATATGCTGTTAGTCTTTGGTGCTGTCATTAAACCCCTCTCATTCACAACTGTCAACTGGTAACTGTCACTTTTTCCCCATTATGTAGATAGGGGCAAAATTGTTTGGTGAATTGGAATGCGCGGGGTTAAAATTTCATCTCACAACATAGCCTATGACGCTCCCGGAATCCAGACGTGTGACTGTGTAAAATTTTGTGGCTATAGCTGACAGCTGTCGATTTTCCTCCAACACTTTTCCATTCACTTTTTCCCCATTATGTAGATAGGGGCAAAATTGTTTGGTGAATTGGAATGCGCGGGGTTAAAATTTCATCTCACAACATAGCCTATGACGCTCCCGGAGTCCAGACGTGTGACTGTGTAAAATTTTGTGGCTATAGCTGACAGCTGTCGATTTTCCTCCAACACTTTTCCATTCACTTTTTCCCCATTATGTAGATAGGGGCAAAATTGTTTGGTGAACTGGAACGCGCAGGGTTAAAATTTCGCCTCACAACATAGCCTATGACGCTTTCGGGGTCCAGACGTGTGACTGTGCAAAATTTTGTGGCTGTAGTTGCGACGGTGTAGATGCCAATCCCGGATATACACACAAACATACACACACATTCAGCTTTATATATTAGATGCACCGTTTATAGATGCATCATATCTATAGATGCATCATATATATACTGTATATATACAGTAGATGCATCTATATACATATATATACACAGTATAGATGCATCATATCTATAGATGCATCATATATATATACTGTATATGTACAGTAGATGGGGTTGTGTGTGTATATATATATATATATATATATATATATATATAATATATATATATAATATATTATATTATATATTATATATATATATATATATATATATATATACTAGCTGTGAGCCCGATGCAAATGCATCGGGTGTCTAGAATATTTTTTTTTTTTTTTTAGATTTTCAAATAATAATCCAATATAGTAGATAGAAATTTTTTATTTTATTATTTATTTTGTTTTGTTTTTTTACTATTTTTATTATTATTAAATGTATTTATTATTTGTTATTTTAAGAAAATTTATTTGTATTAAAATTATTTTATTTTATTTAAAAACCGCATCTGCGGCGCGGTTGCGGTAATCCCCATAGAAAGTATAGGGGGACTTGCGGCAGGTGCGGCAAAACCGCACTTGCCGCACCTGCCGCAAGTCCCCCTATACTTTCTATGGGGATTACCGCAACCACGCCGCAAGTGCTCGCACTCAGCCAGCGACTCGCAATGCGGCGCGGTTGCGGTAATCCTTATGGGGATTACCGCAACCGCGCCGCAAGTGCTCGCACTCAGCCAGCGACTCGCTGCCGCACCTGCCGCAAGTCCCCCTATACTTTCTATGGGGATTACCGCAACCGCGCCGCAAGTGTAGCGACTCGCAATGGCCTCGCGGCCATTGCTCGCGCTACACAGCGACTCGCAATAGATCCCCATTGAAAGTATAGGGGGAGTTGCGGCAGATGCGGCAGCTGAGGTAGCGACTCGCAATGGCCTCGCGGCCATTGCTCGCGCTACCTCAGCGGTAAATCGCTAACTTTGTAGCCGGGCCTCTGGTTCTATTTTCGGCCAGCGACTCGCAATGGCCGCTTCGCGGCCATTGCTCGCCGTGGTGACGTCACAGCGTGACATAGCCACGGCGTTTTCGGGGTCCGACACGATTTTGCCTACGGCAATTATATAGTAGATAGATTAGAGGATTAGTATATTGGTGCAGCACAGCTCCCCTTGATGCTCAGCAGTCACAGCTCCTCTCCTCCTTGCTGTATAAGTATACAAAATAAAGGACTGCAGCACTCTTCTTTGTGAAACAACCGCCTTTATTCGGCCATCAGGTGGGTGGTGACAACGTTTCGGGATCCTGTCCCTTTCTCTAGCAGCTATACAATGTCAAGGCTAGGTTTTTTATACCCTTGATTTTCATATGCTCACATAATTGCCAATTATCACATTAAGTTTTTTATCTATATAGTGCCCTCTAGTGCAAAAACAGTGCTAGTGCACACTTATTCACCTTTTATATCATTATATTTGGTCCTTATTTTCCACATCATATATTTACATTATCTGTTCCATATTGATACTTATTTGATTGCTTTACATGTCGATATTCATCACCTTGCACAGCTATGGCTTCCACCTGGTCCTCCCTCTCCTATGCAGTACACAGTTCTCCTCCTTGCTTTCCTGCCACCATTGCACGTGTCCAGCGTCTCTATGAGATCGCCCGCACATGCGCGGTGCAATTTGGGTAGTTTACCGTCGCTATGGCGATACCGGATATCCGGCGTCCACCATCTTGCGACTCGCATTATATGCCTTTACACCTGCATTTGCATTTCAGTGGTGTTTACATGCCTGTTGTCAATGTCCACTTGGTAGTTTGTGCAAATTGAACAAAATTGTGTATGTGCAGGTCACTTATATCCAAAAAGTGCTATGCGCACATGCTAAAATCTATTTTGAGACTATATGTTAATTTTATTTTAAAACTACCGTTACCGTTATTAGTCTCCCCTATTTTACTTGTCATTATCCCTCGCCCATGAATCACCAACCACAGTGTGTATACCACTGCGGTCAGGTGTCAGCCTTACATGGTGATGGGAAACCCCATCGCTCACCATGTATGCCGATCTTGGGGTCAATAGGATTTCTTATACTATTGGGGATACCCTAGATTATCCATTTAGTAGTTCCATGATTAATAAACCATAGTCATAATATAGTCACATTATTTTATTTTTCTATACTTAAAGTGCTGAAGTGTCATACATTTAAAGTGCTATGCATTGCATCCATAAGATGCTTGTGTTATTGTATAAAATTAAAGTGCTTATCGTCATGTGCTTTGTGCATGGCATCTACAGGTCAACCAGATAGTCTGTTCTGCAAATTTGATAGCGGCCACTGTTTCTGCCTTGCTGTGCTTTCTACCGGAACATTCATATAGATGAATTTTAATGTATTTTAATATATGTATACGTTTTAATATTATTATTCATATTTTAGCCCATCTAATGATCCAGAGCAATGTTCCGGTAGAAAGCACAGCAAGGCAGAAACAGTGGCCGCTATCAAATTTGCAGAACAGACTATCTGGTTGACCTGTAGATGCCATGCACAAAGCACATGACGATAAGCACTTTAATTTTATACAATAACACAAGCATCTTATGGATGCAATGCATAGCACTTTAAATGTATGACACTTCAGCACTTTAAGTATAGAAAAATAAAATAATGTGACTATTATGACTATGGTTTATTAATCATGGAACTACTAAATGGATAATCTAGGGTATCCCCAATAGTATAAGAAATCCTATTGACCCCAAGATCGGCATACATGGTGAGCGATGGGGTTTCCTATCACCATGTAAGGCTGACACCTGACCGCAGTGGTATACACACTGTGGTTGGTGATTCATGGGCGAGGGATAATGACAAGTAAAATAGGGGAGACTAATAACGGTAACGGTAGTTTTAAAATAAAATTAACATATAGTCTCAAAATAGATTTTAGCATGTGCACATAGCACTTTTTGGATATAAGTGACCTGCACATACACAACTTTGTTCAATTTGCACAAACTACCAAGTGGACATTGACAACAGGCATGTAAACACCGCTGAAATGCAAATGCAGGTGTAACAGCCTCGGACTGCTCTGCCGGGTAACCGGGCAAAACTCATGGGAGGCCTTCAGGTCTAGAGGCCCCGCCCACCTAGCCCCGCCTCTCACTACCCCCTGCTGAACAGAGCGGCCGAGCAAGTCGAGCGGGTCCCATTCTCCTGAGCTAGCGCTACTACTGTGGCGTTCTGAGCCAGGGGACAGGGTAACAGATGTCCCCCAGGCTGGTGCTTCTGTTCCTTCTCTGGGTCGGGGAACTCAGCTCCCGACGCTTGTATGTAGATCCCTGTGCTGCTGCTGCACAGTCAGGGATCCCCTCTGGGCCCTGTGTGTGACTCACCTCCCCCTCCCATGTGACGTCTCCTTCTTGTTCCTGCTCCTCGGAAGCCTCAGTGATGACGCTGGGAATCATGGTGACTGCAGCCAGCCCAGCAAGAGCAGATGGAGACGTGGCGAGCAGACAGCTCTCTATGCAGGGACACAGACCCCCACACTCCTGTCTGTGAGTAACCTTGTCTTGTGAATTGATATAGAGATGTCCTGGGGGGGGGTTGAAGGGCCTGCACTGTGGTGAGGGGCTGCTCTCACTGAACAGCTCCTTATCAGCTTTTATTACCACTGTACCTGTTAACCCCTTCATTGCCTCCTTAGACTGTGCCCACACTAGTGCATTTGCTGCACGTTTTCACAGTGTATATGAAAACAAGAACAGCAAACGCACATAGTATATAGGCAGCCAGCAGCATCAGTGTGACTTCGCTTGTGCTGATGTCTGCGCTTTTTTGCGCAGTGTAATAGCTGTGGATTATTACATTGATCATTGATATATAAACATCTGTAACATCTCAATTAATTACACGGCATGCCTTGTGTACTGCCCAGCACTTACAGGTGGGTTTTGGCCACATCACACATCATGTGGGTAGGGGGCATGCATGACGTGACCGAAACCCTGGAAGTGCCAGACAGTACTCGGTGTACTACAGTGCGGACGCTCAATGATGGATAGATGCAGAACTTTCTGCAAAAAAAAACAGCTATCTGTACCAAAAAGGCAACACTTTTGGTATGTAGCAGCTAATAAAAGCGAATGCAGCATATTCAGCATCAAATCTTAGGCCAGTTTCCCACTTGCGTTTTGGATGCAGAGTATGTGAACGCAGCCAAACGCATGTGTACCACATCCCTATGTTTAATATGGGGACGCATGGTACCTGCGTTGCGTATGGATGCGCATATTTTCGGCGTCCTCCGAACTCAACATGTTGCACTTTTTGTGCGTCTTGGATGCTTGCTTTCTATGCAAGCGTCCTGAAGCACACAAATAATGCATGGAGGTAAATGGAGCCGCACTGCCATCCGCATGTCAGTGCAGCCAAACGCAGCAGATTCTTCTTCCTTGTTCTTCTTTCTTCTTCTTCTCGGCTGCCGCCGCTGATCTCTTGTTTTTCAATGCCGCTAATCTCTAGCAGCAGCAGCCAGGAGGAGGAGATCAGAGGCAGTGGCCGGGAGGAGGAGATCAGCGGCAGTGGCCGGGAGGAGATCTCTTCTTCGCTGCTGCCGCTGATCTCCGCCTTCCGGGTCCCAACACCGCTGATTGGGTGGCCGGACACATTTAGGGTAAGTGCACATCTGACGTTTCTGCATCTTTGCAGACCGTCCTAAAACCGGTGGAGAATGGCAGAAACTGAGTTTTCTGACCTCAGCAGTGTCCAGCGTTTTTTTAGCGTTTTTTGAGCTTTTTCCGTCCGGTTTTATAGCGTTTATACAGCGTTTTCTCGGCTGTTTTCTGGCGGTTTTTCTTAGCGTTTTTAGGCCATTTTTTTGGGCACTTGTAAGCTAGAACCGCTGGAAAAACGCTCAAAAGAAGTCACTTGCTCTATCTTTGAAAACCGGTGAATAAACTGAAAACGACCAGAAAAAAAACGTTCTAATGTAGACAGCGTTTTCTAAACTCCATTGAGTAGCATGTTAATCCAACCGGTGGGTAGGATTAACATAAATTAACATAAAACTCAGCGGAAACCGCCGACGGAAAACGTTCAAAAACAGCCCACAAAACTACTGATGTGCACATACCCTCAGAATGACATGCTATGTGAACACATGCGGACAATCACCGCTGCGGTCATATCAGAATGGCTGCATTCGCACTGCGTTTGTGTCCACATTGCAGACAACATTTTCCTGTGCGCTCAGCTAAAGAGCACTTTCTGGGGCTTTGTGTGTGGCCGGCTGCTAAGGTAAACAGTGGGTTATTATGGGCTTCGTTGCCTAGCAGGGCTTCCCATTAATCGCTTTGCGCTGTGGCTTAAATTTCTAAGTTTTTAGCGGTAACATAAAATGTGGGTCACCCTCCAAGTGTGACCCTAGCCTTAAGGCCCCGTTACACAGTACGATGTTCCAGCGGTCCCACCAACGATCCAACATGGCCGGGATCGCTGGGACATCGTTATCTGTTCACTGGTGAGCTGTCACAAAGGCAGACTCACCAGCGATCAGCAAACACGCTGTTATCCAGGGTAAACAGCGGGTAACTAAGCAGAGCGCGGCGCTTAGTTACCTGCTGTTTACCCTGGATACCAGCTCCCAGGGTGTGCTGTGCGGCGCTGGGAGGTTCGTTGATCGTTGGTCTCCCACTGTCACACACAGCAATGCTGGCCACCCAGCAAATGGTCCAGGTCATTTACCAACGATGAACAACCTCATCGTTGGTCGATGGTAAATGTCACACACAACGATGTTGTTTCGACATCGCTGCAACATCACCAAACCAGTGACGTTGCAACGATATCGTTAACGATATTGTTATGTGTAATGGGGCCTTTAGTTCAACGGTACATAGCCTTACAGCTGACTGAGAAAATGAGTATAGGAAGGCCATGAAAGTGTTAACCTTGTATGGTCAGTCCGTAGGTTCGGGGAGGTCTCAAATTTTAGAGTCAACTACTCCAAGACGGAGGCGCTCAATATCTCCCTGCCTGATGATCTGGTCTCTCGGCTCCAGGCGTCCTTTTCTTTTAAGTGGCAGACCGATGCCTTAAAATATTTAGGAGTCTTAATACCCGCTGACATTAGCGCAACATATGCTCTGAACTATGTCCCGCTCCTGAAGAAAACTATCTCAGACCTTAAATGGTATAGCAGACCTCAGCTATCTTGGTTCGGTCGGGTGGGAGTGATCAAGATGGATATTTTACCCCGATTCCTCTACCTCTTTCAGACAGCTCCAGTGCAGGTTCCGGATTGCTTTTTCAGGCGCCTGCAATCGGCTATCAATAGCTTTATTTGGGGTACTAGGAAACCATGGACTCGGTTCTCAGTACTAGTGAGACCCCAGACTAAAGGGGGGGTAGGCCTTCCTGATTTTAAACGTTATTATCAGGCAGTCTTGCTCTCTAGGATTGTCGACTGGAGGTTCAGTGATGCTCATAAACAGTGGGTGCTCTTGGAGAAACTTTTATCGCCCTCTTCTTTATACTGGCTGCCTTGGCTAGGGGGGACCGGACGCCCACCTGGGTCGAGTTTTGCTCCACTCACACAGATTGTTTTGAAGTTTTGGGATAGATCCTATGTGAAATTACGCCTGACCTCTCGACTGAGCAGACTGAGTCCCCTTTTTGACAATCCGGCCTTTCCCCCAGCAATGAATAGGTCTACGTATCTGTGTTGGTCACGACTTGATGGGGTGGGACTGGGTCAGGTGAGGGATAAGCTTCTGGGGCTCTCCAGCGTGCGGAGGTTACGGGGCCCTGGTCTTACGACACCGCTGTCCTGGCTAGAGTTTCTGCAATTGCGAAGCTTTCTCTCCAGTGTGCCGATGGGGGCGCTGACGCCATTTGAGTCCTGATGCTCCCTACCGAGGGTCCCTCTCACGTGGTTTCGGTGCTCTATGGCCTGGTCTTGAATTCACTTCCCCCTACCACACTTGGATTTATGGAGGCTTAGGAGAGGGACCTGGGGATCACCTTTTCTGAGGCGGATAGTTTGAAAATCTTTACTCTTGCACATAAGATGACAATGTCCAGTCAGGCGCAGGAGAGGAATTATAAATTACTGACACGCTGGTACAGGTGTCCCACCCTTCTCCACAGGATTAACCCGGAGATCTCAGACGCCTGCTGGAGATGTGGCTCTGCCACGGGCTCTATGCTTCATATTTGGTGGTCCTGTGGTCCCCTGCAACCCTTCTGGAACTCAGTTGTCGATGCCTTTCATTTGATGACTGGGGTCCGTCACGAACCGTCTCCCCAAATGGCCCTACTGTCCCTGATACCCAGTTCGATAGTTTCCGTCAAAAAGGGGATTCTGAAATTCTGCCTAATAGCTGCCAGAGCAGTTATTCATTGGAGGTCCACTGAGGTCCCCTCCACGGTGGAATGGATAGCTGAAATGGATAGATTACATCGTCTGGAGTCACTGGTGGCGGGTGATGGTGATGCCGCATATGAACAGGGACGCACCTGGTTCCTCTGGCAGTCCTTCAAGGAGAGCACAGGGTTCCTTACTTGGCTGCGTACATATTCGTAATTGTCAACTCATGGGCGTTTAAATTGCTGGGTCTCCCTTACCCCCCCCCCTCTCCTTCCTTACTCCCCTTGTCCCCTACCCCTTTTTTCTCTTTTTCTCTTCCTCTCCTCTTTTTTTATTTCCACAATTGCCTTTTCATAGGTTCTATATTCTTTATATAAGGTCCTTGTCCAGAGGTGATTCCTAAGATGGGAAACATGTACCCTTTAGGTGCTAGTGTCCTTATTGGACTACTCCTGTGCTGCGCTCTTCGGGAAGTAATGTATCTCTGTATTAAGCCCTGGACATTGTACTGGTTCTTTCTATTGTTTTTACTGTTGAAAATCTCAATAAATATATTTACTGAAAAAAGAAAAAAAAAAACCTTGTATGGTCAGTATAACAGACATGGCAGTGCACAGCAAACTGCGTACGTCCTTGTCTGCTGCACTGTGATGCGGCCATGCCAGTAAACTGAGACACCGTGCCCACTATTAGGGATTGCAGCGTTTTGGACGCAGCATGTCTTCACTGCGTCCAAAACGCTGCATTGTACCGTACCAGCACATGGGATGGATTTATAGAAATCTCCTATCCACTGTGCTTGTTTTCTGCACATCATCAGGCTATGTTCACACAGTGTATTGCTGGATTTTGTGAGGATCTGTTTTTGGTGCAAAACTGCACCAAGAATGGATCCTCACACAGCGCAGCCTTCTGCGTGTGAATGCTGCAGCACTATTCACCTGCGCTTACTCACCTCTCTGCGCTCCTTCGGTGACCGCCGGTGATTTGTTCTCATACCAGGAGGCCGCAGCGAGTGCTGCCTCTAGGACCCTGCAGCCCCCCATGTGACCAGGTGACGTTGATTAGTTACATAATGCTGTCCTGCGCCACCAGTCTATGGATCTCTATGGCAACCGGACACTTACCGCAGCCGCCGGCTACACAGAGATCTCCCGGATATGCGCTTTTGCCGAGCACACAGGAAGATGCTGCAAACAGCATTTCCTGTGCGCCATGCAAAAGCACATATCCCGGAGTTGTCTGTGGAGCCGGTGACTGTGGTAAGTGTCCGGTTGCCATAGCGATCAATAGACAGGCGACGCATAGGCTACTCCGGCCAGAAACTAGGTTTCTGCTGGATCCTGCAGGCTAGGGGCCTCCTCTTGTGTGTGTGGCCTCCTCCTCTTCAGCGCCTGTGCCTCAGCGTGTCAATTCATGCAGGCGCACACCAAGGACTTGGTAGGAGCAGGTCCGGCTGCTGTAACAGAGCATGCGCGTGGCGTAAGCACCAGAGCCCGCCCTGCATACAGCATAATCTTTAGCAGGATGGGCTCTGGTGCTTTGTGCACTCACTGAGTATTTGGTGTTTTTTACCTCAGTATTAGTAAGGCCTCGTGCACACGCTGAGTTCAGTATTTGTAAGACAAAACCAGGAGTGGATAAAAAAATACTGAAAAAATACCTGTGATTGTTCCACTACTGGTTTTGTCTTTCAAATACTGAAGTAAAAATCTCACCAAATATCACTTATCCTTAGGCCATGTGCACACATTGAATAAGTCATTTATTGGTGGGGGTCCGACTGCTAAATCTGCAACTTTTATCCCCATTACATGTCCAAAAAAATAGAAAAAAGACCCAACACAGAATCCTGGGATCTAGATCCTTAAAAATTCATTTTATTAGAAAAAAACATTAAAACCCATACATTAAAATCATCATCCTTAAAGATGTTCCTTAGGCTATGGTCTGACTAGTGTCAGCCCTCAGCCAGCCGGATCCGTGAAAAACTTAGAATTTGCCAGGCTGAGTGCATAGCGTTAACAGCATGTAACGCTGTGCGCCGCCTGTATATACATCTCTATGGCAACCTGAATGATCGCGCAGCCGCCGGCTCCGCTTAAAAGTCCCGGATATGCGCTTTTGGAGAGCGCACAGGAAAACGCTGCAAACCGTGTTTCCTGTGCGCTCTGCAAAAACGCATATCCAGGGATTGTTTATGGAGCCGGTGGCTGAGGTAAACATCCAGTTGCCATAGGGATACAAAGGCAGGCGGTGCACAGCGTTACCTGCTGGTAACGCTATGCGCTAAGCCTGCCAGATTCTAAGTTTAAAACGGATCCAGCAGGCTGAGGGCAAGACGCAGGTCTGACCCTAGCCTTAGTCATAGGTTTGTTTTCTACCCATTAAGGTACCGTTACACGGTACGACGTTGGAACAATGTCTGCAACGATCTCGTGGGCGCGCGGACATTTCCGACATCGTTTTGACATCATTGGTGAGTTGTCACACGACGTGATATTGTGGACAACTCACCAAAGATGTTGTGAGCAGGGATCGTTCGCAAACCCCGTGAACGATCAATGCTCATTGCTGTGAATGGGCGAAGTCGTCCATGACATCGTTATCGTGGTGTCACACACAACGATCTACCAGGTTGGTGAATCGTTGATCGTCAGGTTTGATAACATATTCTCAAACCTGTGATGAACGATCCACCAACTTATCATTGTTGGATCGCGGTGTTACACGTGATGACATCGTAACGATGTCGCTGGTACACCTCCAAACCTATGACGTATCAGCGACATCATAAACGATGTTGGCCCGTGTAACGGGGCCTTATCACTGGAGCTGATGTACAACTCAACCACTGATCTGCTCATGCCCTCAGTGAATGTGAGCGCTGGGTTTGGCTTTTTCTGGATGCCCCAATGATGATGAATGGAGTCGCGGTCACATCATTACAGGCTGCTGCATTTTATAATGAGGACAAAAGCGCCACATTTCTCACAGTTCAGTTTCCACTTGGCGGATTCCATCATTAAATAAGTGATCACCTACCAAACCTGCGGATCACTGATAACTTGTTTTCATTAAAGAATCCCTTTAATGCAAACTACAGTGACACTTATACTGAGCGCACAGCAGAAGTGCAGGAGCCGCCAATATAATGGGTATAACGGCTAACAGGTATTTGTATATAGCTGAAGGGTGGGCCCCTGGAATCAATTTCCCTGGTGGGCCCCAGACACCCCAGTCCGACCCTGGGTGTAAAGGCATATAATGCGAGTCGCAAGATGGCGGACGCCGGATATCCGGTATCGCCATAGCGACGGTAAACTACCCAAATTGCACGCGCATGTGCGGGCGATCTCATATAGACGCTGGACACGTGCAATGGTGGCAGGAAAGCAAGGAGGAGAACTGTATACTGCATAGGAGAGGGCGGACCAGGTGGAAGCCATAGCTGTGCAAGGTGATGAATATCGACATGTAAAGCAATCAAATAAGTATCAATATGGAACAGATAATGTAAATATATGATGTGGAAAATAAGGGCCAAATATAATGATATAAAAGGTGAATAAGTGTGCACTAGCACTGTTTTTGCACTAGAGGGCACTATATAGATAAAAAAACAACTGAATGTGATAATTGGCAATTATGTGAGCATATGAAAATCAAGGGTATAAAAAACCTAGCCTTGTCATTGTATAGCTGCTAGAGAAAGGGACAGGATCCCGAAACGTTGTCACCACCCACCTGATGGCCGAATAAAGGCGGTTGTTTCACAAAGAAGAGTGCTGCAGTCCTTTATATATAGTGTATAGATGCATCATATCTATAGATGCATCATATATATACTGTATATAGTTATGTGCATCCATATGAATATATATATACACTAGATGGTGGCCCGATTCTAAAGAATCGGGTAGTCTAGAATCTATATAGAGTTTATTTAGTAATAGGGGAGTGCTGTGAAATTAATTGTGTGTATACAGTCGGCTCAGTGGTTGGCACTGTATACGGTGGCTCAGTGGTATCACTGTATATGGTGGCTCAGTGGTTAGCACTGTATATGGTGGCTCAGTGGTTAGCACTGTATATGGCGGCTCAGTGGTTAGCAGAGTATACGGCGGCTCAGTGGTTAGCATGTTATGGTGCTCAGTGGTTTAGCAGTGAGTGCGGTGGCTCAGTGGTTAGCAGTGAGTGCGGTGGCTCAGTGGTTAGCAGTGAGTGCGGTGGCTCAGTGGTTAGCAGTGAGTGCGGTGGCTCAGTGGTTAGCACTGTATATGGTGGCTCAGTGGTTAGCACTGTATATGGTGGCTCAGTGGTTAGCACTGTATACGGTGGCTCAGTGGTTAGCACTGTATACGGTGGCTCAGTGGTTAGCACTGTATATGGTGGCTCAGTGGTTAGCACTGTATATGGTGGCTCAGTGGTTAGCACTGTATATGGTGGCTCAGTGGTTAGCACTGTATATGGTGGCTCAGTGGTTAGCACTGTATATGGTGGCTCAGTGGTTAGCACTGTATATGGTGGCTCAGTGGTTAGCACTGTATACGGTGGCTCAGTGGTATCACTGTATATGGTGGCTCAGTGGTTAGCACTGTATATGGTGGCTCAGTGGTTAGCACTGTATATGGCGGCTCAGTGGTTAGCAGAGTATACGGCGGCTCAGTGGTTAGCACTGTATATGGTGGCTCAGTGGTTAGCAGTGAGTGCGGTGGCTCAGTGGTTAGCAGTGAGTGCGGTGGCTCAGTGGTTAGCAGTGAGTGGGGTGGATCAGTGGTCAGCAGTGAGTGCGGTGGCTCAGTGGTTAGCAGTGAGTGCGGTGGCTCGTGGTCAGCAGTGAGTGGGGTGGCTCAGTGGTCAGCAGTGAGTGGGGTGGCTCAGTGGTCAGCAGTGAGTGGGGTGGCTCAGTGGTCAGCAGTGTGGGTGCTCAGTGGTCAAGTGAGTGGGGTGGCTCAGTGGTCAGCAGTGAGTGGGGTGGCTCAGTGGTCAGCAGTGAGTGGGGTGGCTGAGTGGTCAGCAGTGAGTGGGGTGGCTGAGTGGTCAGCAGTGAGTGGGGTGGCTGAGTGGTCAGCAGTGAGTGGGGTGGCTGAGTGGTCAGCAGTGAGTGGGGTGGCTCAGTGGTCAGCAGTGAGTGGGGTGGCTCAGTGGTCAGCAGTGAGTGGGGTGGCTCAGTGGTCAGCAGTGAGTGGGGTGGCTCAGTGGTCAGCAGTGAGTGGGGTGGCTCAGTGGTCAGCAGTGAGTGCGGTGGCTCAGTGGTCAGCAGTGAGTGCGGTGGCTCAGTGGTCAGCAGTGAGTGCGGTGGCTCAGTGGTCAGCAGAGAGTGCGGTGGCTGAGTGGTCAGCAGAGAGTGCGTTGGCTCAGTGGTCAGCAGTGAGTGCAGCACAGGCTGGAGGGGGCAGAGGAGGGAGGGGGCAGAGGACGGAGGAGGCAGAAACTGGAGGGGTCAGAGGAGGAGGGTCAGAGGAGGGAGGGGTCAGAGGTGGGGGGCCAGGAGAGCGGAGTGGGGGCAGAGGGAGCGAGGCTGGGGGCAGAGGAGAGCGGAGGCTGGGGGGCAGCAGGAGAGCGGAGGCTGGGGGGCAGAGGAGAGCGGAGGCTGGGGGGGCAGAGGAGAGCGGAGGCTGGGGGGGCAGAGGAGAGCGGAGGCTGGGGGGGCAGAGGAGAGCGGAGGCTGGGGGGGCAGAGGAGAGCGGAGGCTGGGGGGGCAGAGGAGAACGGAGGCTGGAGGGCTGAACACTCACTGGGCTGTCGGCGGTTCCGGAGGCCGGCCCCGGAGTGCGGGCGGGGCTAGCTGCGTGATGGAGGAGAGTCACCGGGTGTGTGGAGAGAGCGGCAGGACTGGGAGCGGTGGCGGCGGAGGCCGCACACCGGAGTGTGGGCCGGTCCGGGCCGGTTCCCGCATGTTGGTGGGCACACACCAGGCTGTGTGCGGAGCCAGTGGCGGGATGGCGGTCCCTGATGGAGAGTGGGCGGTGAGCTGCAGGGCTGTGGGCCGGATGTGGGTGGGCGCAGACGGGGCTCTGTGCAGGGACTGTGGCGGGATAAGGGGGAGTGGTGGCGCTTTAGCGCCCACCGCGAGGCGCTGTGCCATTTTGACAGCGGCTCACGTGAGCGCTATGCGCTCACCGCTCGTGAGTCTGGTACTTCCGGTTCCGGTCTTTGACACAGGGCGCAAGCCATCACGGAAGTTGAGCGGATTGGCGGGAAGTGGCCTTCGGGTTTTATATATAAGATATATATATAGCAGTACGATGGTATATGGTGGTAATGAGAGCACATGTATAGCAGCACTATGGTATATGGTGGTACATTACAGTACATGTATAGCAGCACTATAGTATATGGCGGTAGATTATAGTAAATGTATAGCAGCACTATAGTATATGGCGGTACATTACAGTACATGTATAGCAGCACTATGGTATATGGCTGTACATTATAGCACATGTATAGCAGCACTATGGTATATGGCAATACTGCGGTGACCGCGGTCCCCCACTCCTCCTGGCCCCCGGTCGTCCACAGTAAAAATAAAAAAATCCTCAGTGAGGATACTCACCTGTCCGGCGGCTCGCTCCACCTCGGCCTTGTAGGTCCTACAGGCCTTTAGGACCTGTAGTTGCCTGGGCAAGCGATCAGCTAAGGAGGGGAGGGGGGGGCAGGATTGTGTTGGGGGGGCAGAATGGAGCGAGTGGGGCAGGATGGAGCGAGCGGGTCAGGATGTAGCGGGAAGGGGGGACAGGATGGAGACGGCAGGGCAGGATGGAGACGGCAGGGCAGGATGGTGGTGGGGGAGGGGTAGGATGTAGGCGGCGGGGCAGGATGTTGGCGGGGGGTGAGAATGGTGATGGGGGTGCGGGATGGAGTCGGGGGGGCAGGATGGTGTTGGGGGTGTCAGGATGGTGTTGGGGGTGTCAGGATGGTGTTGGGGTGGCAGGATGGATAGGGGTGGCAGGATGGATAGGGGGTGGCAGGATGGATAGGGGGTGGCAGGATGGATAGGGGGTGGCAGGATGGATAGGGGGGGGCAGGATGGATAGGGGGCAGGATGGATAGGGGGGGCAGGATGGATAGGGGGTGCAGGATGGAGGCGCTCCTCCTGACCCCCTCCGCTCCACGCAGCACCCGTCCCTCTGGGCCTCCAGTCTCTGTGGGCCCCCCCCCCCTCCCTTCCTCTGGGGCTGCACACCCCCCGCTCCTTCATGGTGATAATAAAAATAAAAAAAACCTCAGTGAGGATACTTACCCTGCGGCGGCTCGCTCCACCCGTCTTGTAGGTGGCAGGACAGGACCTGTAGTTGGCTGAGAAACCGATCTGCTGGGGGTGAGTGGGCAAAGCGGGGTAAGTGGGCAGAGTGGGGGGATGAGTGGGAAGAGCAGGGGTTAGTGGGCAGAGTCATTGGGCAGAGCAGGGGTGAGTGGGCATAATCAGTAGTCAGAGCAGGGTCAATAGTCAGAGCTGGGGTCTGTGGGCAGAGCTGGGGTCAGTGGGCATGGTCAGTAGCCAGAGGGGGGGGGTAAGTAGGCAGACCAGGGTCAGTGGGCAGAGCGGGGGTGAGTGGGCAGAGTGGTGGGTGAATGGGCAGAGCAGGGTCAGTGAGCAGGATTGGGGCGTCAGTGGTCAGAGCAGGGTAATAGCGGGGGTCAGTGGTCAGAGCAGGGGTTAGTGGGCAGAGTGATTGGGCAGAGCAGGGGTAAGTGGGCACAGTCAGTAGGCACAGCAGGGGTTAGTGGGAAAAATCAGTGGGCAGAGCAGGGGTGAGTGGGCACAGTCAGTGAGCAGAGCAGGGGTCAGCGGGCAGAGCGGGGGTGAGTGGGCAGAGCAGGGTTTAGTGGGCATAGCAAGGGTTATTGGGCACAGTCAGTGGGCAGAGCAGGGTCAGTGGCAGAGTGAGTGGCAGGAAGGGTCAGTGGGTAGAGCATGGGTGGTGGGCACGGTCAGTGGGCAGAGCAGGGGTCAGTGGGCATGGTGAAAGGGCAGAGCGGGGGGTGAGTGAACAGAGGGTGGTCAGTGGGCAGGGTGAGTGGTAAAAGCAGGGGCGAGTGGGCAGAGCGGGGGTGAGTGGGCAGAGCGGGAGTAAATGAGCAGAGCAGGGTCAGTAGGCAGTGTGAGGGGTCAGTGGGCAAAGCATGGTCAGTGGGCAGTGTGAGGGGTAAGTGGGTATAGCATGTTCAGTGGGCAGTGTGAGGCGTGAGTGGGCAGTGTGAGGGGTCAGTGGGCAGAGCAGGGTCAGTGTGAGGGGTGAGAGGGCAGAGCAGGGTCAGTGGGGCATGTGAGGGGTCAGTGGGCAGAGCAGGGTGAGTGGGCAGTGTGAGTGGGCAGTGAGCAGAGCAGGGTCAGTGGGGCGTGTGAGGGGTCAGTGGGCAGAGCAGGGTGAGTGGGCAGTGTGAGTGGTCAGTGAGCAGAGCAGGGTCAGTGGGCAGAGCAGGGTGAGTGGGCATTGAGGGGTCAGTGGGCAGAGCATGTTCAGTGTGCAGAGGAGGGTCAGTGGGCAGTGTGAGGGGTCAGTGGGCTGAGCAGGGCGAGTGGGCAGAGCAGGGTCAGTGAGGGGTCAGTGGGGAGAGGATGGTCAGTGGGCAGAGCAGGGTCAGTGTGAGGAGTCAGTGGGCAGTGAGGGGTGAGTGGGCAGAGCAGGATGAGTGGCCAGTGTGAGGGGTCAATGGGCCGAGCAGGGTGAGTGGGCAGAGCATGGTCAGTGGGCATAGTGGGGGTGAGTGGGCAGAGAGGGGGTGAGTGGGGGTGAGTGGGCAGAGCAGGGTGAGTGGGCAGAGTGGGTGAGGGGGCAGAGTTTGGGGGTGAGTGGGCAGAGTGGGGGTCAGTGGTCAGAGTGGGGGTGAGTGGGCAGAGCAGGGTCAGAGAGAGGGTCAGTGTGCAGAGTGGGGGTGAGGGGGCAGAGAGGGGTTCAGGGGGAAGAGTAGGGGGGTGAGTGGTCAGAGTGGGGGTGAGTGGTCAGAGTGGGGGTCAGTGGTCAGAGTGGGGGTCAGTGGTCAGAGTGGGGGGTCAGTGGGCAGAGCAGGGACAGAGTGGGGGTCAGTGTGCAGAGTGGGGGTGAGTGGGCAGAGTTGGGGGGTGAGTGGGCAGAGTTGGGGGGTGAGTGGCAGAGTTGGGGGGTGAGTGGGTCAGAGTGGGGTAGGTGGCAGAGTGGGGGTGAGTGGGCAGGGTCAGAGTGTGGGTCAGTGGTCAGAGTGGGGGTGGGTGGGCAGAGCAGGGTCAGAGTGGGGGTCAGTGGTCAGAGTGGGGGTGAGTGGGCAGAGCAGGGTCAGGGTCAGAGTGGGGGTCAGTGGTCAGAGTGGGGGTGAGTGGGCAGAGCAGGGTCAGAGAGAGGGTCAGTGTGCAGAGTGGGGGTGAGGGGGCAGAGAGGGGTTCAGGGGGAAGAGTAGGGGGGTGAGTGGGCAGAGTTTGGGGGTCAGTGGTCAGAGTGGGGGTCAGTGGTCAGAGTGGGGGTCAGTGGTCAGAGTGGGGGGTCAGTGGGCAGAGCAGGGACAGAGTGGGGGTCAGTGTGCAGAGTGGGGGTGAGGGGGGCAGAGTTGGGGGGTGAGTGGGCAGAGTGAGGGTCAGTGGGTCAGAGTGGGGTGGTGAGTGGGGCAGGGTGAGGGGGTCAGTGGTCAGAGTGGGGGTGAGTGGGCAGGGTCAGAGTGTGGGTCAGTGGTCAGAGTGGGGGTGGGTGGGCAGAGCAGGGTCAGAGTGGGGGTCAGTGGTCAGAGTGGGGGTGAGTGGGCAGAGCAGGGTCAGGGTCAGAGTGGGGGTCAGTGGTCAGAGTGGGGGTGAGTGTGCAGGGTCAGGGGCAGAGTGTGGGTCAGTGGTCAGAGTGGGGGTGGGTGGGCAGAGCAGGGTCAGAGTGGGGGTCAGTGGTCAGAGTGGGGGTGAGTGGGCAGAGCAGGGTCAGGGTCAGAGTGGGGGTCAGTGGGCAGATCGTGGGTCAGTGTGCAGCGCAGGGGGATGAATAGGCAGAGGAAGTTAGATCGGGACAGGACCTTTGATGACGTCACGGTCATGTGATCTGTGACTCCACCCATCATCGTGACGTCATCAAAGGTCCTCAAGCAGGATGAAGAGAGATCGCGTGTGGTTGGAGGGAGCTGTGGTAAGGGGGGGGTGACCGGACAGTGGAGGGGGTCTGTGCTGAGAGGCGGGGGGTGACCGGAGAGTGGAGGGGGGCGATCGGGTAGCGGAGGGGCAGTGGTGATAGGCTGGGGGTGACCGGACAGTGGAGGGCGGCTATGGTGACAGGCAGGGGGCTGATGGGGCAGCGGGGGGAAGGCAGTGGAGGATGGCTATGGTGACAGGCAGGGGGTGATGGGGCAGCGGGGGCTGTGTGCAGGGCCGGTGACGGGATAACGGCGAGTGGTGGCGCTTTAGCGCCCACTGCGAGGCGCTGTGCCATTTTGACAGCGGCTCGCGGTGAGCGCTACGCGCTCACCGCTCGTGGGTCTGCTACTTCCGTTTCCGGTCTTTGTCACAGGAGGGAGGCCGTCACGGAAGTTGAGCGGATAGACCGGAAGTGGCCTTCGGGTTTTATATATAAGATATATATGCACATATGCAATATGCCTACACAAAGTGAAAATATATATATATGTGTGTGATCTATAGATATATATATATACGGTGTATATATATATATATATATATATATATATATATATATATATATATATATATATGTGGATTACACACACATATCTATGTGCATTTTCGGGAGGGGGCGCCGATACTCACTCTCCGATGATGCTTCCGATCGTTGTCTAGCGACGTCGGTGATGCAGGGCCGCGCTCTCCCGCCGCACTGCGCATGCGCGAGCCGGCACTGCATCATGAAGAGCGGGACGGGAAGATTCAAATCGGCACCCCTGCTCTTCAAACCATGATGCCGCCCATCGGGGCGTAATTAAAGCAGCGGGGCGGGGGGAGCTCGGCCTTGGACACACTGCCCCTCCGTCAGGAACGCCCCTCTGTCACAGATCATGTAAGTTTATAAAGTCTTGTATTTAGCTTCTATAAAGCCCTATTAGGTCAAGCAGGGATGGTTAGGGAAGTATTTAGAGGCTGCAGGGGCAGGTAGTGATTGTTTAGGGGGCATAGATGATGTGACAGGTTCCCTTTAATGAAACCCAATTAAATCCTGAAGTTGTCCCAGCATATGTGGGGCAAGATCAGTGACTTCATCTCCCATATGGTGAGACAGAAAACACTGCTTGGCTCTTGGGAGTGTGACAAGTCATGCCTTCACTGAGGTTGTCTCGGGTTACATGCAGCAGGAAATCTCACTGTGTGGACTTGAGACAACCTCAGTGGCATTAGTGCTCATAGCACTCATTGTCTCATTAAACCCGCGATATTGCATGAGATGTAACGGGAATATCTCGCCGGCATCATGAGACAGTGTGTGTGAGGAGAAGTGATGTCAGGGAGTGTAGTGCAGTTCAAACTCACGGGATAACCTCTGTTTGACCTCTTGAGTTTAAACTGCAGTAATCTTTGTGACAGCACCGCTTGTCACACTGTCACCAGTGCCTACAAATGTGCCCTGACAGAATATGGGGGATGCTTTCTGTGAATGTGACCCACCATAAGCTTGTAAGAGGATCCAGGGAGAGGCACAGTGGTGGAAGGATTCAAGGATTCCTCTTGCATCCTGGCTACCGCCACAGAGACTTCTAGTACAGGGGTGGGCAACTCCAGTCCTCAAGGGCTGCAAACAGTGCACGTTTTCAGGATTTCAATAGGATTGCACATGTGGTAATTTAATCACTCACAGAGGTGATGATTCCAATACCTTGTGCAATATTAAGTAAATTTTGAAAACATGCACTGTTTACAGTCCTTGAGAACTGGAGTTACCCAATCCTGTTCTACTGGAGTGTGTGTAGTGTCTTTCATTTGCATATCTGACACCTTTAGGCAAGAGGCCTATGGCTTGTTCTCCAGCATCTGTAAGGGAGTATAAAAGCACCTCTTACTTTGCACAAAAAGTCCAGCATACAAAGAGGGAAGTTTAAAAGTTTTACTGTTTTAGAGTTAAAAAAAAATTACATTTTGGAACATGATGTAATTTTTAAGATTTATGATACACAAACAATAATCATTTTCAAATAGGAGCTTAGCATAGAGTATTCATAATGAGTCTAAAGACACATATATAAATATACACAGTAACAGTAATGTCTGACACAGGTAAAATATTATAAAAAGTCCTTTCTTTCTTTGGGTCATCTTGACCCAAGTTTGTTGACATCCCTGAACTATAGAGTCCAGGCCCATTTTTCCCTAAAACAGTCCAATAGGCCAACAGGAGCACAACGTCCACAGATTACCAATAAGCATTGGACTTAATTCTCTCATTGTGGCAGTAGCCCAACACAGAACATCAGCATATGAATAAGTCCTCCACTAGTTCTTGAACATTGCAAACAAATGACCTAGCTGGCACATCCGGTCTGTTAGGATTTTGGACTTCTAATGACATTCTGTGCATCTTGCCTCTTTTCAAGATGGTGTCCGCTGCTTCGCCCTTGTTCATCCTGTGATTATCTTGTGATCTTTCTCTGTGCCTGTAGAAACCTAAGCCTACCGTCTAGCCTTGCTCGAGTATTCAGTTGAATTCCTGGCTCCCTGCTTCCTGAAATCCTCCAGTGAACCTCCTCTGAAAAATCTACTCTGGCTTTTCCTGTGTCTGCATTACTTCTACAGCTTCCAAACCAGCTCAGTGCTTCTACAGCAAACCTGCTTCAGTGCCATGTGTTTCACACATAGCTTCAGCCGGCCTGTCCTGTGAAACATAATCCCTGTGTGTCTCTAAGCCTTGCAGCTTCTCTGTTAGTTTTGTGCAGTTGCAGTTGGACGTGACTGAACGTTGCGGTACGTTACTTAAACTATGCTACATAGTTTCAAGTTCAGGACTTGTTTTTGTGACTACCTTACCCAAGTCTTCCTAGGAGTTACTAAACTCATAGACTGTTTCTGATGTGAATTGATTTTAAAGAAACTCTCCTGTGTTATTGCCTGCTTGATGAACTTGTTCACTTGCTGCATGTCACGTTTATTATTGTTACTGGGTCCTTTCCACAGCAGCCCCTAACCATCTGAGACACACAGGTATGTCAGGGATAAACCTTGGTTTGCATGAAAAAATTGTGATCCACATAGTGTGCTAGCTATTGTATCCAGACGGTCAGGGCTGCCACAAGGAATTTCGGGGCCCCTTACTGCCAAAATTTTGGGGCCCTACTGAGACTCTGCCCAGCCCCCATGTCACCTCCACCTCCACCCATGCTCCGCCTCCACCCAAACATACATCATATTTATAGTGAAAAATTGGAACTACACCAAAAATTACCTCAATTTATATGCAAAGCTTTCCCAACCAGCAAACCAGATTGTTCCTTACAATAGAGTAAAAAAGGAAAAACATCACAAAAAATAGAAAAAAGTGGACTTTATTTCCCAATGCATGGCCACTCCATTGGGCAATAAAGTCCACTTTTTTCTACATTTTTGTGCTATTTTTCCTTTTTTTTACACACTCTCTCTATTATATATTACACACATACACACTTGAGACTGCTGTGGGCTGAATACACAATAGCTGTATACACAATAGAGAATACACAATAGAGACCACTGCTAGCTGTATAAACAATAGAGATGGCTGATGGCCGTATAGACAATGGAGATGGCTGCTGGCTGTATAGACAATGGAGATGGCTGCGGGCTATACACACAATGGACAATACACAATAGAGACTGCTGCTGCCTGTATACACAATGGAGATGGCTGCAGGACAAATGAACAATGGCGATGGCTGTGGGACCTATGCACATTGGAGACTGCTGGAAAATTATAAGGTACGTATGTCACCATTTAGTTTAAATATACTGTATATATATATTAGCTGTAGTACCCGGCTACGCCCGGGTTAATAAATAACTGATGTTAGCTATAACAAAATAGAATTTGAATATGTCAAATTAATGACCTGTAAGAAAATAGAAGCTGAGCTGTGATTGGTTGCTATAGGCAGCCTAATACATCTTCAGCCAACAGTAAACCCTCCCCCGGCCAGGCAGTATATGTTACCTCACACATACACATAATAAACAGCTCATGTGACTGACATCTGCCTTAATTCCCTATATGGCACATGTGTTGCACATTGGCTGTTTTTAATCAGATGTTTATGTTTGGAAATTAAAATTAGCACACGTATGAGGCGAGTTGTGTGAGGTGATTTGTGCATATCTGTGTCTGTCTGTGGGGTGTGTGTGTCCCTGGGGTGTGTGTGTGTGTGTGTGTGTGTCCATTTGGGGTGAGTGCATGTGTCCCTATAGGGTGTGTATGTTTGTGTGTCCCTGTGGGGGGGTGTCTGTGTGGGGTGTGTGTGTCTCTGTGTTGTGTGTATCTCTTTGTGGTTGTGTGTGTGTGTCCCTGTGGGGTGAGTGCATGTGTCCCTATAGGGTGTGTATGTGTGTGTGTCCCTGTGGGGGGGTGTCTGTGTCTCCGTGTTGTGTGTGTTCTCCGTGTTGTGTGTGTCTCCGTGTTGTGTGTGTCTCTGTGTTGTGTGTGTCTTTGTGGTGTGTGTGTGGTCCCTATAGAGTGTGTATGTGTCCCTGTGGGGGGTGTCTGTGTGGTGTGTGTGTCTGTGTTGTGTGTGTCTCTTTGTGGTGTGTGTGTCCCTGTGGGGTGAGTGCATGTGTAACTATAGGGTGGCTGTGTGTGTGTGTCCTGTGGGGGGATATCTGTGTGGTGTGTGTGTGTGTGTGTGTGTGTGGTGTGTGTCCCTATGGGGTGTGTATGTGTGTGTGTCCCTGTGTGTGGGGGGGGTCTGTGTGGTGTGTGTGTGTGTGTTGTGTGTGTCTCTTTGTGGTGTGTGTGTCCCTGTGGGGTGAGTGCATGTGTCCATATAGGGTGTCTGTGTGTGTGTGTCCCTGTGGGGGGGGGGGGTCTGTGTGGTGTGTGTGTGTCTCTGTGTTGTGTGTGTCTCTTTGTGGTGTGTGTGTCCCTATAGAGTGTGTATGTGTGTGTGTCCCTGTGGGGGGGTGTCATTGTGGTGTGTGTCTGTGTTGTGTGTGTCTCTTTGTGGTGTGTGTCCCTGTGGGGTGAGTGCATGTGTCCCTATAGGGTGTGTATGTGTGTGTGTGTCCCTGTGGGGGGTGTCTGTGTGTCTCCGTGTTGTGTGTGTCTCTTGTTTTGTGTGTGTCTCTGTTTTGTGTGTGTCTCTGTGTTGTGTGTGTCTCTTTGTGGTGTGTGTGTGTCCCTATAGAGTGTGTATGTGTGTGTGTCCCTGTGGGGCTGGTGTCTGTGTGGTGTGTGTGTGTGTGTCTGTGTTGTGTGTGTCTCTTTGTGGTGTGTGTGTGTCCTTGTGGGGTGAGTGCATGTGTCCCTATAGGGTGTCTGTGTGTGTGTGTGTCCCTGTGGAGGGGTCTGTATGGTGTGTGTGTCTCTGTGTTGTGTGTGTCTTTGTGGTGTGTGTGTGTCCCTATAGGGTGTGTATGTGTATGTGTCCCTGTGGGGGGGGGGTTGCTGTGGTCTGTGTCTGTGTTGTGTGTGTCTCTTTGTGGTGTGTGTGTCCCTGTGGGGTGAGTGCATGTGTCCCTATAGGGTGGCTGTGTGTGTGTGTCCTGTGGGGGGATGTCTGTGTGGTGTGTGTGTGTCTGTGGTGTGTGTCCCTATGGGGTGTGTATGTGTGTGTGTACCTGTGTGTGGGGGGGGGTCTGTGTGGTTTGTCTGTGTCTGTGTTGTGTGTGTCTCTTTGTGGTGTGTGTGTCCCTGTGGGGTGAGTGCATGTGTCCCTATAGGGTGTCTGTGTGTATGTGTCCCTGTGGGGGGGGGGGGTTTCCGTGTGGTGTGTCTCTGTGTTGTGTGTGTCTCTTTGTGGTGTGTGTGTCCCTGTGGGATGAGTGCATGTGTCCCTATAGGGTAGCTGTGTGTGTGTGTCCCTGTGGGGGGGTCTGTGTGGTATGTGTGTGTCTCTGTGTTGTGTGTCTCTTTGTGGTTTGTGTGTGTGTCCCTGTGGGGTGAGTGCGTGTGTCGCTATAGGGTGTGTGTGTGTCCGTGGGGGGGGTTTGTGTGTCTTTGTGTTGTGTGTCTCTTTGTTGTGTGTGTCCCTGTGGGGTGAGTGCATGTGTCGCTATAGGGTGTGTGTGTGTCCCCGTGGGGGGGGTTGTGTGTCTCTGTGTTGTGTGTGTCTCTTTGTGGTGTGTGTGTGTTTGGGTGCGTGGTGAGTTCCAAAGTTGAGGCTGCACCTTAGCGACTATACACTTGCTGTTACTCTTTGTGTGCGGGTGGTGTGTGTATACATATCCCCGTGCGTGGAGAATATCCCATGTTGGGGCCCCACCTTAGTGACTATATGCTGGTATATGCTGTTAGTCTTTGGTGCTATCATTAAATCCTCTCATTCACAACTGTCAACTGGTAACTGTCACTTTTTCCCCATTATGTAGATAGGGGCAAAATTGTTTGGTGAATTGGAATGCGCGGGGTTAAAATTTCGCCTCACAACACAGCCTACGATGCTGTCTGGGTCCAGACGTGTGACTGTGCAAACTTTTGTGGCTGTAGTTGCGACGGTGTAGATGCCAATCCCGGATATACAGACATACATACATACATATACACACACATTCAGCTTTATATATTAGACTAGCTGTAGTACCCAGCTACGCCCGGGTTAATAAATAACTGATGTTAGGTAACATATACTGCCCGGCCATATAGCTAACACATACACATAATAGACAGCTCATGTAACTGACATCTGCCTTAATTCCCTATGTAGCACATGCGTTGCACATTGACTGTTTTTAATCAGATGTTTATGTTTGGAAATTAAAGATAGCACACGTATGAGGCGAGTTGTGTGAGGTGATTTGTGCACATCTGTGTCTGTCTGTGTGGTGTGTGTGTCCCTGGGGTGTGTGTATGTGTGTGTCCCTGTGGGGTGAGTGCATGTGTCCCTATAGGGTGTGTATGTGTGTGTGTCCCTGTGGGGGGGGTCTGTGTGGGGGGGTCTCTGTTGGGTGTGTCTCTTTGTGGTGTGTGTGTGTCCCTGTGGGGTGAATGCATGTGTCCCTATAGGGTGTGTATGTGTGTGTTCCTGTGGGGGGGTCTGTGTGGTGTGTGTGTATCTGTGTTGTGTGTGTCTCTTTGTGGTGTGTGTATCCCTGTGGGGTGAGTGCATGTGTCCCTATAGGGTGTGTATGTGTGTGTGTCCCTGTTGGGGGGGTGTCTGTGTGGGATGTGTGTGTCTCTGTGTTGTGTGTGTCTCTTTGTGGTGTGTGTGTGTGTGTGTGTGTGTGTGTGCCCCTGTGCGGTGAGTGCATGTGTCCCTATAGGGTGTGTATGTGTGTGTGTCCCTGTGGGGGGTTCTGTGTGGTGTGTGTGTCTGTGTTGTGTGTCTCTTTGTGGTGTGTGTGTCCCTGTGGGGTGAGTGCATGTGTCGCTATAGGGTGTGTGTGTCCCCTTGGGGGTGTGTGTGTGTGTCTCTGTGTTGTGTGTGTCTCTTTTTGGTGTGTGTGTGTTTGTTCGGGTGCGTGGTGAGTATCCAATGTTGGGGCTGCACCTTAGCTGCTATACACTTGCTGTTACTTTTAGTGTGCAGGTGGTGTATATACATGTCCCCGTGCGTGGTGAATATCTCATGTTGGGGCCCCACCTTAGTGACTATATGCTGGTATGTGCTGTTAGTCTTCAGCGCTATCATTAAGCCCCTCTTATTCACAACTGTCAACTGGTAACTGTCACTTTTTCCCCATTATGTAGATATGGGCAAAATTGTTTGGTGAATTGGAATGCGCGGGGTTAAAATTTCGCCTCACAACATTGTCTATGACGCTCCCGGGGTCCAGACGTGTGACTGTGCAAAATTTTGTGGCTATAGCTGACAGCTGTCGATTTTCCTCCAACACTTTTCCATTCACTTTTTCCCCATTATGTAGATATGGGCAAAATTGTTTGGTGAATTGGAATGCGCGGGGTTAAAATTTCGCCTCACAACATAGCCTATGACGCTCTCGGGGTCCAGATGTGTGACTGTGCAAAATTTTGTGGCTGTAGTTGCGACGGTGTAGATGCCAATCCCGGATATACATACACGCACACACACATACACACATTCAGCTTTATATATTAGAATCTAATATATATATATATATATATATATATATATTTCCTTTTTTATTTTTTTACATGCTTTTATCAATTAAGTAACCTTATAAAGGGTGCCCCTGCGAAAGCACTAAGGGGGCTAAAATTATCAAACCTCCGACTCATAAAGAGTCATCCTACAGCGCTCGGGAGAGGAAAAAACCCCTGTGGAGGAAACCTCTAGGGAACCATGGCTGAAGGATTGCCCTTCCCCTGGGCTTAGAAGGTGAATGCCAAAATTAACTCTTCATAGCAATGATATGTTTGAACATGGTACAATACAAACAAATGCTTATTCAACACATAAAATAAGACATTCATCACCGTACAAGTAATGGTTAAATAAAACATTTCAGGTTAGTGATTATCACAGGGCAAGAGGGCGGGTGATGCTTCCTCCACTTCTTCTGGTGAGAGAGAATGATAAAGTTAGTATAAGGGTTTATATATCAACCTTGTCAGTCCGGCGTGGGAGTGAGAAGCAGGGAGGGGGGTGCTATCATTGCCGGTGGAGCGACGTTCTGTGCATTTACCTTATGTTATGGCTGTAGAGGCAGGCGGCGGCAAGCGGCCGACAGCAGGCAGGAAGTCACTCTGTGCAGGGCGCCACCCCCCTGCAGCATTGCGGGTCCGCTGCCTCCTTGCCACCTGAGCAAAAGGCTCACCTTGTCCAATGGATGCTGTGGCCCTGCAAGCACATATACTATGCTTCTTAATCTTAAAGCAATACAGACACAGCTATACAACTGGGTTACAGGAGTTTTGGCTCCACCACTGCCAACGTCAAGCCCCCCTTGCTTATTGCTCCAGGGTTGTCTTGACGTTTGGACATGGGATGGAGCTCAACTCCACTTTAAAGCAACCATATCTACAGTAAACCAGACACCAGAATAAATGCACGACACACAATATTTTGTATACATATCCAAGACGTCATTGATCTTTCGCTTGAACTCATCCAGCGTATCAGGGCGGCCTTCATACTGGGGCAACCACTTGGCCCCTGGGATGTATGGAAATGACATGGGCATTATTGAGGCAACGGCGCCCGAAGTGCCGGAGGTGCTGGCAGTGCTACCGAAGGTAGCCATCGATTGTCCAGTGTAATTCTGGGGGTCAGCGTACGCGGCGTCGGCGTCGCTGGAGGAGGCCCCCCTAGTGAATTACAGCCAGCTATTGAAGGGTTAAACAGTTTGGGAGTTTCCGGACCGCAGTGGTCGGGAATGCTGAGCAAGGGGTGGGTTTCAGTTTTGCACTCTGCAGGCTGGCATGCCCCCTTTCTTCCCGCTCTTCGGCGCAGTAATGGCAGCGTAGTTTAAATAGTCACTCAATACTGTCACTAAAACGGCACACAGTACCCGGTAATACCGGGCACGGGATCCTGTTCGTGACACCAGGAAGAGATATGTGTCGCCCAGGGTATGGGGTACTCGGGTGTCAGGCGGCAAAGGGGTTAATTGTGTCACAGGGAATGGCGGCCGCGCATGATCCTGTATCCTGGGGACTATTCTCTTGAAAAGGGGGAAATTATTTATAAGGAGACGCCACCTGCAGTACCTGGTGAGATGTCATCAGCGCCGCTACAGTCCTCTGGAGGTCAGTGGTATTGTGGCAATGATGGTGTAGTCCTCCACAGGCAGGACTGGGACCTCCGGGGCAGCATAGTGAAGGTGAGCAGGGTGTAGTGGAGCTGAGATGGTACAGGGAGAGTTGGAATAGTTTATAGAGGGACACGGTGAGTGAGGCGGAAGGATGCACACACACAGAAGAAGTCTCTTTTACCTTTTTACTGGTGTTTAGCAGGTAAACGATCCAGGGCACTGACGGGTGACCGGGCTGCACAGTGGGTTCCCACAGCAAGTGGGTATAAAGCCTCCTCTGTTCATTTAGTTGCTGAAGCACAGTCTGCTGTAGCCTGACTTGCCTCCACTCTCTCTCTTGCCTGTCAGTTTCTCCTCCTGTGCGGTCTCCGGGATGACCCTTTCTGGACACTGCAGCGGCCTGCTGTTCCTGGCTCCCTCTCTTGACCCTCCTGGGAGACCGGGTATCTGAAGCTTCCACGGTGCGACAGGGTTTTCTGCGGGTCTATAGTTCCCCACAGGTGCGGATCCCCAATTTCAGGCTTTCTCCTGGAACAAACTCCCTCTGAGCTCTCTGCCTTCAGTCCCACTTAGGCTGTGGGACGCTGAAGGGCCACTCCGGGTCACTGGCTTGGGCCTGAACGCAGCACCGACCACCAGGACTTCCTTGCAGGTCTTCTAGCGTCTGCACACACTTCGACTAGCTCCTCCCCAGCAGCAGTATTTATAGGGGATCTTGCCTAAGGGCAGCAAGTTGGACTCCCCTACTGTGCCGGGGTGGAAGGTGTTGTTCGTAGTAGGTACCTGCTGTGGAAACCCAGCTGTGCATTAGGGAGATCTGTGGTCACCTGCATGAGCAGGGTGCCACACTGGGACCCCACAATTCTGAGAAACGGAGCTTTGAAAATCACCATGTAAATGGAGCTGCAGTTGATTATTCCCTTTGCTGCACCATTCACATGTGGCTCTTCAGATAACTCCTTTAAGAAAGTGATGAGGCCACGACAATGCAAAAGCAAATTTTACTTATAGGGGCTTATGAGTGATATAGTATATGGGCTGGTTTGTTTTCCAGGGCTGCTTTTTAATCCCAGTCTGGCCCTGATGCTAGCCCTACTCCAGAAATTTTCTTTGCAATAAGTACAGTTAGCAGTCATATTAGAATACACTAGAATTTGTTGGGCTTAGCCCTTAAAAGGACTGTTTGATTTAAGGTACCTTTACACGCCACTACGACGGGATGGATACAACCCGCTACAGGCTACAAATGTAGCTTGTAGCGTCAATATAGCCCGTAGTAGCGGCGTGTGAAGACGGGACGACACAGCCGGCTACAGATACATCTGTTTCCCAGCACTGCTCGAAAACAGATGGCTACAAAGCCGATTGTAGCGAGCTGTATCGGCGTGTAAAGAAGGAACAGAAGGGTTGTTTCTACACCATGCTATGTAGCTGGGGCGTGACACAGGCTCCGGGTTTCCGCGCCCCCTTCAGCGATCATTGGAGGAAGCTCCTGCGTTGCGATTGGTTGTCGCTGCACAGGGCGGCATATTTAAGGAGCTGACGAGTCACACTACACAATTGCTCGAGCGTCATGTATTAATCAGCCTCCTGCGATGCCTGCCCAATCATGGTATTATTGCTTTGTCCTATCAGCGTACGGAATTCTCGTAATCCACAATTGTGGCACGCCTATGTGCTGTCCCTGCTGCAACAGGTACGCCCATAGTAGCTGGTTGTAGCGGTGTGTAAATGAGCTAAGATGAGCTACGGATGGCTACTTGAGACACCCGGCGATGTATCTAGCTATAGATGTAGCGTAGCGTAGCGCACCTTGTGGCGGCGTGTGAAGAGAGTGCGTTTACCGTTTGTAACCGTTTGTGCGTGCTCGTGCACGTGAAGTAGCGGATTGTATCCATCCTGTCGTAGTGGCGTGTAAAGGTACCTTTAGAGTGCACAGCAGGTACCGAAAGGCAATAAACCCTGCTTAAATGTCTATGTCACGCCAGCCTTACTACAGAAACATTCCCTGCAATAAGTATAGCAAGCAGCCATATTAGGATACACTAGTAGATATTGAAATTAGCCCTTAAAAGGACTGTTTGGTTAAGGTTATGTGGAGCCCACTGGGACGGGGTACTCGGTACCGGACCGGGTTGCTGCTGGGGATGTCACGGAGGGCCTGGTCCGGGCCATGTCCCGGGTTCCGCAAGTAAAAGGGGTATTTACAAGGGATGAATGTTTGTCGTGACGCCACCCACGGTGTGTGGTCAGGGTGACCACCGCTGCTGCAGAACCTCCGGGGATGATGTTGGGCAGCTTAGATAGAACGGCTCTCCGTAGGTAGAGGCTGGTTCCCCGGGGCAGTGGTAATTAGAGTCTATGGTGGATATAATAGATGTGATAATAAAGGGGTTGATTGTGGAAACGGGTTCAAGGAACACACACTCACGTTTCTGAAGTTTTCCAAAGCTTTACTGCAGATGTTGTAGCAAATTATTGTCCACGGAGTCTGTACTGGGGCCGGGTTGCTCCCACCCTGTCCGGGTCCTCAGCTTCCTCCTGCTGCGCTGTGTGTGTGGCCCTGCTGCTGCTTCTAGCTGAGCTGCTGGCACTGTCTCTCTCCTCACCGGTACCCCTTGGCTGGGCAACTTGAGTCTTCCGTGTGCTTCTGACCCCGCCGTGTTGCTTCACTCTGGTACAGTGTTGATCTACAACCTCCACTATCCCGGGATTCGCTGTGCTGTGTGTGTCAGTCACAGTTTCGGATCCAGTGTCCGATCTGTGCGCTCTTCCGGGGCGAGTGGTGATATCACTCAGTCTCCCAGATGTGTTCCTTTGTCTTCAGTTCTCCTTCCCTCAGACCCTGGCTAGGCCTGGAATCAGTGAGCGGACTTTAGAGAAGCCTGACAAAGCTCCTTTACACTACAGTCTCCCTCAGTTCTCCCAGGAACTGGACTCTTCACAGTACTGCTACGTACTGGACTCTACTTAAAACTAAACTACTTCCTCTTGACCCGGAGTATATAAGGGAGCTGGTTTAGCTCCCCCTTCTGGCCCAGAGGTGCTAGTGTAGTGTCAGTGTGTTGTGGGGAGGGAACCCGTGTGATGTTACTGTGGCACATTAACCCCTGGGGTGCCCCATTTACACCAGCAGGTATTGGATCGTAATGAACCCTGCCTAAATGCCTATAATATGCTAGCCCTACTCCAGCAGCAAACCTACTATAATTACAGCTAACAGCAGTAAGGACTGGTTGTTTAATCTTGCAGTAGCAGGTACTGAAATGCTGACACACTGTCTATTCTCCAAAGCAGCTTTCCCTATGCTATCTCCGGATACAGTGCACCCAACGGTGGAGTCACCATTTATTATATAGACCCAATGACCCTATGCAGGTGGCCAAACACAGTAATGCAAGCTTTCCCAGCATGTTTATTGGTTGAAAATTAGGAACCAAAAATGCGGAATAGAAAATTGAGCATGGCAAAAAAGTACCAAAATATCCAATCGAGTACCTAGCATCTCGAATACTGCAATGCTCAGTCGAGTAACGAGTAATGCTGAGCACATTCAAATTGTCCTTCCCAGCTCTATATTATGGCACAACAGTGCTCACTGGAACGTTCAGTGGCTTAGAAATTCTTCTGCAACCAATGCCATCAGTATGTTTTGCAACTATAAGTTTGCCAAGGCCTTGAAACAAAACACTGCTTTTACCCATTTTGAGATATCTCTTGTGTGGCACTTTGGTAGTGAGACATCTTTTAGGGTACCTTTACACGCGGCAACTTTTCTAGGAATTTCACTGGCAACTTACTGGTTGCAGTGAAATCATGGACACATTGTTCTATCTTGTTGCTGTGTACAAATGGAACAATGTCTCCATGATTTCACTGCAACCAGTAAGTTGCCAGTGAAATTCCTAGAAAAGTTGCCGCGTGTAAAGGTACCTTTATAAGTTATAAGTTGAACCAGCTGATATTATTTTTAATTATGTGGCCAGATTGCTTTCTTATTACTGATAGATTCCAGCTGGTGTCATGACTTTCCATGTTTTTGTGCCTCTGTAGGGGTGGCGTGGGGCATTAGTCATTGGCGAGTGCAAGCCCCAGCAGACGTGCAACCCTCCAGGAGCAGTCCGTGACCCAGCCACATCCACAATGCAAAAAGTGTTAATTTGTATGAATTCTCGAGGGAAGACACAGACTCCGAGCTTCATTTTGCTTGTAACGGTTCTTGAAAACTTTTGGTATTACACAGTACTCACTATAGCGCTATTTTTTCTTCTCCAATGATTGTTCCAATTTCACAAATAATGTGAAGGGGGCTCCTTCAGAGAAAATAACTTAGGCTATATGCTCATGGTCCAGAGGAGCTGCATGTTGGACGCAGCTTCTCCTGACCTGAGGGAAGCCGCCGGTGCCCGCAGGGAGACCGCAGCCGCCCTGTACTCACCATGTGTGGTGGGTGTGGGACGGCTTCTCCCTCCGTGCACCCGATGGGAGTCTCTTCCGACTCCGCAGCAAGAAATGAACATGCTGCGGAGGAGAGGAATGCCAGCAACTCGCACCTCAGCTAAAAGAACGCTGCGGTCGGGTTAATCATAGTGGGCATGGGACTTCTTAAAATGCCACCCATTATGCTTTTACTGTACTACGCAGTGTTTTAGATGCAGCAGCAAGACGCTGCGTCCAAAACCCTGCGAATCCCTACTGTGAGTATGCAGCCTTAAATCAAGACAATCAAAAAGGCTTTTTGTAGGAAAGGATTTTAAAGATATTATTCATTGGTTCAAAGGATGGTTCAGTTAGTCTAGACAGAACCAAATTTAAGTCTCATGGAGGGGATCTAGCTTTCACAGGAGGATTTAATCTCTTAGGGTACCTTTACACACGGCTACATTTGTAGCTTGTCTTCAGACGCCGCTACTACAGGCGATATGGACGCTACAAGCTACAATTGTAGCTTGTAGCGCGATGTATCCAGCCTGCCGTCGCGGCGTGTAAAGGTACCATAAGGGCCCCTTTACACACGGCTACATTTGTAGCTTGTCACCAGGTAACTTACTGGTTGCAGTGAAATCATGGATACATGGTTCTATCTTGTTGCTGTGTACAAATGGAATCATGTATCCATGATTTCACTGCAACCAGTAAGTTACCTGGTGACAAGCTACAAATGTAGCCGTGTGTAAAGGTACCCTTAAGGTACCTTTACACGCCGCGACGGCAGGCTGGATACATCCCGCTACTTCACGTGCACGAGCACGCTCAAACGGTTACAAACGGTCAACGCATCACCTTTACACGCCGCGACAAGATGCGCCACGCCACGCTACATCTATAGCTAGCTACATCGCCGGGTGTCTCAAGTAGCCAGCTGTAGCTTAGCGTACCCGCTTCACACGCCGCCACCACAGGGTGATGTGGGAGCAACAAAGGCAGGACGTAAAACAAATAGGCGTACCACAGTCCTGTACGCCGCGCCCAAACCACAACCATTGGCCAACACTACGGAGTTGTGATTGGGCACGACGGAAAGGGCGGATGGCCGAGACGTGACGTACTAGTGATCGGACTGGGGCACGGAATAAGCGCTTGTGACATGGCGGAGTGTGGCGAATGCATCTAAACCGATGTTAAAGCGTCACCCAGGAGCGGTGGCCAGTCACATACCCAGTGTGCATAAAAGTAGCGGTTTCGGGGCTATGTGTACGTAGTACAAGTGATTGCCTTGTCACGCACGATCAGCGCTTGTGACAGCGGCGTGTGGAGATTGCGCCGAGGTGCGTTTGTGCGACACACATTAGCGGCTTACAACACACAGTATGTGCGTTTTGTGTGTAAATTGTATCTATGTCAACTATGGCTAACTATGTGGAAATACAGGCTGAATGGTGTTCATATATCTGCCGACAGATGTGAATGTAGTGGAACTGCTCCCTAGCAAACCTGTGAAAGATCTGTGTGACAGTGTATTTGAAAACACCTGAGAAGAATATGTCCTGCATCAATGTGCTGTGTGCAGGGGACCCTCTGCCTACAACAAAATAAAGGCTCATGTACGCACAATGGCCACAAACACTGTTAGCCAAAAGACTGGGCAAAAAACATGGCTACCCACACATATTGTCTGCACAATCCCAGCCAATAGGTGGCAATGACATCCCTTGCCCCCACCATAAACTTCATCACATTTCCCTCCTCCACCAAGTAATCAGGCTCACACATTTT
>JARQOC010000007.1:232004631-232049871 GCA_033576535.1 Allobates femoralis | reverse complement strand
CTAGAGGTATGTACGCACACACCGTGTCCAGGTTTTTGTTACTAGGGACAGTGGGTTCTTAAATCATGTTGAACACATGTGTAGGTGGGCACAGATTACCTGAGATGGTTAATTTTGTCACACATGTCTTTTACTTGGAAGCGGTGTGACATTGTGAAAATGGCACACACAGGCCAAGTTGTAATCAAACATTTTGCTGCCTATAATGTACATATTACAACCTTATGAGCATGTAAATCATGTTCAAAAGGTTTTTAGAGATCGATATGGCTTGTGTCGTGATGGTCTGGTTTGGCTGTGTTTTGTCTTCGCCAGATGCCGAGGGGTACTGTGGAATTTGAAACCCAGCTTCTCACGGAGTATCAGCGGCACGAGTGTCTGTGGCGCTCCTCGCTGCCTGAATATAAAAATCAGGCAGCGAGGTCCGAGGCCTACAGGACTCTTGTGGCTCTAGCCAATCGGATGGAGCCAAGGGTAGGCAAGAGTTGGGACCGGCATGCGGTGGCACTAAAAATAAAGAACATGTGGCAGTCGTTCATGCGGGCTCACAATGAATACCTGCACCGTCGCTCAGGAGCTGGAGCTGAGGAGGTACCATCACCTACCCTATGGTACTATCCACTCTTCACCTTCATCCTTGGCGAGGGGAGCTCGCGTGCAACGACAACCAACTGCCCCGTTGCTGCGTCCCATGTAGGCCCGGATGAATCACCATCTGCGCCACAGGAGGTGGGTAATCGTGTTACAGTGGTGGCCCACAATGTTTCCTTCACATGTGTGGTTTGGCAAATCCTTAACTAGCACACTTTTGACACATTTTCCGCCTTGGTGTGGGAAACCTTTTACTGTCTGTAAATCTGCCCTCCTTCCAGGAATTTGGATGATGTAAATTCGACGCAGAGACCCGTATTCCAAAGTTGCATCTCCCCCAAATTTCGATAATCGTTACGTTACATATGTAAGGCTTTTTAAATTGTTTGTGGGTTTAAATTAAAGAGGCACATAGTGGCATCTACTAAATGGTGCTGCCACACATGTGTGTTGGCTCTGGTGCAAGTGGGTTATAGGTATTTGAATGTTTGATGGTTTTACATCATATTAGTAGTCAAAACGCCAAGGTGGGCAATATCTGTCTTTGGCCAGGACAGCCCCCAGTATCAAGGTGTTGTGGTGACATGTACTAATTGGGTTACGGCTCTCTGACTGACACCTAATTCTGTATTGTGCTGAGTACCTGGAATCGTAGAGGTGAGTGTCCAGGCGAAGTACAGGTTTTGGGGTCTTTAACGTTTGGTGGTTTGGTGTTTGTTGATTCCTTGAAGATATTTTGGTTTTGGTTTTATTTTTGTGGGAGTGGTATATTGTGTCCTGTGTCCATGGTATGGTGTGGATCTTGCCCTCACTAATGTTGTTTTTTTTTTCTCTCCCCCAACAGGCCCCAGAAGAGGACGGCTCCATTGCGGAGCAATCTGTCGCTGATGATGCTCAGCCAATGACATCTGGGGCTGAGCAGGAGGGCGCGGCGAGTGATGTGGGTCCGGCCCCAGGGCCCAGCTCCAGGATCCGTCGCCGGCGACGTCCAGCACCACCAGAGACGGAGCTGGGCACCTGGGCCCGACGCGTGCTGTTGGACGAACAGCGGACCCACATCGACAGCACCGCCCTCTACATGAGCGACAGGTTGCGAGGGATGGAGCCGCTCCAAAAAAAGATCCTTCTGCGGGTCTTCAACAATGCCGCTGATGCTGCCGATGATGGGGCCCTTCAATGGGGATGCCACATTCCCCCCCCTATGCAACACACCTTATGGCCCCTTTCCCCAGCTGCCCCATCTCGGCCCGTGAGAAGACCGGCCCCGCCACAGTCAACCCATCCCCCCCCAACACGTTCGCGTACATCAACACGTTCACGGGCAGGTCGGGGCTGCCCTGTGAGGAGGGGGGAGCCGGCATTGTCAGAGCCGACAGAGGATGAAGAAGTTTGACACTAGTAGCCAATGCACCGAATTGGCACTCAGGACTTTTCCATCTGGAGGAACCTCCTTTTTTTGTTCCTTAGTTTGGTTTCAGACTTTTTAGCAGAATTGCTGCATATGATTTGTTTATGTTTCTTTCCCATTCTGAGATTATTAAATTTGTGATCACACTCAATTGTGTTTTTCTTTTGGGTTATGGTTTGGGGGGGGCAGCATGGGTGAATGGTGTTGGTCACAATATAGTTTGGCCAAAGCCACACAATATGGGCCAATGCCCTCAGAGTAGGACGACCATAGGTTCCTTTGTACTGTGGTTGCACTTTGACAAAGAGGTGTGGTAATGTGTGTGAGATATTTACCTGATGAACATGCTTCCCCCCAAATATTCTTGTTGTGACATGAAGGAGCCAAATTAAAAGTTAACAAGACATTTTATTTGCTACATACATGTGTGGAAGACATTTGCCACAATACACAGAATGCAGCTTTCAGATAGGTGTAGCCATCCCACACTCCTGATGGTCCCAATGTGGGACAGGATAGGTCCAGAAGGCAAAGGGCTGGTTAATCCACACTCCTGATGGTCCCAATGTGGGACAGGATAGGTCCAGAAGGCAAAGGGCTGGTTAATCCACACTCCTGATGGTCCCAATGTGGGACAGGATAGGTCCAGAAGGCAAAGGGCTGGTTAATCCACACTCCTGATGGTCCCAATGTGGGACAGGATAGGTCCAGAAGGCAAAGGGCTGGTTAATCCACACTCCTGATGGTCCCAATGTGGGACAGGATAGGTCCAGAAGGCAAAGGGCTGGTTAATCCACACTCCTGATGGTCCCAATGTGGGACAGGATAGGTCCAGAAGGCAAAGGGCTGGTTAATCCACACTCATGATGGTCCCAATGTGGGACAGGATAGGTCCAGAAGGCAAAGGGCTGGTTAATCCACACTCATGATGGTCCCAATGTGGGACAGGATAGGTCCAGAAGGCAAAGGGCTGGTTAATCCACACTCCTGATGGTCCCAATGTGGGACAGGATAGGTGAAAGGGCCAAAGGCCTAGCCATCCCACAATCCACCATTTCTGATAGTGGGACACTATAAGAAAAGAGCCCAACGGGGGTAAAAACAACAAAAAAAACCACATCAAAAGCCAAACAGGCAACGTCTGTAATTTCCAGGTCCAACAAGGACAACATATTTGGGGGTCAGGGGAGCACATTTGTTTCCGGGAGGGGTGAGATGTCAATGTTGGCCATCCTGATGTTGCAGGACGGTATCCACCATGTCAGACAGGGGGTGAGATCCTGGATCCCACGTTGTAGGGCCCGTTGCAGTCGGCGGGCAAACTGGTGGTGGGCCCTCACCACGTCCTCCATCGTGGGTACACCTGTATTGTGTGTGAGAAAACACATCATTACTTTGGAATACTACCTCTGCTCTTTGTGTCAGGTTCACACAACCAATATAGTCCTTACCCTGGGGCTCAACATCATCCTGACTATCAGGGGGTGATGGGGAGGCACTGACACTCCAGCCCGCAGCTCCAGCACGTTCTCCATCTGCAAGAGTGGGTGAAGGACATTATGTCAGAAATGCTTAGGTTTACCATTTCCCAACTAGCAACAACACTGCTTAGAGTGGTCCACCCCTAGAATCCAACTTAAATAACTTACCGCCATAAGCATCCAAGGCAGCCGCATTTGGAGCTTGACCCAGAGCCTCATGTGGGCGAGCAGGCGATGCCACCTCTGCCTCCAGCAACGCAGGCTCATCATGGTCCTCCTCCTCCTCCTCTTGCCCTGGTGCGGGGCTAGTCCCTAGTGGGGATTGTGGTCCAGCTGCGTCTTGAGGCGGTGGGGTTGGTGTGCCAGCTGCCTCTTGTCGCGGTGGGGTTGGTGGGCCAGCTGCCTCTTGTCGCGGTGGGGTTGGTGGGCCAGCTGCCTCTTGTCGCGGTGGGGTTGGTGGGCCACCTGCAGGCGGTTGCGGGGGAGCCTCATCTGGTGAAACTTCAGCACCTGGAGATGATGAAACAAGAAATAATGTGTCAGCAGAATGTTTTGGCTATGATATGTATGGACAGTTCAATATTTGTTATATGTGTTTGCTGTAGTTCTGATATGGGATGATCTCATGTATTCTGTATGGCGTATGTATGTGGCATTAGTGTGGTAATTGTGTGGAGAGCATCTAACACTGTGGAGTAATCTTGGGTGCCACATGAACATTAGTTGTAGGCAGATGTGTAGCCGACTATATAGTCCCCCTTTGCATGTCTGCCGGTGTCCCTCTCACTGTACCTAGGATGTTTGTCAACTTATTTTTTGGTTTTTGTCGTGCTTACATACAATACAAAGCATGTGTGGCCCTCTGAAGTACTCACCGCGCAGCCTGGCAATCCTGGCACGAATGTCTATTATGCGGGCTGGGCATTTGGACTTCAGGTCCGCGATCTTTTTCTGCACTGCTTTGGCGACCCTCTGCACCCCGAGTTTATTCAGCAGAGCACGCTGAATCCGCCGAATAGTGGCGCGATTACGCAGCCTGGGATGACGGTGGTGCCGGTGACCCCAATAGTCATACCGGTCACAGTAGTCTATGAGGATGATGAGTTTAGCCATCCCCCACGTAGCAGCGCGGTGAACGGCCGCCATGACTGCAATGGTGTGTGCAGAGGAGGGGCAGGCACCTTGCAGGCAGAATGAAAATGAAACTATCGTAATGACGTCATTACGGGCACGTTCAGGGTCACGCACCCTTTGAACTAGTCCTACGCGCAGTGACACGGCCGAAGCACTTCTGCGGCACCTACTGTACAATACCCACAGAGCGATGCGTACAGCAAGCTTGTGCGCTATGTACGGACTACTCGACTTCAATGCGGTGTGTGTATACGTGCATCAGTGTTTGAGTTGCGCGCAGACACTCAAGGGACACTTTTATGCGGCATCTGCAGTTCAATAAGGCAGGCCGGCCCGTAACACATACTTGACCGCTGTGTCCAGCATTATTCATTATTTGTTTACAGGATGTGCACACTGTATATGAGGATCATGGCCCATTTGGTTTTGTTTTCCGTAAGTTGGGGGCCGCGTAATTGTACTAAGGTATGATCGTGCATACGGCGCGTATGTGTAGTGCTGAAGGGACAGCTCATCCAAGATGGAGGGCTGTGAGGCAAGGGCCAATCGGCACGCAGCAGCTTCCACCAATGATCGCACATGGGGCGCGGTAACACGGAGCCTAGGTGACGCCTTAGCTACATTGCAGCTACATCGCAGGCTGTCCCGAGTTCCCTTCCGTTGCTTCTTTACACGCCAATACAGCTCGCTACCATCGGCGTTGTAGCCATCAGTTTTCGAGCAGAGCCAGGAAACAGATGTATCTGTTGCCGGCTGTATCGTCACGTCTTCAGACGCCGCTACGACGGGCTACATTGGCGCTACAAGCTACATTTGTAGCCTGTAGCGGGATGTATCCAGCCTGTCGTCGCGGCGTGTAAAGGTACCTTTGGGGTACCTTTACACGCGGCTACATTTCTAGGGTGGCTACAGGTAACTTACTGGTTGCAGTGAAATCATGGAGAGATTATTCCATTTGTACACAGCAACAAGATAGAACCTTGTCTCCATGATTTCACTGCAACCAGTAAGTTACCTGTAGCCACCCAAGAAATGTAGCCGCGTGTAAAAGGTCCCTTATGGTACCTTTACACGCCGCGACGGCAGGCTGGATACATCCCGCTACTTCACGTGCACGAGCACGCTCAAACGGCTACAAACGCTCAACGCACCCTCTTACACGCCGCCATAAGGTGCGCTACGCCACGCTACATCTGTAGCTAGCTACATCGCCGGGTGTGTCAAGTAGCCAGCTGTAGCTTAGCGTACCACGTTTACACAGCGCTACAATAAGCTAATATGGGCGGACCTGGTACAGCAGGGACAGCACATAGGCGTGCCACAATCTTGGATTACGAGCCGTCCGTACGATGATAGGACAGCGCAATATCATCATGATTGGCCAGGCATCGCAGGAGGCTGAGAAATACAGCACGCTCGAGCGATTGTGTAGTGTGACTGGTCAGCTCCTTAAATATGCCTCTCTGTGCAGCGACATACCAATCGTCATGCAGGAGCTTCCTCCAATGATCGCTGAAGGGGGGCGGTATCCCAGAGCCTGGGTCACGCCTTAGCTACATTGCAGCTACAGCCCCGGGTGTCCAGAGTTCCCTTCCGTTGCTTCTTTACACGCCGATACAGCTCGCTACCATCGGCGATGTAGCCATCAGTTTTCGAGCAGACCTAGGAAACAGATGTAGCTGTTGCCGGCTGTAGCGTCACGTCTTCACACGCCGCTACGACGGGCTACATTGGCGCTACAAGCTACATTTGTAGCCTGTAGCGGGATGTATCCAGCCTGCCGTCGCGGCGTGTAAAGGTACCATTAGGGTACCTTTATACACCGCAACTTTTGGCGGCGATAGGAGGCAATCTAACGTGCGCGTGCACATTTTTCATGGTTGCCTCAGAACGCCGAAGGCGCTTTTACACGCCGCAATTTCGCCCTCAAACTAAGGCGACGTGTCGCCCCGGAGGTTGCCACACCAACAGCGGGAAACATCCAGTAGACTCCCGTCGCCGCTTCACACACCGCAATCCCCAAAGGAATGTGGGCGTACATGTACAGCGCAGTGAAAACATAGGCGAGCCTAATTGGTTTACACCGCGCCCCAAGCATGCTGATTAGACAACGCAATAGCGTTTTGATTGGTCAGCCTGCGCTGGAAGGCTGGCTAATACATGACGCCATTGCCACTGTGTGGTGGTGATTGGACAGCTCTTCAAATATGGCGCCCTGTGAAGTGACATCCAATGGAAACACAGAAGCCACCACCAATCATCGCTGACGGGGCGCGGTCTCCAGCATGCTGTGGCATGCCTACGGGAAATCAATAGGCGACGCAGACTCCATCCCTATTGCTCGTTCACACGCCAAAAGCCGGGAATGTCGCCTTCATGATTGCCTCTGATTTTGGAGCAGTGCTGTGAAATTGGAACCAGGCGCAACCTTTTTTATCGCCGCCAAATTCCCCAATTACACGCCGCAATTGCGAGGCAATTTCACAGCGATGGTGCCGGGGCAACAGATTGCCGGTCAGATTCCTTGCCTCGGTTGCGGCGTGTAAAGGTACCCTTAATGGCTTTAGCAAATCTCTTGATCCAGGGATGATCAAAAAGCCTAAATTCAAAAAGCACACTAATGGTACCTTTACACGCCGCCACAACAGGATGGATACCAACGGCAACTTCACGTGCACGAGCACGGCCGAACGGTTACCAACGGGAACCGCACCCTCTTTACACGCCGCCACAAGGTGCGCTACGCCACGCTACATCTACAGCTAGCTACATCGCCGGGTGTCGCAAGTAGCCATCTGTAGCTCAATTACACACCGCTATAACCAGCTACTATGGGCGGACCTGGTGCAGCAGGGACAGCACATAGGCGTGCCACAATTGAGAGTACGAGCCGTCCGTACGCTGATAGGACAAAGCAATAACATCCTGATTGGCCAGGCATCGCAGAGGCTGAGTAATACAGCACGCTCGAGCGATTGTGTAGTGTGACTCGTCAGCTCCTTAAATATGCCTCCCTATGCAGCGACTACCAATCGTCATGCAGCAGCTTCCACCAATGATCGCACATGGGGCCGGTAACACGGAGCCAGGGTCACGCCTTAGCTACATTGCAGGCTGTCCCGAGTTCCCTTCCGTAACGTCTTTACACGCCGATACAGCTCGCTACAATCGGCGATGTAGCCATATGTTTATGGGCAGTGCACGGATACAGAGGTATCTGTAGCCGGCTGTGTCGTCCCGTCTTCACACGCCGCTACTACGGGCGATATTGGCGCGACAAGCTACATTTGTAGCCTGTAGCGGGTTGTATCCATCCTGTTGTGGCGGCGTGTAAAGGTACCATAAGGGTACCTTTACACGCGGCTACATTTCTAGGGTGGCTACAGGTAACTTACTGGTTGCAGTGAAATCATGGAGACAAGGTTCTATCTTGTTGCCTTGTACAAATGGAATAATCTCTCCATGATTTCACTGCAACCAGTAAGTTACCTGTAGCCACCTAGAAATGTAGCCGCTTGTAAAGGTACCCTTAGTGCAGAGATATGTGCTTTAATGTACAAGGACACAAGTTTTTATTTAGACCATCCAAGAAAGAATCAAAATGAACCGGAATACCTCAGCATTTAAACCCTTATGGTACCTTTACACACCGCTACAGGATGGTGGAAACAACCGGGTGCTTCACGTGCACGAGCACGCACAAACGGTTGAAAACGGTAACCGCACCACCTTTACACGAGGTGCGCTACGGTAGGTTACATCTATCTCTGGATACACCGTCGGGTGCCACAAGTTACCTTCTGTAGCTCACCTTACCTCATTTACATGCCGCTATAACAAGGTAATATGGGCGGAACAAAGGCAGCAGGGACAACACATAGGTGTGCCACAATTGTGGATTACGAGAATTCCGTACGCTGATAGGACAAAGCAATAGCATCATAATTGGGCAGCCAGCGCAAAAGGCTGACTAATACATGAAGAGAGAGGGTGGATCCTGGAGCCTGCAAAACAGCCTGCCCTGGTGACTAAAGAATATAGCCCCTGCTAATCATAATCACTAATGAGTAAGTATTAAAAGTTTTTATGCACTTTCACAGGATGCTTTTAGGAGACAAAAGAAGTGTGAGATTAGTGAATGGATGCTGCAGGGACATGTTTTGCTAGCTTAGGAGGCGTTTTGGAGGTGACAGGATCCCTTTAACAGAGAGACAATAGGTAAACTATTGAGCTCAGAAAGGAAGGGAGAAATTGGATTTAGGAGTGTAGATTTCACTGGATTTTCTTTTTATCTTTATTTTTTTCTTGGGGGGAGTGGGCGATGGGGTAGGCCATGTCACTTTCCAAAGCCTCTATTCTACCAGTAAGGTAAAAACCCCAATATTTCCGGTGAAAAATAACAGATCCAAGTGGGGGCTGTTTTTTAGTGGATTGAGTTAAAGCATTTAATAGCACTGGTTTCATGTACACGTTATTTTAAATCACTCTTAAGGCTATATTCCCATTTTTCCTGTGGAATACAATAAACTATTATATTGGTTTCTGTCTAATCTGCAAAATACAGGTTTCAGACACAATAATATATAAAAATGAGGTAGAAAAGACCCATCAGGATCACCATGGCCTAATTTTATTTGATATCCTAAATAAATTTGTGTAGAAGACAAAGGGGGAAAATAAAATTACCCCTGAACCACTTCCAAGTCTGAAAAAGAGCATCCACTCCCGGCAGCTGATCAATGGGGAAAACAGAAGAAACTTGGGCAACTACTGTATATACTCGTGTATAAGCCGATCCATGTATAAGCTGACCCCCCTACTTTTGCCCCCAAAAACTGGGAAAACTTATTGACTCGCGTATAAGCCGAGGGTGGACCCCAGCACAAGTATACAGTCCTCAGCAGTGTGGTATACAGCCTTCAGCACAGGTTTACAGCCCCCAGCACAGTGTATACAGGTGCTCCCAAGCACAGTGTATACAGGGGCTCCCCAGCACAGTGTATACAGGGGCTCTCAGCACAGTGTATACAGGGGCTCCCCAGCACAGTGTATATAGGGGCTCCCCAGCACAGTGTATACAGGGGCTCCCCAGCACAGTGTATACAGGGGCTCCCCAGCACAGTGTACACAGGGGCTCCCCAGCACAGTGTATACAGGGGCACCCCAGCACTGTGTATACAGGGGCTCCCCAGCACAGTGTATACAGGGGCTCCCCAGCATAGTGTATACAGGCTCCCCCCCATGCTGCCGCTGCTCAGTGCACAATAAATAGTGTAATTAGCTCTCACCCGGCCAGCAGATCGCTCCTGGCTTGCATCCTCCCTCCTCCCTGCTTCTTGTCATGTGACCGGGGCTCACCTCGATGACGTCACAGGCCGGTCACATGACACGGAGGGAGGATGCGAGCCAGGAGCGATCCGCCGGCCGGGTGAGAGCTAATAACACTATTTATTGTACACTGAGCAGCGGCAGCATGGGGAGGCTTTACTGTGGCAGGTGCGCCATACTGTTATGGGGAGCCTGTAATGGGATATGCGCTGCTCCCCCCGCGGATGGGCAGGGGATGCAGTGTATATCATGAATAAGTTATGAGCGGCTCCACGTCACGAGCCGCTCATATTACAGCCTTCCCCCACCTCCTCCAGCCTCCTCCTGCTCCCGGACACAGCCCCCACTTCACACAAGTATATACTCGTGTATAAGCCGAGGGGGGGACTTTTCAGCCCAATTTTTGGGCTGAAAAAGTCGGCTTATACACGAGTATATACGGTACTTTTCTTTTTTTTTTTGTGTACTGGCTCACTTCATGGAAAATGTACATGGCAAGAGATTTCTTAGACTCACTTTTTTATCTTCACCAAAGTAATATAATGGGTTTTGTATAAGAATTCGGAAGGTTGTTAATACACAAAACAAACTCCTGTTTTTAGATTGTTCATATTAGGGATAACCCTGTAAAAAGCCCAAACATAAAACAGATGAATAAGGAAGAGAAACAAAACACATTTTCTTGGGAGAACATCTCTTATCCCAAAACACTTGAGTTATTTATTTTACCCTCCTATATCACGCCATTAATTCCACAACACTTTAAAGACATTATAAGACTGTCTCCATTGATGCTCACAATCTAAATTGCATATAGGTATTTCTTTGGAGTGTGGTAGTAAACCTATGCAAAAACAGATAGACCATACAAACTCCTTTGCAGTTTGAACCTAGGACCTCAGCACTGTAGAGCAACAGTGCTAACTATTGAGCCATTGTGCTTCCCTGAGGAATCATACACATTTGGTGGGATGGTATGTGCAGTTTTGATTAAAAACATCTTGTAGCAAATATGTATCGCAGGGACTGGGCACAGACCAGTGAGGGGGTTAAATCTCCTGCCCATCCAGGAGAGGTCAGGACCTGATACATAAACACACACTACCAGTCCCACTGACTCTGGTCTCCCCAGGAAGCCATGACGGGAAAAGCAGAGGGTGACAAAAATCACACACAGAGAAAGCTTCAAAGGGAAGATCATAGATAACAGAGAAACCATCTCAGATAGTGATCAAAGAGACCCGCAGATGGGAAGCAAGAGCAGGACACTTAGTTAGAAGACAAAGACATTTTTAAAACATAACCTATGCATGGCTAAATGAGTGAGTGCCCAATCATAGGCCAAGAGTTAGAATTCTAAACTAGAAGGCCGGTCTAGGGTCTGACCCCCCGGCTGGGTCTATATCTGGGCTCACACAGCTGCAGCAGGGGTGTCACAGTGATGGGTCAGTGGAAGCTGCTGTGATCATCATTCCAAAAACTCTGCTCTACCCATCGGGCAACGGAAGCTAAGTTTAGTTTTCTGTAAGTTTCTCCTTTTTATTTCATTGTTTGCATATGTGTATGTCATTGTATTATTTCTATTTTTATATCTTTTTATGTAAGCACTGTACCTTTTATATTAAAGCTTAAAACTTTAATAAGCTGAAACCTTGTATGTTCTAAAAGGATTCATAGCCCTAAGAAGTGTGTGATCCTGTTGATTGGCTGACAGTATTATTTCAGGGACTTACCCCCTGTATGTTGGTAAGTGGTGGCAGTGAGTGTGAAGCGGGGTGCACAGTCTGAGTCGGGGTGTGATTGATGCTCCTTTTCAGCATAGGACAGAGGTCGAGTGCTGGATTGAGTGAGAGGAGATAGATTAACCCTTGCAGGTGCAACCCCAAGTCACGTGCTGAGAAGTGTGTACGTGACAAATTGGTGGCAGCGGTGGGATAGAATTTATTTCTATTAGAGCATTAGTGCCTGGTTTAAGAAATTATTCCTTGTACTAAAGAATTGGTGTCCTTGCGAGGAGCGACCAGTTCTACAAGGTCCAGCTCAGTGCTTACTTAGACATACTTGCAAACAGTTTCCCTCCCCCGTTTTTCTTTTCTTTTTTTTATTTGGCAAAGGCAGTTCATTGATATGGCAGCCCAATACAAGAAGAAGAACATGCAGACTCTGACCAACCTCTGTGAGCAAAGAGGGATAGAGACTGCCGACAAGTCCAAGGATATGCTGGCGCACGCCTTGGCGGAGTACGACTTGGCGCAGACCGATGAAGCGCCTGATCAAAGACAGAGTCCACCTCCGACAGGCCAAGGAATGCCAGTTCTTGCACCGGAGATGCCCTCTGGAGGTGCCAGCAATGCCGGTTCTGAGGAGTCTATAGACTTGACTTTACAAATGGCCTTACAACAGCTGGGAACAAGCGATCCCAATCAGCGCCTGCAGCTTATGGTTCAGTTCCAACAGGCTGCTGCTGCCGAACGCCGGGCCGAGAGAGAGGCTGCCGAACACCAGGCTGAGAGAGAGGCCGCAGAACGCCGGGCCGAGAGAGAGGCCGCAGAACGCCAGGCCGAGAGAGAGGCCGCAGAACGCCAGGCCGAGAGAGCGTTCAAGCTTCAGATGGCCCAAGTAGAGAGGGGTATCAATCCTCAGACAACCCCCTCCCAGGACATAAATCTAAGGAGACCGCGTTTGGAAAACTTCCCTGTGATGGAGAAGGACACGGACTTAGATACTTTTCTTCGGGGGTTTGAGAAAACCTGCAGACAATACAATCTACCCCGTGAGCAGTGGGCATTGTATCTAGCCCCAGGACTGAGAGGCAAAGCTGCGGAGGCGTTTGCTGACCTCCCACCAGACCTAGATGGTAACTATGAGGCCATGAAAGAGGCTCTGATCAGGAAATACAACCTGACTCCTGAGGTGTACCGTAGAAAGTTCCGGAACCTCCAGCGTGGACCACACAACAGCTATAGTGATGTGGTCCACGGGCTCAGAACCAACTTTGAACGGTGGATCCAAGGACTGGAAGTGACCACCTTCGAGGAGATAAAGGATCTGATGGTGAAAGACCAGTTCCTGCATCTTTGCCCCTCTGAGGTGCGACAGTTCGTGATGGATCGGGAGCCACCAGATGCGAACAAAGCTGCGCAGATCGCGGACACCTACGAGGCCAATCGGAGACCGGAGGTGCGGAAGTCGATCGTCACCAACGGGAAAGGGGGTAAGCCGATGACCACCATCCCTGCCCCTGCCAGCCGACCTTCCGGAGGTCCTGTCCCCGCTGCCAGCACTTGGCTGACAGCCGACGCACGCAAGTGCTTTATCTGTGGACAACCGGGACATGTGAGTGCCACGTGTCCGGAGAGGCAGAAGAGGAGCCCCTCATCTGAGGCCCCAGGGCCTAGTGCTGCTATTTTGTTTGTGGGTGGTACGGGTGGGAGTTCCAGGGAGAACTTGCAGTCGGTCACGGTGGGTAACACCATCACTGTGGGGCTCAGGGACTCTGGCGCAGAACGAACTCTCATCCGCCCCGAATACGTGTATCCCCATGAACTTATCCCTGGAAAGACACTGACTGTCACCGGTATCGGGGGTGAGCGCCGATATTTGCCCATGGCCCGAGTTTATCTGGACTGGGGTGTGGGAAGAGGGTGGAGGGAGGTTGGGATAACCAAGAATCTCCCCGCCAATGTGTTATTGGGAATAGATCTGGGGCGGATGGTTGCACATTATGTTCCTGATAACTCTCCCAGGTATGGCACGTCAGGTAATGTTCAGGTGAATAATGTGCAGGGAAAGGTCAATGATGATAATGGGAATGGTAATAATGTTGATGTGCCAATAAATGTCAATGTTGATGATGGGCAGGGGAATGTCAATGTGTTGCCTGTTCATAAAGTGAATCCTGATGTTAGGGAACTCGGTGATATCACACTGCAGGTTGCTATTACTGAAGATCCCTGGAAGGTAGCAGGAATCAGCACTATGGGAGATGGAGGCAGGCATGGCAACCACAAGAGCGGTGGTTGTGTGCCACCTGCCAAGGTCACGACGGACTGTGACATGGCGGGTGCTAGCTGCTCCATGACCAGTGCTGATCAGGAGGCATCACAGCGTGATGGACCTCGTGGTGGAGGAGAACTCAGTGATGTCACGTCGCGAGCTGGCATCGCCGAGGGTCTCCTCCACGGTGCAACATTGGTTGCTAAGATAGATGGTGGCAGGCATGAGGACCCTGGGGAACATGGCCTCATGCAGCGTGCCAGTGTCACGATGGACTGTGACACGGACGTGGGTAGCTGCCCCATGGTAAGTGCTGGTCCTGAGGCATCACGTTGTGATGGGCCTCATGGTGGAGGAGGACTTAGCCATGCCACGCCACGAGCTGGCATCGCTGAGGGTCCCCTCCAGGTAGTAGATCTCGTGGCTAAGGGAGACGGGGACGTGCCTGGTAACCACAAGAGCAGTGGTTACATGCCACCTGCCAGTGTTACAACAGACTGTGACATGGCGGGTGCTAGCTGCTCCATCCTTAGCAGGGATCTCGAAGGATCACGAGAAGAGGGAAAGGTGCTTTCTCCAACTGGGCACGAGGATGGGAACACAGAGCCCATAATCTGTCCGGTTGGCGGGAAAGCTGTGTTCACTACCTGCCAGGGTGATGGAGGAACAGCCTCCATATCCTGTCAGAGTAGCGAAAGACCACCCCCCACAGTCGGCCTAGACATTGGGGAGATCGGGCCCATGGTCTATCCGACTCATGGGAAGACGGGTCTCCCTGCCGTTCAGGACCATGGGAAAGAGGTACCCCTGGCTTGTCCGGATGGGAGACTGGTACGCTTGGTCTGCCAGGAAGATGGAAGAGCAAACCCCCTCTCCTGTCAGAAAGGTGTAATGGCAGTCCCAACAGCCTGTCAAGTTAAGGGACTGTCACAGTCCACAGCTTGTCAGGGTGATGGGAAAGCTGGGTCGCTGGCCAGCCAGGCAACTGAGAGAGTGGTGTTATTTCCCGGGGAGATGGCCTTCCGAGGTGCTCTCGCCCGCAGATTGAGTACTGGGAATGCAGAGACCGCACTGCATTCTGGGTCCTCAACCTGTAGAGAAATAACCAGACCACCTGCCGACCCAGAGCAGGTCCAAGATGGTTCCTGTGAGGTCGGGGCTTCCACTCCCCTTCGGGCTACCTCTAGCCAGGGGATTCAGACGGTCATAGCAGAAAATGACAGTCCTGAGGTGCTGGAAGACCCCGCAGAGACATCTGTCTCTGAACCTGAATGTCATGAATGTATGAATCTTGCTTCTGATTTCACCATTCAACCCAAGAAAGGGATTGACAATGCTGATGGCTTATCACGGCAAGGTGGGCCGAACCAGGTACGTGCTAGGGAGCCGACCTGTGAGTCAGCCCCCATGCACTTCATAAGGAGGGAGGTTTAGCAAATATGTATCGCAGGGACTGGGCACAGACCAGTGAGGGGGTTAAATCTCCTGCCCATCCAGGAGAGGTCAGGACCTGATACATAAACACACACTACCAGTCCCACTGACTCTGGTCTCCCCAGGGAGCCATGATGGGAAAAGCAGAGGGTGACAAAAATCACACACAGAGAAAGCTTCAAAGGGAAGATCATAGATAACAGAGAAACCATCTCAGATAGTGATCAAAGAGACCCGCAGATGGGAAGCAAGAGCAGGACACTTAGTTAGTAGACAAAGACATTTTTAAAACATAACCTATGCATGGCTAAATGAGTGAGTGCCCAATCATAGGCCAAGAATTAGAATTCTAAACTAGAAGGCCGGTCTAGGGTCTGACCCCCCCGGCTGGGTCTATATCTGGGCTCACACAGCTGCAGCAGGGGTGTCACAGTGATGGGTCTGTGGAAGCTGCTGTGATCATCATTCCAAAAACTCTGCTCTACCCATCGGGCAACGGAAGCTAAGTTTAGTTTTCTGTAAGTTTCTCCTTTTTATTTCATTGTTTGCATATGTGTATGTCATTGTATTATTTCTATTTTTATATCTTTTTATGTAAGCACTGTACCTTTTATATTAAAGCTTAAAACTTTAATAAGCTGAAACCTTGTATGTTCTAAAAGGATTCATAGCCCTAAGAAGTGTGTGATCCTGTTGATTGGCTAACAGTATTATTTCAGGGACTTACCCCCTGTATGTTGGTAAGTGGTGGCAGTGAGTGTGAAGCGGGGTGCACAGTCTGAGTCGGGGTGTGATTGATGCTCCTTTTCAGCATAGGACAGAGGTCGAGTGCTGGATTGAGTGAGAGGAGATAGATTAACCCTTGCAGGTGCAACCCCAAGTCACGTGCTGAGAAGTGTGTACGTGACACATCTTAATCAGGTATTAATGTTTTTAATTTGTATAACAACAGTGGATTTCACGTACAGTATTCTTTAATCACAGTGTGCTGATACACAGCATAGTGTGTGTATATTGGCCATATAGTGTATTTGTTCACCTGTTATATTGGATTCATGAATTCATTAGTCACTGTGTGCTGACACATAGTGTATACACATCTATACTGGTGCAAACTACATTGGTTTGTCAGATACCCATGCACACATAGAGGTGTGCAATTGTCTGATAGCATTCACATGTTAGCGCACAACACTTGAGCACCATAGTGGGATATCTCAGAATAGAGCAATGACTTGCAAAGCAGTTGAAGCCCAGTAGAGACCACTAAAGCTAGACAGCCGCTAGGAGATGAAAGCAAGGAGACGTAGTGAACAGCAGGCCAAGGAACCCATAAGGTGGAGAGGTCCCATGACATTCGGTGAGGGAGGGAGTTAATGGGGGTGATACAGGAGTGGGTAATTTATAAGAGGCAGAGGGTTATAATTGGTTGGGGGGTTGGTTTAGGGAAGGAAGAGGGGGAGCTTGAAGGGAGATATTGGGTGCATGGAAGGAAGCTCCCTCATTTCATTTCCGGGGATAGACAGAACAGTTTCGACAGTTTAGCTTCACTGATAGGCTTACCTACGGTATTGCAGATTTGGGATCCCTTTGGGCCCTGGTCCAAGCAGCAGCAGCAGTGCATGGGGCACAGGCAGTGCAAGCCTATATACAGGCTGCCTGCGCATCCCCATTGGCACCGGCCCCCTCTGCGCCCGCTCCACGTGGCCGCCGATCCAGGCCACTGGAGCGATATTCCCTGGATGCGGGGGGCAAGAGGCGGGCCCGTTCTTGGAGCCCCGGTGGGAACCTTTGTCGGTTGGGAGGGTGCCCTTCCAGCCTGGGGCCCTCTCCGGCCGTTGCGAGGAATCTGCGACGCAGCAGCACCGGTCCGGAAGTGTGCGGGTCCGGCCTGCGGCCTACTTCCGGTCGGCGGCCCAGGACCCAGAGTTCAGCGATGGCGGCGGCTTCTGGCCGGGACCGGCTAAGGGAGAGCGCTGGGCAGCCGGTGGTCGCAGAAGGGGCCTCCCACAGTCGGTGCGTGGCAGAGCGGCCTTCCAGGTGAGAGGTGCCAACAGCACCGCGGGGGCGGACGGAGCGTGTACCGGGGGCTGGTCACCTGGTCTGGCCACAATCAGTAGCTGGTGGAGGGCGTGGAGGTGGTGAGTCCCCGCGGCACAGGGCTGGACGGATCCGGCCCGGATTGGCAGCGGTGGCCCCTCGATCCGGAGGGGGTTGCACCCAGCAAGCATCTAAGGATGCAGGGCCCAAGGGGGCAGTAGCGGACCTCCCCTGTGTAGCGGGTGGGGGATTCCAGCCGTATGGAGCCGAGGAGCAGCCCGCCTGCAGTCAGCAGGGTGGGCTTAGAGATGGAGGCACCTCTGGTCAGAGGAGACCATGGAGGGGTTCGGCAGCCGGGGGCAATAGGAGGTTGCAGGAGCGGTCCAACAGGAAGAAACAACGACCAGCCAGGGGGGTTACTGCTGCCACAGAGGCTAGGGGGGCATCAGTGGCAGGCGGAGCTTGGATGTGGCACCCCTGGTTGGCACAGATGTCAAGACCAGCGCGGAAGAGGGAGAAGTGTCGGAGGGCTCATCTTCGGAGGATCAGATGGCTGAAGACTTCGTTGAGGCTGCCCCAAGGCAGCCTGGTGAGAAAAATTATTGTAGTGTTGCGTCTATGTCGGGATCGGGTGGTGATGTAGGGTGAGTGCCGGTTACAGCGGGGAGATTAGCGTCTGGGGTTACTGTCGGTGGGGATGTGGTAGGTCAGTTGTTGGATTTAGTTGTTAGTCTGGTGGCTAGTGGGGGTTTAAGTTCTGGGTCGGGGTCTCCAGCGGGAGCTTGGGTCAGTCCGGCCGGCGTTGGGTCCAGTGCCGGCGGCGAGGCTGAGTAACAGCAGGGTGTTGAAGGGCAGGCGTCAATGGTGCCTGAAACGGCAGTTTAGGCTGCTGGGGTGGATAAAGAGAAAGAGGATGAGGTGGGTAGACTGGATGATAGGGCCAAGAGCGGGGTGTATGTTTGTTTTGAAAGCCCCTTGGGGGCGCATCTTAAGAAGGAAGTAAGGGAGAAAATATGGAAAGGGGAGTACATCAAAATTTTTTCGCTGCTCTCGTTGGAAAAGTTTAATTTGGATAAGGTTCGGCCTAGTGACTCCAAAAAGGAAAAGGAAGAGGAGGAGAAGCGGCGGTATCGCCTTATTCCACGGACGTTTGCAAATTGGTTACAGGCCTTTGCTATATTGGCGAGTGTAGGGGGGGAAAAAGAGCTGGAACATTGTTCCGCTCTGTTCGGGCTTGTCTTGAATGCGTTATGATGAGCAGTTTAGGCAACGTAAGGCTCTGCATTCGGATATGCGTTGGGATTACAAGGATATTTCCTTGTGGTTACGTTTGATGGCGGTACCGGCGCAGCCCTTTCGGAGGAGGGGCCAGGGGATCGGGATCAGGATCAGAATCTGGTGCCCCGGCCAGTTTCCGGAAAGGGTGTTGTTGGCAATTTAACGAGGGGCAATGTAAGTTCGGCAATGAGGCAATGTAATGTTAAGGATGTGGAGGAGGTCATAGTTTTGCCCGTTGTTTCAAGAAAAGAAAAAGAAAGGGAGGACACAGTGCTGGTAAAAGGGAGGACCCCGGCGATGGTGCCATTCTTAAATAGGTATCCTGATGTTGAGGTTGCCAAGTCGTTCTGGTTTTTCGTTCGGGTTTTGTATTACATCTGATGCGGCGGGGGGGTTGTTTCAGCCAGGGAACTTGCATTCGTCGAAGGTGCATCCGGGTATTGTTGAGGAGAAGTTGAGTAAGGAGGTTGAGTTGGAACAGATGGCGGATCCTTTTAAGAACCCTCCTTGTACGAATTTATGGGTGTCCCTGGTCCCTGCTGGGGGTGGTTCCAAAGAAGGAGTCGAACAAGTTTCGGTTGATCCACCACCTGTCGTACCCGGCGGGGACCTCTGTAAATTATGATATTGTGCCAGAATTGGCAGCAGTTGTTATGTGTCATTTGACAAGGCTTTGGAGTTGGTGAGGAAGGTGGGACCGGGGGCGCTGATGGCAAAGTCAGATGTGGAAGCGGCGTTTCGCTTGTTGCCGGTGCACTCAGGGAGTCAGCATTTATTGGGCTGTATGTGGGATGAGTGTTTTTATATTGATCGTTCTTTACCAATGGGTTGTTTGATTTCTTGTTCCTATTTTGAAACTTTTAGTTCTTTTGTTGAATGGGTAGTAAGAGATATTTCAGGTATGGTTATCCATTATTTAAATGATTTATTTTGCGTGGGGCCGGCGGGTTCCCGGATTTGTGCTGGACTGTTGTTTGCCTTGAAGGAAGTTGCTGGTCGTTTTGGTATCCCGTTGGCTCTGGAAAAAACAGAAGGTCCAGCAACGGTGATGCGTTTTTTAGGGATTGAGATTGATTCGGTGGCTCAGGAATGTCGGCTTCCTGCTGATAAGGTTAAGGATTTGAGGCGTTCAGTTGCGGAAGTGAGTGAGGCAAAAAAGGTTCAGCTTAAGGTGGTGCAATCCTTTCTGGGCAAACTTAATTTTGCATGTCGGATTATGCAGATGATAGTAATTGAATCCCAGCACTCATATATTGGATTTTATGCTCAAGGTGATTTTATTTACAGTTCGTGCAGATGTAACAGGTGACATGCAGGACAAACAGACGTTTCGGCCAACACTATGGCCTTGTTCACAAGGTCACTACAAAAAGGAATATACAAAATGAATACAGTGCAGGTGGATATATATACATTATTTACATAGACATTCAGTCAAGTCATATAGAAATCAGTTTTGTATGCTTGATGGAACCTTAGAGGAAAGGGGTATCATTAGCAGGTGTGATATATAAATATATACAAGGGGTGGTACTGGGGTAGAGGGTATATAGAAACAGGGATCTGTAGGGAAAAAGAACGCATTCCTCATTTTACCTGCCAGTATCTCAGTACAGGATTGTCACCACAAGGGGAGGTGGTTGTTGGGGGCGATATACCATAAAGAGGTGAAGGTAATCTAAAACATAATATATGTTGTTATTCATTATAATACCCACATAGGTGTGTATATACTTGACATAGTTGTTAGAACCAGATACCTTATAGATCATATTTTATAGGATAGATCCGGTGTGCTGCTGAGTCAGGGCACTGTGGTTCAGTGCACGGCTTTAGGAGGCGATGTGAGCTGCCAGAGGATCTATCTATGAAATTTATCTTATATAAGTATACAAAGTATAGATACATATTGGGTTTTAGCAGGAGTATTATGTAGTTCTTAGTACCTTATAGTCAGAATCCCCAGGGTGGTATCCTGTGTTGAATCTGCTTTCTATTAGTGCAGCTCAGTAGAGCTATATAGTCTATGGAATAGACATGTGACAATGTAATATAAGTTACATCTGTGGTCATATACTTATCTCATGTGTTATCTGGCCTCCCCATAGTCCTGCTTACTTCCGTTTGATGCGGTGTAAACGCTGGCACTGCCAGTGCCTCAGCGGGAGAAGGAGGTGTGTAACCCGCCGTCGCCGCAATTTGTGCGAGCGGCGGGTCACATGACAGGAAGTGACACGTCACCGGATGTGACGTCTGCGTTCCACTGCGTTCCACCGCGTCACCGGAAGTGACGGTGTTGTTTATGCCTGCGCATATAGGCGGACGCGCACCGAGTGGTGCCGCTTTGTATATACAGTTACTATGGTAATCAGTAACTGTTGTGATAGGGAAACCATGCGGGTGGCGATTTCAGTTCTCTGGTGGTCACTATGTACATGCTTTAGTTTTTGCCTGTCATGGTAATAGTAAGAGGACTATATAGGGATTAGAAGGTCTTGTGAGAATAACAAAGTTTACATATTAAGATGCCCTGATTAGAGTTTTGGATTAGCATATTAATAATGTTGGTTAAGTGGACTGGTTTAGCGCATGTATAGATGGATATCTGGATATACTGCAGTCATGAACATAGTGATAATGGTTATAGGTATAGTGACATACACGTTATTGAAACATTCAAATGCTGCATAGTAATACAAATGTACATGAATGATCTCTCAAAACCAGGCTTATTCAGGGGTCCAAAACATATATATAGATATTATCAGCAATCATAATATAGAAAATGAAACTTAAAAAAGAGAAGGGAAAAACAAGATAGGGGTTTGGACAAAGACTATGTTTTCTTACCAATTGGGGGTCTTCGGAAGAACAGAATAATAAAGTTTAGGTAGGAATCTGGAAGAGAGGTTAATGAGTTAGCCATTCAATTTCCCTATTAATGCCCCTGGGTGTTAGGGTGCCCAAGGTATAGATCCAATAGCACTCCCTCTGTTTCAACAGCTTAATATGGTTCCCACCACGTCGAGGTCTGGGTACGTGTTCAATCACCTGGAATCTAAGTTGTGCCACGTTATGGTTGGCTTCCGAAAAATGGTGAGGAAGTGGCAGATAAACTTTGCCTGTACGTATCGTTGATTTGTGGCTCGAGATCCTATCTCTGATGGACTGGGTAGTCTCCCCTACGTATAAAAGTCCGCAGGGGCACTTAACAAGATAGATCACGTACTTAGATTCACAGGTGTAGAACCCTCGTATTTTGTACGTTTTACCAGTGCGAGGATGGACTATTTCACTCCCTTTGATCACATTGGAACAACATGCACATCCCAAACATGGATAGGTACCCAGTCTTGGTTCGTGTGTTAGGGTCCTAGTGAGTGATGTTTTGCTGGTGCCTATGTCAGCTCTGACTACTTGGTCTCTTATGTTTCTTGGTCGTCTGCTGCACATTAGTGGTGGGTTTTGGAATGTTTGTATATGGGGGTAGGCACGAGTTAGTAATGGCCAGTTTTTCCTCACTAGTTTATGTATTTTTGGCATGATTGGGTGGTATGTGTGCACGAAGGGGATTCTATCGATTTTGGGTAAACGGTCCTGTCTCTCTGTTGTATTATCCATAGCACTGTTCATCTCAGTGGTTAGAAGACTATGTGGGTACTGTCTCTGCCCCACACCAAAGTGGGATTCTTTTCAACTTGAAAATGATCTACAACGCTTCTATAGGACACTAAGATTAAAAACACACTTTGATCAGCAGACACCTAATCCAAATAATCAGATTGGTAGCAGCACAAGCACTACAAATACATCGCACATTTCCATTACTAGTCTTGGTTTAAGGAACATTAGTAACTTTAATCCTCCCAAAACTGACCACCCCGTTGAGACATACATTAGACTACTCGAACAGGACATAAAGGATGTTGTACATGACCGACAGATTGGACTCCTCCCAGTCCGCACTAACATATCAGCACATGAGCGGCAGGCGATCGATGCTCTAAAGGAAAATAAAAACATAGTCATTAAACCTGCGGACAAAGGGGGAGCCATCGTGGTCATGAACAAAGATCAATATGTTGCAGAAATAAATAGACAACTGTCGGACGAGAAAACATACACTAGAGTTCAAAATGACCCCGTATACAACATAAGGACCAAAATATATAGGGTAGTAAATAAATATTACCAGAACAACACCATCGACGCAAAGACAAGGACCTACCTCATTAACCATAACCCAGTAACCCCGGTATTATATACTTTACCAAAAATACACAAGAATCTGCATAATCCACCTGGTCGACCGATAGTGGCAGGGACCGACTCCATTCTAAATCCACTCTCCATTTTTTTAGAGAAAATCTTAACTCCATATACAAAACAGACTAAGTCATTCATCTTGGACACAGGTGATTTCCTGAACAAACTTAAATCAATGGGACAGGTTCCAAAGAACTGTCTGTTATGTACTCTGGATGTAAATAGTTTGTATACCTCCATTACACACGAGGAAGGGATTGATGCGGTCAGAACTACACTGACACAACACAACATCGAGACCAATATGATGGATCTATGCATTGAACTCTTGAACCTGGTCCTCAGAGAGAACTATTTTCTCTTTGGGGACCAGTTCTACATACAAACATGCGGGACCGCAATGGGTTCAAACGTGGCGCCGGCATACGCAAACCTATACATGAATCATTTTGAGGAGGCCCATATTTATCCTAATAATCTATATAAACAACATGCTACCCATTGGTTCAGATATATCGACGACGTGTTCTGTATTTGGACAGGCACTGAAGTCAGTCTAATGGCATTCATTGAACACATCAATTCAATCCGCCCGGAGTTGAAATTTACTCTAAGCTATGATGTCAACGAGATCCCATTCCTTGATACTATGGTCCAAAAAAACATGGATGGTCAGATCATCACTGACATCTATTCCAAACCTACGGACTGTAATGGCCTTCTCCTTTACGGTAGTTGCCACCCAAGATCGACAAAAAACAGCCTTCCAAGGTCACAGTTCAAGAGGGTGACTAGGATAGTGACAAACTCCAATACAAAAGCAATAAGACTTCGGGAAATGTCTGATAGATTTTCCCAGAGACAGTACCCACATAGTCTTCTAACCACTGAGATGAACAGTGCTATGGATAATACAACAGAGAGACAGGACCGTTTACCCAAAATCGATAGAATCCCCTTCGTGCACACATACCACCCAATCATGCCAAAAATACATAAACTAGTGAGGAAAAACTGGCCATTACTAACTCGTGCCTACCCCCATATACAAACATTCCAAAACCCACCACTAATGTGCAGCAGACGACCAAGAAACATAAGAGACCAAGTAGTCAGAGCTGACATAGGCACCAGCAAAACATCACTCACTAGGACCCTAACACACGAACCAAGACTGGGTACCTATCCATGTTTGGGATGTGCATGTTGTTCCAATGTGATCAAAGGGAGTGAAATAGTCCATCCTCGCACTGGTAAAACGTACAAAATACGAGGGTTCTACACCTGTGAATCTAAGTACGTGATCTATCTTGTTAAGTGCCCCTGCGGACTTTTATACGTAGGGGAGACTACCCAGTCCATCAGAGATAGGATCTCGAGCCACAAATCAACGATACGTACAGGCAAAGTTTATCTGCCACTTCCTCACCATTTTTCGGAAGCCAACCATAACGTGGCACAACTTAGATTCCAGGTGATTGAACACGTACCCAGACCTCGACGTGGTGGGAACCATATTAAGCTGTTGAAACAGAGGGAGTGCTATTGGATCTATACCTTGGGCACCCTAACACCCAGGGGCATTAATAGGGAAATTGAATGGCTAACTCATTAACCTCTCTTCCAGATTCCTACCTAAACTTTATTATTCTGTTCTTCCGAAGACCCCCAATTGGTAAGAAAACATAGTCTTTGTCCAAACCCCTATCTTGTTTTTCCCTTCTCTTTTTTAAGTTTCATTTTCTATATTATGATTGCTGATAATATCTATATATATGTTTTGGACCCCTGAATAAGCCTGGTTTTGAGAGATCATTCATGTACATTTGTATTACTATGCAGCATTTGAATGTTTCAATAACGTGTATGTCACTATACCTATAACCATTATCACTATGTTCATGACTGCAGTATATCCAGATATCCATCTATACATGCGCTAAACCAGTCCACTTAACCAACATTATTAATATGCTAATCCAAAACTCTAATCAGGGCATCTTAATATGTAAACTTTGTTATTCTCACAAGACCTTCTAATCCCTATATAGTCCTCTTACTATTACCATGACAGGCAAAAACTAAAGCATGTACATAGTGACCACCAGAGAACTGAAATCGCCACCCGCATGGTTTCCCTATCACAACAGTTACTGATTACCATAGTAACTGTATATACAAAGCGGCACCACTCGGTGCGCGTCCGCCTATATGCGCAGGCATAAACAACACCGTCACTTCCGGTGACGCGGTGGAACGCAGTGGAACGCAGACGTCACATCCGGTGACGTGTCACTTCCTGTCATGTGACCCGCCGCTCGCACAAATTGCGGCGACGGCGGGTTACACACCTCCTTCTCCCGCTGAGGCACTGGCAGTGCCAGCGTTTACACCGCATCAAACGGAAGTAAGCAGGACTATGGGGAGGCCAGATAACACATGAGATAAGTATATGACCACAGATGTAACTTATATTACATTGTCACATGTCTATTCCATAGACTATATAGCTCTACTGAGCTGCACTAATAGAAAGCAGATTCAACACAGGATACCACCCTGGGGATTCTGACTATAAGGTACTAAGAACTACATAATACTCCTGCTAAAACCCAATATGTATCTATACTTTGTATACTTATATAAGATAAATTTCATAGATAGATCCTCTGGCAGCTCACATCGCCTCCTAAAGCCGTGCACTGAACCACAGTGCCCTGACTCAGCAGCACACCGGATCTATCCTATAAAATATGATCTATAAGGTATCTGGTTCTAACAACTATGTCAAGTATATACACACCTATGTGGGTATTATAATGAATAACAACATATATTATGTTTTAGATTACCTTCACCTCTTTATGGTATATCGCCCCCAACAACCACCTCCCCTTGTGGTGACAATCCTGTACTGAGATACTGGCAGGTAAAATGAGGAATGCGTTCTTTTTCCCTACAGATCCCTGTTTCTATATACCCTCTACCCCAGTACCACCCCTTGTATATATTTATATATCACACCTCCTAATGATACCCCTTTCCTCTAAGGTTCCATCAAGCATACAAAACTGATTTCTATATGACTTGACTGAATGTCTATGTAAATAATGTATATATATCCACCTGCACTGTATTCATTTTGTATATTCCTTTTTGTAGTGACCTTGTGAACAAGGCCATAGTGTTGGCCGAAACGTCTGTTTGTCCTGCATGTCACCTGTTACATCTGCACGAACTGTAAATAAAATCACCTTGAGCATAAAATCCAATATATGAGTGCTGGGATTCAATTACTATTTGCTACGGATCACTTGATCCTTTCCCAACAGCACCATAGAATAGCTAACGCTCTGAGTGCTGGTCATCTACGAATTATTTGGATTATGCAGATGGGTTGGGTTTTTGTAAGGCGATTGGCTTTGGCTATGGCAGGTAAGACATGCCCGGTGCATTTTGTCAGCATCACCAAAAAAATTAAGAATGATTTAAGTGTCTGGGATGTATTTCTATAGGAGTACAATGGGCGCACGTTATGGCTTAAAGAAGTAGTGCCCAACAAGGTGTTCGTTATTTACGGATGCATCGGAATCTCTGGGGTTTGGTGCCTTTTTTAGGGGCCATTGGTGCGCATGCGGATGGCCGGAGCTGTGACGGGAACGAGATTTTATGCGGAACCTTGCGTTGTTGGAGATTTTTCCCATTGTAATGGCTGTGGAATTGTGGGGTCAGGAATTTGCCAGCAGGAAAGTTTGCTTCCATTGCGACAATATCGCGGTCGTGTACGCGATCAATGCATTGTCTGCTAAGTCGCCGCCGGTGGTGGCTTATCTGTGGCATATGGTATTGAGATGCCTGCAGTGGAATATTCAGATTGCGGCGAAACATGTTCATGGTGTTTTCAATTCCGTGGCTGATGCGCTTTCTCAGTTTCAGTTTTTCAGGTGTCAGGAGTCGGTGGCAGACGAGGTGGGTCTGCCGTGTCCAGATGGCTTATGGAACTTGGTAATGTGATCGTGGGTAGTTTGATCCGCTGGTCAGTTACCGAGGCTACTTGGTGCCAATACGGGAAAGTATGGCAGGAATGGGAAGAATCTGCGTGTGCTCTGGGTAAAAGTGGCAGTGTGGATGACGTACAAATGGTATTGACATTTATAGGGAATGATTTTGTGTCTGGGAGGTCTGCTTCAGCGTTGGCACAGAGGATTGCGGTAATTGCCTTTTGGTTTCAGCTGTTGGGCAGGAAGAATGCGACAAAAGATTTCAGGGATTTACAGACGACGTCCGGTTTTGGTGGACTTATTGGAGAGGCTGGTGGTGAGTTTGGAGTTGCTTTGCAAGTCCGAGTACGAAACTGTTTTATTTTCAACTGCTTTTGTGTTGGCCTTCTTTAGGGCCTTTAGACTTGAAGAATTGGTGAGCCCATCTAGGATCAGGGCGGGAGGTTTGGCCCTGAACGATGTGGTTGTTTTGAGTGACAGGGTGGAATGTTGCTTGCGGTGCTTAAAAATGGACAAAGTGGGGAGAGGGAGGTTGGTAGTGGTGTACTCTCTAGCTGGGAGTCGGTTGTGTCCGGTGAGTGTAGTACAGCGTTTTCTGTTACTTCGCGGTGGTTATCCAGGACCGTTTTTACGGCATATGGATGGTTCATTTTTGTCCAGGTTTCAGTTTAGGGCCATTCTTTGGAAATGTTTGGTTAGAGTGGGGTAGCGGCCAGATGAGTATGGGACGCATTAGTTTTGTATTGGGGCAACCATGGAGGCTTCACGTTGGGGGTTGGGAGATGAAGTGGTGCGACGTATTGGTTGCTGGGAATTGTCCCGTTTTTGTTTATATGTGCGTCCTCATCTGCTTTCCAGGTAGCGGCTGGAGGGGGAAGGCCCAGGCTACTGGGAGGTTGGATGGGGGGGTGAGGGTTTCGGTAGTTATAGTTAGTATTGAAAGCTGATAATAGTTCGTATGTTCATTTTGTTCTTTGTTTGAGCAGGGCCCTGATTGATCTGGATTCTGGGACATTTGTGTCTTTTCAGGGGCTCGTCGAGCGGATGTTCATCCAGATGGCCGTTAGTTAGGACTTGATAGAGCGGTGGCGACGGTTAAATGGTCGGGTTTACGGGTTATGCAGTGGGGGACGGGTGTTGCTTGAGTTTGAATATTTTTGCAGTGTGAATCGCCCCCGGATGTGTTGGTGTTGCATGTTGGGGGAATGATTTGGGGGTGCGTGCATCTCATGAGTTAATAAGAGATATTCAATGTGACTTGCTGCGATTGTGGTGTTCCCACCCAGGTTTGATTGTGGAATGGTCGGATATGGTTGTGAGGGGAAAATGGAGGTTTGGGAGGTCGGTGGATAAGATCAATAAAGCGAGGGTCAAGGTGAACAAGGTGGTGGCGGCGTTTGTAGCCCGTAATGGTGGGATTGTGGTGCATCACAGGGAGTTGGAGTCATCGTCGTGGGAATATTTGAAAGCTGATTTGGTGCGTTTAAACAATATAGGTATGGATATGTGGATGTTGGGCTTGAGAGAGGCTGTGGAGCAAGCGCTTGGTGTGTGGCGGATCCAGGCCAAGTAAGGAGTCACTTGGCCTGTCCTGTGGTAGGGGTACGTCTGGTCCAGAGGCAGGAGATCTACATTCGGAATGGGGAGCTGAGCCACTTGGAGGTATAGTGGCTCTAGTTGAAGGTACCTTGCAGGCACGGGGTTCTGCAAGGTCGGGGTATTGGTTCTAGGTAACCAATACTTCATCCCTGCGATCGGTGTTTTTGTGGCCAGGGACAAGATTTATAGGCTTCTGGAGTGGGCCTATACATGGGTGATATGAGGGTGTGCCTATTGTTTAAGTTGGGATGCCATACCCATTTATTTCCTGCTTAGTATGTAAACAATTGGCAATAAAGTCTTCTGTGGCCAATTTGTTTAACCAAGCCACTGGCAGCGTCGTGTGGTTATTTAATTGATGGGGTGGTTTGTGTGATGGGTTGGTCAATTAATGACAGGAGAATCCTCCTTCGATTGTCAAGCAGGCCAAGGTGGAGAGGCCCCATGACATTCGGGGAGGGAGGGAGGTAAGGGGGGTGATACATGAGTGGATAATTTTTAAGAGGCAGAGGGTTATAATTGGTTGGGGGGATGGTTTAGGGAAAGAAGAGGGGGAGCTTGAAAGGAGATATTGGGTGCATGGAAGGAAGCTCCCTCATTCCATTTCCGTATGTAAATAAACAGAAAAGGATGCGCAATGGGTGCACCTGTATAAACAATTTCTTTCCCTAACTAGTAAAAAAGCTGCTCACCTTGGAAGGCTGTGCACTGCCCTGCACTTGAATAAATCACTTGAATTGTGGAGCTTAATCGCTCTCCCTGGAATCTCCACCTGAGGAAGACTGCTGTGTCAGTGGAAACGCAATGTGGCTGTGAAGGAGAATAATAAAAAGCTAAGTTTTATCTATAATTCACCCTGCCTGCCTTTCCTGAGCTCTCCACAGACTGCTTTGCGTTAATCATTCATTCCATTTCCAAGGATAGACAGGACTGTTTCCCTCCCGCCCTCCCTGTTTGAGTTTGAGTTTTGGAGGCGATTGGTATTTATCTGTGAAAGTTGGAATGTGAGTGGATTGATATTGTAATTTGGATGTTTGGTTGTTGTCACAGCAGCGGGGGTAGGTCTGGTCCAGAGGCAGGGGATCTACATTCAGAATGGGGCGCTGAGCCACTTGGAGGGTATAGTGTCTCCGGTTGAAGGTACCTTGCAGGCACGGGGTTCTGCAAGATCTGGGTATTGGTTCTAGGTAACCAATACCCAATCCCTGGGGTCGGCTTTTTTGCGGCCAGGGACAAGGTTTAGAGGCTTCTGGACTGAGCCTATCCATGGGTGATATGAGGGTGTTCCTATTGTTTAAGTTGGGAGGCCAGTTGGACGGCGTACCAATTTATTTCTTGCTTAGTATGTAAACAATCTAATATATAAAGCTGAATGTGTGTATGTGTGTATGTATGTATGTGTGTATATCCGGGATTGGCATCTACACCGTTGCAACTACAGCCACAAAATTTTGCAGTCACACGTCTGGACCCCGAGAGCGTCATAGGCTATGTTGTGAGGCGAAATTTTAACCCTGCGCGTTCCAGTTCACTAAACAATTTTGCCCCTATCTACATAATGGGGAAAAGTGAATGAAAAAGTGTTGGAGGAAAATCGACAGCTGTCAGCTATAGCCACAAAATTTTGCACAGTCACACGTCTGGACCCCGGGAGCGTCATAGACAATGTTGTGAGGCGAAATTTTAACCCCGCACATTCCAATTCACCAAACAATTTCGCCCCTATCTACATAATGGGGAAAAAGTGACAGTTACCAGTTGACAGTTGGGAATGAGAGGGGCTTAATGATAGCGCCAAAGACTAACAGCACATACCAGCATATAGTCACTAAGGTGGGGCCCCAACATGAGATATTCACCACGCACGGGGACATGTATACACACCACATGCACACAAAGTGTAACAGCAAGTGTATAGTCGCTAAGGTGCAGCCCCAACATTGGATACTCACCATGCACCCGAACAAACACACACACCACAAAGAGACACACAACACAGAGACACACACACACACACCCAAGGGGACACACACACACCCTATAGCAACACATGCACTCACCCCACCAGCAGCGGACCTTGCATCCCGGGGGCCCTGGTGCAGCAGCAGCTGATGGTGTGGAGCTGGGGGGGGGGCGGTGTGAGTGGGGCCATGTGTGCGGCTTCTCCTACCTGCGTCGTGCGAGTCGCGCTGGAAGCCGCGCTAGGAGCCGGGGCGGCAGAGGAGAGGAGGGGCAGGAAGCTTCCCTCGGTTAACCCCCTCTCCTCTGCCACACTGGCACAGGGTCATGGGGGTCGGCTGGGGGCCCCCCTGCAGGCTTGAGGGGCCCCCTAGCCGGTTGGGGCCCTGGTGCAGCTGCTCCAGCTGCACCACGGTAGGTCTGCCCCTGCACCCCGCAGGGACACACACCTCACAAAGAGACACACACAACAAAGACACACACCACACAGACCCGCCCCCCACAGGGACACACACACATAGCCACCCTATAGGGACACATTCGCTCACCCCACAGGGACACACACCACAAAGAGACACACACACACCACACAGACCCCCCCACAAGGACACACACACATACACACCCTATAGGGACACATGCACTCACCCCTCAGGGACACACACACACACCACAAAGAGACACACACAACACAGAGACACACACCCCCCACACAGACACCCCCCCCACAGGGACACACACACATACACACCCTATAGGGACACATGCACTCACCCCACAGGGACACACACACCACAAAGAGACACACACAACACAGATATACACACACACACACACCATACAGACCCCCCCACAGGGACACACACACATGCACACCCTATAGGGACACATGCACTCACCCCACAGGGACACACACACCACAAAGAGACACACACAACAGAGACACACACCACACAGACCCCCCCCCCACAGGGAAACACACACATACACATCCTATAGGGACACATGCACTCACCCCACAGGGACACACACATACACACACACCAGGGACACACACACCACACAGCCAGACATAGATGTGCACAAATCACCTCACACAACTCGCCTCATACGTGTGCTATCTTTAATTTCCAAACATAAACATCTGATTAAAAACAGCCAAGGTGCAACACATGTGCCATATAGGGAATTAAGGCAGATATCAGTCATATGAGCTGTCTATTATGTGTATGTGTGAGGTAATATATACTGCCCGGCCAGGGGGAGGGTTTACTGTTGGCTGGAGATTTATTAGGCTGCCTATAGCAATCAATAACAGCTCAGCTTCTATTTTCTTACAGGTCATTAATATGACATATTCAAATTCTATTTTGTTATAGTTAACATCAGTTATTTATTAACCCGGGCGTAGCCGGGTACGACAGCTAGTAGGCAATAAAGGCTGCTATGGCCAATTTGTTTAACCAATTTACTGGCAGTGTCGAGTGGTTATTTAATTGATGGGGATGGTTTGTATGGTGGGTTGGTCAATTAACGACTGGAGAATTCTCCCTTGATTGTCAAGACTACTATTGGATTTACACTGCCCAAGATATATAAACCAATAAGTAAAAATAAATGTCCTGCAGCTCCCAAAGATACCCAAGAGTAATAGAAGTTCCTCAACCCAATATCTATGGACAGGATCTGAGGGGGCAAGAGGACGATCCTATTGAATCCTCTCCAAATAAGGAGGAGTCTCCCATTGTTGATGTCATAATTATACATCAAAAAGGACAATATCTGGCTATTATATTACCTCTAAACTGTATTTATTAGCAGATTTCACCCCTGCAATCTCCAGCTCTAATTGTCAAAAAAAAAAAAACATTGTTGTGCAATAAGATTGCAGAAATATATTAGACCTTCTTGTATTATTAAATTTTGGAACAGAAACTGGCATTTATTTAATACAATATTAATATGTTTTGTTAATTTTTAGTCAACCCCCTTTATTTACACAGGACCAAAAGGTGTCATACATGACTGGAGAAAGTTCAAGCTCGTCAGTGAAGATCAAGATGCAACACCTGCAACCAAAAAGGAAATTCTTCGGCAAATGTCTTCTCCTTACAAGACACCAAACAAAGAAGAGAAGGACACAAGAGAAAAATTTTCTCGAAAGGTAATCCAACAGTTGGTCAAAAGTAGAACTCGACATGGTAGAGTTAGAGATTTTAAATTTTTACCTTATTTAAATGAATTTTCCAGGGTAAGTCATCAAATTCAGTTCAGCATGGGTACAATATTCAACACCTTTATCAATCATTTAGCTGAAGGTTCTACTTAGGTCGGATGTAAACAGAATAAGGCATAAGGCACATTTTTATACACTATTCAGTGGTTGTTCTCCATTACTGCAGCTTACCTCTCGATCACTTCAATATGAGCTGAGCAGTCCGACATTGGCCACTACGCACTTTACAGAGCTGTGATATGCAAATTCCACACATGGTGTATATCTGGCAGCCATATAACTGCGTTTACCACTTTGCCTCAGCAGCCAATTTTTATTTTAAAGGGAACCTGTCAGCTCTTTTACGCCCACCCAAGCTATCGCTGTCTGTACCTGCAGCTTCATAGTCCTATTCTAATAATTCCTGTCTGAACTAATACTGTCATGTTAATGCCAGACTTACACGATCAGTATTTGGTCAGTATTTCACATCAGTATTTGAAAGCCAAAATCAGGAGTGGAACAGTCAGAGGAAACATAAAATAGAAACATGTGCTCCATTTCTGCATTTTTCACCCACTCCTGGTTTTGGCTTACAAATACTGATGTGAAATACTGACCAAATACTGATTGTGTGACCGTGGCCTTAAGGTGAAAAAAGTATCTATACACTTACATTTTCTTATGTGAATGAGCCAGTGACTACAGCTTGGAGGACGTAGTCATTCTGGCAGGTTAATAGTTAACTCACTGAAAACATCTCTGTATAAGGAACTTGTATAATGTAACTATCATGTGACCATAGTTGGCAGAGCTAAGTAAGCAGTATCATTATGCGTTATGGAGACTTAGCGTCGCCTATTATAGTCACATGATGGCGACATCACACAGGTCCTGCAGCATCTTCTGACATTCGGCAGAAATGTTAACTATTAACCTGCCAGATTCACTACATCTTCCAAGGTGTCTACACACTGCCTAATTTACATAAGAAAATGTAAGTGTATAGATACTTTTTTTCACCTTTAACATTACACTATAAGCTCAGAAAGGGATGATTAGAATATTACTAATAAGCTGCAGGTGCAGACAGTGATAGCTGGGGGGAAGCATAAACGACATGACAGCTTCCCTTTAAAGCGAACCTGTCACCCCCCCTGGACATCAAAAGCTATAATAGCCACCTTCTGCAGCACTAAGGCTGCATTCAGGGAAGGTGGCTATAGGCTTTTGATGCCCTTTATACTATTAAATATGAACTTATATAAAGGCTTACTCTTAAGAAGACCTAAGACCGGGAGGCGGGGTTTCGCGCTCCTCCGACCCGCCTCCTCTTGTCAGTCATGGTGCTCGCCTGCTGCTGCCTCCCCTCATGAACGCGCGCCTCCGTTCTCGTCTATGGAACCGCGCATGCGCTGTGCGCAAGGTGTCCAGGAAGTCGTCGGGCTGTGCGCGCAGCCCGACGACTTCCTGGACACCCAGCGCACAGCGCATGCGCGGCTCCATAGACAAGAACGGAGGCGCGCGTTCATGAGGGGAGGCAGCAGCAGGCGAGCACCATGACTGACAAGAGGAGGCGGGTCGGAGGAGCGCGAAACCCCGCCTCCCGGTCTTAGGTCTTCTTAAGAGTAAGCCTTTATATAAGTTCATATTTAATAGTATAAAGGGCATCAAAAGCTTATAGCCACCTTCCCTGAATGCAGCCTTAGTGCTGCAGAAGGTGGCTATTATAGCTTTTGATGTCCAGGGTGGTGACAGGTTCGCTTTAAGGTTTGCATTTTCCCTTCTCTCCTTCCAAGAGCCATGACATGTTTTATTTCTTGTTGATAAAGCCAAAATTAAGTTTAATTGTTTGCAGGATAAGTTGTATGGCGGGGCGATAAGTATAGATGGTGGCATGAGTGTAGATGAGGGTATGATTGCTGGCGAGAGGGGGGGTTGTATGTGAAGTGGGGTCGTGTGGAGTTGCTGAATGAAGCAGGGGGGGTATATGTGTGTGATGGGGAGTGTGATGAAGTGGGGAGGGTGTGACAGAGTGCGGGGCGCAGCAGAGGCTTCCAATGGCGGTGGTGGGGCTTTGAAAGCCCCGCTACAGCCAAAGCTCGGCCATCTTGGATCACCCACGACGGGTGTACAGCTAACTTCTGTCACAGATGTGACATAGCGATACCGTTACATAGTGATGGAAGTTGGCTTAGGGCTTTTATTATAATAGATAGAATACATACAGCAGTACCGGTGTGCAGTGGTGCCAGTGTGCAGCGGTGTCGGAGTCCAGGAGTAGACAGCAGGCGGGTGCGGTCAGGAGGGGGCCGGGGACAGTGGCCAGGTGTGGGCAGGAGGGGGCCGGGGAACAGCGGCCGGGTGCGGGCAGTAGGGGGCTGGGGTGATTAGCAGAGTTTACAGTGGCTCAGTGGTTAGCAGAGTATATGGGGGCTCAGTGGTTAGCAGACTTTACGGCGGCTCAGTGGTTAGAAGAGTATACGGCGGCTGAGTGGTTAGCAGAGTATACAGGGGCTCAGTGGTTAGCAGAGTATACGGGGGCTCAGTGGTTAGCACAGTATACGCTGGCTCAATAGTTAGCACTGTATACGGAGCCTCAGTGGTTAGCACTCTATGGTGGCTCAGTGGTTGGCACTGTATATGGTGGCTCAATAATTAGAGCAGTAATGTGGCTCAGTGATTAGCACTGTATACGGTGACTCAGTGGTTAGCACTCTATGGTGGCTAAGTGGTTGGCACTGTATATGGTGGCTCAATAATTAGAGCAGTAATGTGACTCAGTGGTCAGCACTGTATACGGTGACTCGGTGATTAGCACTGTATGGTGCCTCAGTGGTTGGTACTGTATATGGTGGCTCAGTGGTTAGCACAGTATGGTAGCTCAGTGGTTAGCACAGTATGATGGCTCAGTGGTTAGCACTGTATGCTGGCTCAGTAGTTAGCACTGTACAGTGGCTCAGTGGTTAGCACTGTATGTTGGCTCAATGTTTAGCACTGCACGGTGGCTCAGTGGTTAAGACAGTATGGTGGCTCAGTGGTTAGCATTGTACGGTGGCTCAGTGGTTAGCACTGCGCGGTGGCTTAGTGTTTAGCAAAGTATGGTGGCTCAGTGGTTAGCACTGTATGCTGGCTCAGTAGTTAGCACTGTAAGGTGGCTCAGTGGTTTGCACTGTACGGTGGCTCAATGGTTAGCACTGTATGTGGTGGCTCAGTGGTTAGCACTGTATATGGTGGCTCAGTGGTCAGCACTGTACGGTGGCTCAGTGGTCAGCACTGTACGGTGGCTCAGTGGTCAGCACTGTACGGTGGCTCAGTGGTCAGCACTGTACGGTGGCTCAGTGGTCAGCACTGTACGGTGGCTCAGTGGTCAGCACTGTACGGTGGCTCAGTGGTCAGCACTGTACGGTGGCTCAGTGGTCAGCACTGTACGGTGGCTCAGTGGTTAGCACTGTATGTTGGCTCAATGTTTAGCACTGCACAGTGGCTCAGTGGATAGCACTTTATGGTGGCTCAGTGGTTAGCGCAGCGCGGTGGCTCAGTGGTTAGCACTGCGCGGTGTCTTAGTGTTTAGCAAAGTATGGTGGCTCAGTGGTTAGCACAGTATATGGTCGCTCAGTGGTTAGCACTATATGGAGGCAGAGTGCTTAACTCTGTATGCAGGCTCATTGGTTAGCACAGTATGGTGGGTCAGTGGTTAGCACCATATAAGGTGGCTCAGTGGTTAGCACTGTATAAGGTGGCTGAGTGATTAGCACTCTATGGTCGCTGAGTGTTTAACTCTGTATACGGTGAGTCAGTGGTTAACACTTTATGGTGTCTCAGTGGTTAGCACAGTATGGTGGCTCAGTGGTTAGCAGTGTATGTGGTGGCTCAGTGGTTAGCAGTGTATATGGTGGCTCAGTGGATAGCACTGTACGGTGGCTCAATGGTTAGCACTGTACGGTGGCTTAGTGGTTAGCACTGTACAGTGGCTCAGTGGTTAGCACAGTATGGTGGCTCAGTGGTTAGCAGTGTATATGGTGGCTCAGTGGTTAGCACTGTACGGCGGCTCAGTGGTTAGCACTGTACGGTGGCTCAGTGGTTAGCACTATACGGTGGCTCAGTGGTCAGCACAGTACGGTGGCTCAGTGGTCAGCACAGTACGGTGGCTCAGTGGTCAGCACTGTACGGTGGCTCAGTGGTCAGCACTGTACGTTGGCTTAGTGGTCAGCGGAGGATGGAGGGCAGAGTGGTCAGGGGAGGATGGAGGGCAGAGTGGTCAGCAGAGTGGTCAGGGAGGCCGGGGGGGGCAGAATGGTCAGCGGAGGCCAGGGTGGGGGGGCAGAGTGGTCAGCAGAGGCCGGGGGGGCAGAGTGGTCAGCAGAGGCCGGGGGGCAGAGTGGCGAAGCGAGGTGAGACTTCCCGGCTGCCATCTTGCATGTCGCCGCTCTGGACAGGGCGAAACCAAGATGGCGGCCGGGAAGTATCGCGAGATTTTCCGGCCGCCATCTTGGTTTCGCTCTGTACTGGGCAGCGACATGCAAGATGGCGGCCAAAGCGGGGAGAGGCAAGATGACGGGCAGAAAGACGGAGGCGTCGCAGAGAAGAGGATGGGGACCGGTGGTGAGGATGTGAGCGTGGTCGGGCAGAGCAGGGGCAGAGCAGGGGTAGAGCAGCAGCTTAAAGTTGGTAGTGGGGCAGTGAAAGTCCCCGCTACCGACAAAGCGGCGGCCATATTGGTTAGGGATTAATGTGGCTTCTAAGCCAGCTTCTGTTGGATGTGACGTCATAAATGTTACATAGTGACGGAAGCGGGCTTAGGGGAATTATTATATAGGATGGCGCTATATAGCTGGCACAGATTTTATTTCTTTTCATTTAAACAGTTATATCAGCACACAGTAATAAGAATCTACATTGAGAATAAAAAGGAAGGGTGCTCCATAATGCAGGAAACCTTAATAATAAAATGAAGGTGCGAGGGTGACAAAGAACATGGTATTCTCAACTTGGAGGGATGTGCATATACCAAAAACAACCTTGTTTCAAGTCCAGAGATAGAATTAATCAGCTGCAGCTTGCCCCTAGTAATGGTACGATAAAGGAAACACCATGTTTCGGAAAAATATTAAAAAATGTAAAATAAAAATGTGGTAATGTAAGCACAACTGATTGACAGCAGGTAATATCTTTATAACAATTTGTTAAAAGAATAAGGGCTGCTGTGTTTCAACATCAGACAGATGCCTTCCTTAGGCTTGACACAGTGATACCAATTTTAATTTTTTTCATTTCTTTATTGTTAATGGGTGAAAAGGGTATTTGAATTTTTATATTTCTTTTATTTGTTTTCTGCATTTTTTTAAAAGCTTTTTACTTTAGTTTTTAGTCTCCTTAGGACATTTGAACCTGCGGTGTTGCAGAATTTAGCATAAATTGCGGTCTTCACAGGATTACAAGGGTGGCAGCAAAGTAGGCCTTCAGCAGGCACCTGGTTGTCATAGTAATCAGTCCATGCAAAACTCTATTTAAACTCTCCTTCGGAGAATGATCGCAGAATTTAATTGGTTAACAGCAGTGATTGGAGCTCAGCTGCGGCCACTGCTGTCAGACATACATACTGACCATGTAACATAGCCGCCATCTATTGCATATGGCTATAACCCCCATCACCACCACGACCACATGCTGTTGCCATCTCTGATGTACATCTATATCCTTCTGCTCTAGGAAATTAAAGCAGGGTTGGTAATCAAGAGAGATGGTGCTAATCAAGGACCTGGTCCAGGGGACGCATCAGTAATCTATAGCTACCAGACAGAAGCCCAGTAAACCGCCACCTATATCACTGCATGCCTGTCTCTTCTTTTGATTAGGCAGCCCTGTGTAATGTAGCATGATGCACATGTCACGTTGTTTTCCAGGCTATCTAATAAAAAAACAAATGCTGGTAGGTGGGTGATTGTTCATTGGACATCTGTCCAGCAGCCACAGATTACTGATGTCATTGGACTTGGTACTGCAATTCAATTTTTTACCATTTCTAGTCATCAATATGTAAAGGTGTCGTTACACGCTTCGATCTAGTGAACGATATCATTAGCTATGTCACGTGACCACTGTCGTTTCGACATCGTTAATGCGTTGTCACACGCATGGATATCGTCAACAATGTTAAATTTGGCAACGCGACAGCTACTTCGAGAGGAACTTAGTGAACGATTTTAGAAAGTGTTTCTATTATACTTTTTCTCTGATTGTTCCACTCCTGGTTTTGGCTACAAAAACTGATGAGCATAAACAGACTAAAAACGCACAGTGTGAATGTAGCCTTAGGCAACCAATCCTAAAATATGAACTAAAAAACTGAGTGAGGTTTCATTTGCCCAGTTATAGCATGTATGTTGGAAAGTTGTATAGTGACAAATACTTGATTTAATTTAAAACTTTTCTGGGAAGTAGTGATGATTAGGAAATGAATCCCCCAAACACTGATAGTAAAGCAAGCAAGTGAACAATACCTTGAAAAAGTATTCATAACCCATGAACTTTGACACATTTTTTCACATTACACCTAAAAGCAAATGTATTTTATTGTGATTTTGCATGACACACGAACACTAATTACCAAGTATTTGTGAAGTGTAAAGGCAATGATACATGGGTTTCAAAATATATAAAAATATGAATCTGAAAATTGTGACGTGCATTTGTATTGTGCTCCACCTGAGTCAATACTTTGTAGGACCATCTTTGGCTGCAATTACTGCTGCAAGTCTTTTGCGGGATGTCCTTACCAGCTTTGCACTTCTAAAGGCTGACACTTGTGCACATTCTTCTTTGTATTCTTCTTTGCAAACCCGCTCTAGCTCAGTGAGATTGGATGTACAGTGTTTATGAACCGCAATTTCCAAGTCTTGCCACATATTCTCAATGGGATTTAGGGCTTGACTTTGACACAAATATGCTTTTATGTATGTATGTACATCATTCCATTAAAGCTCTTGTAATCTGTTTAGGTTCATTATCCTTCCGAAATGTGAACCTACACTCCAGTCTCAGGTCTTTTATATTACCTTACAGGTTCTTCTGCAGGATTGCCCCGTATTTTGCTCCATCCATCTTACCATCAACTCTGACTAGCTTCCCTGTTCCTTGCTAAAGAAAACCATCCTGACAGCATGATGCTGCCACCATCATGTGTGGTGGAATGGGTGGTATTTTCACGGTATGAATATTGTTCATTTTCTACTACACATAGCGCTTTGCATTGAGACCCAACAGATTTCCTTTAATCTCATCTGATCAGAGTACCTTCTTCGACATGCTAGCAGTGTCCCCTACCTAACCTGTGGAAGAAGGTGCTCTAATCAGAAGAGACCAAAGTAGAACATTTTGGGCTAAATAGAAAGCTTTATGTATGATGGAACCCTAATACTGCAAATCACCCTAAAAACACTATCCCCACTGTCACTGCTGTGGGCATGCTTTTCTTTAGCAGTGACCAGGAACCTGGTTTGAAAGCTGGGAAGCTGGATGGAGGAATACCTGTTAGAAGATGCGATAAAATTTGAGACTCAAAGTCTATTTGTGTGTTTGAGTTCCCCAGTCACAGTCCAAACCTAAATCCTATTGAGAATCTGCGGAAAGACTTAATGGTTGCTGCTCACAGACACTCTCCATGTCACTGAGTTAAAGCTATTTTGCTTTTGCAAAGAAAAATAGGCAATTTGAAGACTCTATTTCTAAAATTTGGTAGAGACATACCTCAGAAGACTTGTAGCAGAAATTACAGTGTACGGTCCAACAAAATATTGACTCCGGGGGCTGAATACACTGTTCTATAGCCAAATTGGTTCAGCAATGAAAACTGTTAAAATTAAGGAGAAAAATGTTTGTACCGTGTTAGCCAGTCGATACAAAAATATTAGAATCTGAGAGTCCTCAGTGGATGATACCTTTTAATGGTTAACTGAAAGGATGGTAAGAAAAAGCATAGCAAGCTTTCGAGACACTATAGCCTCTTCATCAGGCTTAATAATGATACAACTTCTGGAGACACACATACAGTTGTGGTCAAAATTATTGACACCCCTGCAATTCTGTCAGGTAATACTCAGTTTCTTCCTGAAAATGATTGCAATCTCAAATTCTTTGGTATTATTATCTTCATTTAATTTGTCTTCAATGAAAAAAACACAAAAAGAATTGTCCTAAAGCTAAATTGGATATAAATCCACACCAAACATAAAAAAGGGGGTGGACAAAAGTATTGGCACTGTTAGAAAAATCATGTGATGCTTCTCTAATTTGTGTAATTAACAGCACCTGTAACTTACCTGTGGCACCTAACAGGGGTTGGCAATAACTAAATCACACTTGCAGCCAGTTCACATGGATTAAAGTTGACTTAACCTCTGTCCTGTGTCATTGTGTGTACCACATTAAGCATGGAGAAAAGAAAGAAGACCAAAGAACTGTCTGAGGACTTGAGAAACCAAATTGTGAGGAAGCATGAGCAATCTCAAGGCTACAAGTCCATCTCCAAAGACCTGAATGTTCCTGTGTCTGCCGTGCGCAGTGTCATCAAGAGGTTTAGCCCATGGCACTGTGGCTAACCTCCCTAGATGTGGACGGAAAAGAAAAATTGACGAGAGATTTCAGCGCAAGATGATTGTGCGGATGGTGGATAAAGAACCTCGACTAACATCCAAACAAGTTCAAGCTGCCCTGCAGTCCAAGGGTACATCACTGTCAACCCATACTATCCGTCGGCGTCTGAATGAAAAGGGACTATATGGTAGGATACCCAGGAAGACCCCACTTCTTACCCCGAGACATAAAAAAGCCAGGCTGGAGTTTATCAAAACTTACCTGAGAAAGCCTAAAACTTCTGTTCTCTGGTCAGATGAGACAAAAGTAGAGCTTTTTGGGCAAAGGTATCAACATAGAGTTTACAGGAGAAAAAAAGAGGCATTCAAAGAAAAGAACACGGTCCCTACAGTCAAACGTGGCGGAGGTTCCCTGATGTTTTGGGTTTGCTTTGCTGCCTCTGGCACTGGACTGCTTGACCGTGTGCATGGAAATATGAAGTCTGAAGACTACCAACAAATTTTGCAGAATAATGTAGGGCCCAGTGTGAGAAAGCTGGGTCTCCCTCAGAGGTCATGGGTCTTCCAGCAGGACAATGACCCAAAACACACTTCAAAAAGCACTAGAAAATGGTTTGAGAGAAAGCACTGGAGACTTCTAAGATTGCCAGCAATGAGTCCAGACCTGAATCCCATAGAACACCTGTGGAGAGATCTAAAAATGGCAGTTTGGAGAAGGCACCCTTCAAATATCGGGGACCTGGAGCAGTTTGCCAAAGAAGAATGGTCTAAAATTCCAGCAGAGCATTGTAAGAAACTCATTGATGGTTACCGGAAGAGGTTGATCGCAGTTATTTTGGCTAAAGGTTGTGCAACCAAGTATTAGGCTGAGGGTGCCAATACTTTTGTCTGGCCCATTTTTGGAGTTTTGTGTGAAATGATCAATGTTTTGCTTTTTGCTTCATTCTCTTTTGTGTTTTTTCATTTAAGACACATTAAATGAAGATAATAATACCAAAGAATTTGTGATTGCAATCATTTTCAGGAAGAAACTGAGTATTATCTGACAGAATTGCAGGGGTGTCAATACTTTTGGCCACAACTGTATATATATGTACAAATGCATTGTGGGGAAATTGCAATACATAACACAGGTTATTTGAAGCATGTAGTGGACAGATGAGAGGGGGGAAGGAGAATCTAGAGATGTAAAATCAAAGATAAGGGGAATAGACAGTTTTACAGTCCTTAGATTAATGGCTGGTCCAAGAACAGGGATGAGGGGGGTTGGGGGTTGAAATGGTTGTGATAACAGTTCATGTAAGAAGTGTCAGAGTTCTAAAAAGGTTTAAAACTGTCTATTCCCCTTATCTTTGATTTTACTTCTCTCAAATTCTAATATTTTGTTAAAATTAACTAATTTTGTGGTTCTGAAAACAAATATGATGCTTACAATTGCTGATGGGCTCCAATTTTCAAGATCCAGAGGAGATTGTAATTACTGATGACACCTTTCAAGTAAGCTTATGAAAAAATTCTATTTTTATTATTTCATCATTATTTCATTGATAGTAGCTAATCTATATTACATCACCTATTCAGTCTATTGACCCTTCAGTATTCCATCATTTTAGGGTGATCAATCAAAAACCGTTAACTCAGCTCCAATATGTAATCCTAAATAATAATAATAATAATTTTTATTTACATAGCGCCAGCATACTCCACAGCACTTTACAATTCTGAGGGTATATGATATAATACAATACAATACTATATAATAATATAATACAATAATATAAAATACAATACAGACAATGTGAGACAATACAAATATAATACAATACAGAAAATATGAGTCAAAAATAAATACAATACAAGCTTACAATCTATGAGGAAATAGGGGAAACACGAAATCTAATGGTAAAAAATGGCGTCATATATGGTCCAGCTATCAATATAATAAATAGGAGATTCACGTAACGCAGCATGAACCAGTCACCAGCCGAGATCTGTACAAGTACAGATAAAGTGCTATATTATGCATAGGGGTGTAGAAACATGATACAAGAGGCCAGATTTGGAGGACAGAAAGGGAATAATTAGACAGATGACATGAGGAGATGGGCTAGTCTAAAGAGATGTGTTTTTAATGCTTTCTTAAAGCTATAGATTTGGAATTAATTGAATTGTTCTTGGTAATCCATTCCAGAGAATTGGTGCAGCTTGTGAGAAGTCTTGGAGACGGGAGAGGGAGGTTCAGATTGTAGATGATGTCACTCTTAGGTCACTCTTGAAATGAAGGGAACATGTAAGGCGATAGAGATGAGGGAGGGGATGTAGGGCAGTGCACAACTGTGGAGGGCTTTGTTGATCAGAGTGATAATTTTATATTGTATTCTGTAGCAGATGGGCAACCAGTGCAATGACTGGCACAGGATAGAGGCATCAATGAAGCAGTTGGAGAGGAATATGATCCTAGCTGCTGCATTCAGGATGGATTGGAGAGGAGAGAGTTTAGTAAGAGGGAGAACGATTAGTAGAGAATTGCAGTAATCCAGATGAGAATGAATAAAGGCAATAATTAAGAGTTTTTGCAGAGTCAATAGTAAGAAAAGGTCTTTATAAACAAGAGAACAGAGTCAAAGTGTACCTTTTGTGAAGCAAGTTGAAATAACTTGTACAAACAGACAGTACTTGCAAATGCAGTATTTATTGCTGTGATACCATCAGTTGTACATTAAAAACTGTGCCCAAGTACAGTGCCTTGTGAAAGTATTTGGCCCCCCTGGAACTTTTCAACATTTTGCCACATTTCAGGCTTCAAACATAAAGATATAAATTCACATTTTTTTGTGAAGAATCAACAAGTGGGACACAATCGTGAAGTGAAATGAAATTTCTTGTATATTTTAAACTTTTTTAACAAATAAAAAACTGAAAAGTGAGGCGTGCAATATTATTCAGCCCCTTTACTTTCAGTGCAGCAAACTCACTCCAGAAGTTCAGTGAGGATCTCTGAATGATCCAATGTTGTCCTAAATGACTGGTAATGATAAATAGAATCTCCCTGTGTGTAATCACGTTTCCATATAAATGCACCTGCTCTGTGATAGTCTCAGGGTTCTGTTATTAAACTTGAGGTTATTTAGCTTGGAAAAACGAAGGCTTAGAGGTGATCTTATACAGTGCCTTCAAGTAGTCTTCAACCCCCTGCAGATTTAGGTGGTTTGATAAGATGCAAATAAGTTAGAGGCTTCAAACTGCAAACGAGAGTAGGATTTATTAACAGAAGCATAAATCTTACAAACCAAAAAGTTATGTTGCTCAGTTGAATTTTAATAAATTTTAAACATAAAAGTGTGGGTCAATTATTATTCAACCCCTAGGTTTAATATTTTGTGGAATAACCCTTGTTTGCAATTACAGCTAATAATCGTCTTTTATAAGACCTGATCAGGCCGGCACAGGTCTCTGGAGTTATCTTGGCCCACTCCTCCATGCAGATCTTCTCCAAGTTATCTAGGTTCTTTGGGTGTCTCATGTGGACTTTAATCTTGAGCTCCTTCCACAAGTTTTCAATTGGGTTAAGGTCAGGAGACTGACTAGGCCACGCCATCACCTTGATTTTTTCCCTCTTGAACCAGGCCTTGGTTTTCTTGGCTGTGTGCTTTGGGTCGTTGTCTTGTTGGAAGATGAAATTACGACCCATCTTAAGATCCTTGATGGAGTAGCGGAGGTTCTTGGTCAAAATCTCCAGGTAGGCCGTGCTATCCATCTTCCCATGGATGCGGACCAGATGGCCAGGCCCCTTGGCTGAGAAACAGCCCCACAGCATGATGCTGCCACCACCATGCTTGACTGTAGGGATGGTATTCTTGGGGACGTATGCAGTGCCATCCAGTCTCCAAACGTCACGTGTGTGGTTGGCACCAAA